>ML681993.1:34921563-34979921 GCA_007922195.1 Podocnemis expansa | reverse complement strand
GCAGCCGCCGAGGCTGCGGACCGCCAGGGATTGGGCCCCGGATCCCCGGCCCGATTGGGCCGGAGACCCGGGGCACCAGCGTTGGGACCCGGGGCATGTGCCCCGTGTGCCCACCGCTAGCGGCGCCACTGGGTAATACTTCTTTTGATGCAGCCCAGTATGCCATTGGCCTTTTTGGCAACAAGAGCACACTGCTGACTCATATCTAGCTTCCCATCCACCATGACCTCCAGGTCCTTTTCTACACTGCTGCTACTTAGCTGAATGTTTCCCAGCCTGTAGCGGTGCATAGGGTTTTTCCGTCCCAAGTGCAGGATTTTACACTTGTCCTTATTGAACCTCATAAGATTTCTATTGGCCCACTGTTCCAATTTATCTCGGTCTCCCTGAATCCAGTCCTTGCCCTCCAACATGTTTACTGTTCCCCCCAGCTTGGTGTCATCCGCAAACTTACTGAGAGTGCAGTCTAGTCCATCATCCAGATCATTGATGAAAATGTTGAACAGAACCGGCTCCAGGACCCACCCCTGGGGCACACCACTTGTTACTGGTTGCCAGCTAGACATGGAACCATTGATTCCTACACGCTGAAACCATTGATCTAGCCAGTTTTCTATCCACCTTATAGTCCACCTATCCAACCCATACTTCCTTAATTTGCCAATGAGAATGCTGTGGGAAACTGTATCAAAAGCCTTGCTAAAATCAAGGTATATCACATCAACGGTTCTTCCTGCATCCAGCAAACCAGTCATCTGATCATAGAAGGAAATGAGATTGGTCAGGTATGATTTACCCTTGGTAAATCCATGCTGACTGTTCCTGATCACTTTATTTTCCTCTAAGTGTTTTAGGATGGATTCTTTGAGAACCTGCTCCATAATTTTTCCAGGGATTGAGGTGAGGCTGACTGGTCTGTAATTCCCCGGATCCTCATTTTTCCCTTTCTTGAAAATTGGCACTACATTTGCTTTTTTCCAATCCTCTGGCACCTCCCCCATTCTCCATGAGTTTTGAAAGATAATGGCCAGTGGTGCGCTATCTCATAAGCCAATTCCCTTAGCACCCTTGGATGCAGTTCATCCAGCCCCACGGACTTGTGCAAATCGTATTAATCTGAAGAGATCCAGGCACATCTCACAATCTTATTAATCACTCCAAGACCTGGCAACTTGTAGCAGCATTGGGCTGTTTAGGATACTGTGTTTAGTTCCCTCTTTCTGATCACAGCAGTTACAGCAGTATTGCAAACCACAGAGTCATGGTCAGGTAAGACTCTTAGGCCAGGTCTGCACTATGAAGTTAAGTCGACTTAAGTTCTGTTCCAAAGGGGTAGCTGTGTTAGTCTAGTTCAGCAAAACAAACAAGGAATCCTGTGGCACTTTTAAAGACTAACAAATTTATTTATTGCATGAGCTGTCATGGGAGAAAATCCCACTTCATCAGATGCTTTAAAGCTCATGCAATAAATATATTTGTTAGTTTTTAAAAGTGCCACAGGACTCCTTGGCTGTGTTCACACAGCTCTCTTATTTCGAAACAACAGAGGTTGTTTCGAAAAAAGATTTAGGCTGTTCACACGACGCACGGTTGTTTCGAAACAACGGGTCCCGTTGTTTCAAAACAACAGCATTGTTTCGAAACAAGTTAAACCCCATGCAGGGATGAAACAACGTTGTTTCGAAACTATTGTTTCAAAACAACGCTGTGCGAACATGTTGTTTCGAAACAACAGTGACTTGTTTCGAAATAACTGTGCCTGAACCTGCTATTTCGCTTTGAGCTTTTTTCCTTAATTCGAATTAACAAACTGTTAATTCGAATTATGTTTTTTCGAAATAAGGTGTTATTTCGATACAAGTTGTTTTGAAACAACCGTATCGAAATAACCCCCTGTGTGTGAATACAGCCCTTGTTTGTTAAGTTATGTTTACAGTCATAAGTACTGTAATCAGTTGAACACTTCCACACACTGCTCCAGTTATTGGCTAAGCATGTCCATAGTCATTACTCTTGCACTGACAGAGATAGCTTTTCATCTGGGTAGCTATCCCACTGAGCAACTTGCCATCCTCTGTCAGAGGAACCTGTACACAGAGAAACCCTGGCTACTGCGAGCTCTGAGAACAGATCACAGTGTATTATTATTATTATGGTCGCTGTCCCATGATGCAGTTCTTTCTCTTCTATCATACCATGAAATTCTAACACCATTTTTCTGCAACCCTTGTAAACAGTGCACCTTCTATCTTTGCCTGAAAGCATGGCTCCTGAGCTGTTGACCATTGTGATAGGTATGGTGAACACAGTGAGGCTAGTCCTGAAGCATATTAGGAGCTGTGAAAAAGAGTGTGAATTGATGATACTTGTCCTGCTGTCTACCATGGAGATAAATAGTTCAAGATTGCTACCGGCATTCATGCAATAGCTTGTCTATAGGTACTAGGCTTGGAACCAAGCACTGAGTATGGGAATAGGATTGTGATCCAAATACAGGATGATGAGCAGTGGCTGCAGAACTTTTGGATGCACAAAGGCCACCTTCCTGGAGCAGCATGTGGTGCTCACCCCAGCACTACACTGAAGGACACCAGAATGAGCACTGCCTTCACTGTGAAAAAGCAACTAGTGATTGCTGTGTGGAAGTTGGCAACTCCAGCTTAAACTGGTCAAATACAAATCAATCTGGAGGTGGAAAGTCCGCCATGGGCATTCCCATGATGCAAGCGTGTAGAGCAATTAATCATATCCTGCTACAGAGTATGTGTGTCTCAGTAATGTGCAGGAACTAATTGATTAATTTGAAGCAATGGGGTTCCCTAATTGCAGCAGGATGATAGATGGAACACATATCCTAATTTTGGTCCCAGACCATCTTGCAATGGAATGCATCAACCAAAATGGCTACTTCTTGCAGGTGCTTATGGATTACTGGGGCTCTATCACTGACATCGGTGTGGGGTGATCAGGGAAGGTGCATGATACACATATCATTCAGAACAATGGACTTTCCTTCCGTATCAAAAGATTCCAATGGGATATGTGGAAATGCCCATATTGATCTTTTGTAGACCCTGCATACCTCTTGTTTGCGTGGCTTTTGAAGCTTGGCACTGGGAAAATGGACATCAACCAAGAGCAGTTCAGCCAGTCTCAGCAGCTGCCAAATGACCATTTAATGTGCCTATGACTGATCAAAAGGGTGCTGACTTGTTCTTTTGGTCTGCTACCTCAGTGAAGAGAATATGCCAATGGCCATTGCAGCATGCTGCACTCTCCATAATATTTGCAAATCAAAGGAGAAAAGCTTCTCCAGGGGTGGGGCACTGAGGCTGATCAACCAGTTGCTGATTTTGAGTGGTCAGATAGAAGGGCAATTACAATGGCATTGCAGGAGGCTATTTGAATCAGGGAGGTTTGAAGGAACATTCTGATAATGATTCCCAGTAATGCGCATGCTTTGGGCCAGGCATTGTTTATGTGTTGCCTTGAATTACCCCTGTAATGCTCGTTTCTGAGTGTTAATTGGAAGAAGCAAATATTCTTGCCTATTGTCCCTGTGTTTTAATATCAGCACTGAGTGGCATATGTATATATGCATTTCACAAAGAAAGCCTCATTTAATTTCAATGACTCAAGTTTACTAACGGAAACAAATGAACTTTTGGTTAACCAGGGAATGTGACAAATAAGAACAGTGTCTCAGTAAGGGGCTCCCACAGTTTGATGTAACACCAACTTTCACTGGGAAACCAGTCCCTAGGAGTATAACCACACATAGAATTTAATTTGAATTGATGACAATCAATTTGAATTAAATTAAGTGCATGGCCACACTTGCTTTCTCGAATTGATGAAAGCTGACTTCAAAGTGGTCAAACCTCATTTGACTTCAAAGTCACAGTCAATTCCAACTCGTTAGTTCAAATTGACCAAGTGTGACCATGTCAATTCGAACTCACTGTTAGTTCAAATTGACATAGGTTGATCTTCCTCCCAGGGTGCATGGAAGGAAGACCAGCCCTTCAGCACCTGGGGCCAGCAGCCCAAAGGCCCAAAGGTGCCTCTGTCACCACCCAGCCAAAGCAGGCTGGGGGGCAATGAGGTTCCTGTCCTGTGGCTGGGGACAGAGACCCCTCCATGTGGCTCCATCCCCACTTGCCAGAGCAGGGAAGGGATCTGCATGCAGTGGTGGAGCTGTGCTCCCTGAGCTTGGGATGGGATCCCCAGCTGTGTGGACAAGATCCCTGAGGCTGGCTTCAGCCCTGCTTGCCGGCATGGGAAAGGGATTCCTGTCTGTGACTGAAGCTGGGTGTGGGGGTCCCTTCCCTGCACCCGGGGAGCGTGGCTCCAGCTGCGTGTGGGGATCCCTTCCCTGCACCAGCAAACAAGGCTGAAGCCATGTGGGGGGGATCCCATCCTGAACAGAGGGAGTGTGGCTCCAGCCCCACATAGGGATCCCTTCCCCACACTGGTCAGTGGAGCTGAGGGGCACCCAGGGATTTTCTCGTGGCACTGAGGAGCACAGATGGAGCCAGGTGGGGGAAATCTCTTCTCCCCCCACCAGGCCAGCTGTCAAGGGGGTTCTCTGACCCTACAATGCCCAGGGAGGGGAAAACATCCCCTGCTAGGCTCTAGTCTTCACCCTCATGTAGAAAAGCATCCCCTGCCCAGCTCTAGTGGCACTGCCACTAGACCTGGGCAGGGGATGCTTTTCCCTGTGATGGGCTCAGAGGGCTGGAGTCCAACAGGGGATTGGGTGGTGGCATGGCCCTTGGGTGGTGTGGGCAATGTTACCACACCTCCCATGGTGTCCCTCCTCCAATCTGAATTAGCAAGTCCAGTCCATGGATATGCTAGTTCGAACTGGATTTTCTAGTGTGGCCATGTTAATTCAAATTGACTGAATTTGAACTAATAAATATTAGTTCACATTGATTAGTTCGAATTCAGTCAATTTGAATTAACACTCTAAGCGTAGACATAATCTAGGTGTGGAATGGGAGGGGTACTATGAGGGATTGGAAGTATATGAGCAATATGACAGAGGACTTTGGGGAGCACAAGAATGAGAGTTCTGTAGTGGTTGAAGGGGTTGTCTGGCATGGATGTGCTCAGATTAAAGCATAGTGAAAGGTCTCAACATCTGTGTCTGGACCACCAGGACCTTTATCATATACTCCTGTGTCCTTTCCTGGCTATCCAGCCTAAGTCTCTTGTTGACTGTCTCCTTCTACACTCTTGTTTTGCTAAGCACTGCTTCTATTGACTGCAGCACTTTGCAAACCATGTCTTCCTTCTTGCTCCTGGGTCTGCCACCTATCTGACAGAGGTGATTTGCCAATGTGAAGGAGTGGGTCCTCAAGAGCATTGTGAGTGCACTCACAGCCATGAATCACAGAACCTAACACATACCCTTTTCTCATTGTCCCTTGGCTAGCACACGGGTTTGCACACATCCCCAATATGGTGAGTTCACAGGGAAGGTGGTAAGCAAAGAGGAATGGGCAGAAAGGGACAAAGCATGGTTTGCGCCGGGGGTTACTATAACGGCTAGGGAGCCTATTTGAAATATTGGTACCCTTTTTCAAAGGCTCACATTACTTGAACCTGCTATCTTACTCTTGAGGGTAACCCAAGATACAAGACCACCTGTGTGCGTGAGACTTCAGACCAGCTCCTTAAGCCACTTACCTGGGCACTGCTGTAGTTCTACAAATAATTTTTCAGATGAGCAAGGAGTCTTGTGGCACTTAAAGACTAACAAATTTTTTATCGCATGAGCTTTTGTGGGAGAAAATCCCACTTCATCAGACACTTTGAGGATGGGGGATGTACCAAATGGGAGGAAAATAAAGATAGGGGAGTGTAAGTCATAGAATCAGGTCATACTTTAACAGCAAATCAAAGCAGTTGTTAAGATTCAAACATTGAGAAAAAGCATATAGATGAAGGTGAGGCTAAATCACCTGTTGTAATGGGAAAAGAATCCATAGTCATGGTTTACTCCTGCTTTCACCCAATTGAATCTGCGTATCTGTTTCAATTCTGCAGTTTTTCTTTGAAGTCTTCATGTAGATGGTGATTCTGCTACTGATGTAACTGTCTCCTAACCTTCTAATGATTGAAAATGGCCTTGAAATATCAATGAAAGAAGACTAGGAATCAGCAGACGGCCTGAAGCATAGGTCTTTGGGGCTTATTAAGAACTATCTCACTGGACATGCACCCTTGAGTTTGTTTCCACCTTTACCCCTGCTACCCTTGTATACAGTACTCTGGTCTAGAGGTGACGAACACACCAGAATGGCCAGATCTCTTTCTGAGAGGCAGGGCTGAAAGTCTTCTAGCAAGGTGAAGGTGAAAGAAGCCATTTCTCAACACTCTGACTTCCTTATAATCGACAGGAATTATAGGTATTTAGATCCTTCAAGGCACTGCCATGTTTTTCATTCACTGTTCCTGTCAAATGATTATTCACATTCTATTTTACTGTAAGAATTTGCAGCCGGAGATAGCAAAGGAACTTCGCTGTGTCATCCAAACTGAAAATAAGCAGCGCTAATTCTATTACATAAGCAAGGTGATGGGAAAGCATATTAAGAAATTTCTAGTCATTAGGCTACTTTTTGTATTTTGAAAAGTTAATGCTGAAGTACAAGGGCATTTGAGTGGAACACAATAGGAAAGGCAGTTCAATTGCAAGGGTTAGGGTACTATCTAGGAGATATTAGTCACAGTATGATACAGTGTAAAAAGAAGCTAGAAGTTGGCAAATACGTGAGATGGTTTGAGCACAAGAACTGACACAAATGACTCTTTCCCTACTTAGACTGGTATAAATGAGCAGTAAGTTGATAAATTACACTGGTGTAAGGCAGGCTTAGAAGCTGTGCCTGACAGCTTCTGAACTGACAGGGGGGAGCAACTAATGTGCATGGGTCCTATATTAGCATGGATACAAAGAGCACAATTTGCTGATTAGCATACTGGATGCACTGGGGCAAAGTATACTGGGTAATAGCATTTGAGGTTTCTTTTCTCACAAATCTATCAATATCTGTAATTCTACTAAAGGGAAATATGAAGTACTGTCTTTGGGTAAACTGCTACTCTCTGTTTGTTTCAAATCTGTCTGGGTTAGTTAAAGGATAAAAGACACCCTTACTTAGAAAAAAGGGTAGTAAGAAAGACTTCTGCATATTTTAGGCTAAAATGGTGTGTTCACACAGCAGTCTTATTTTGAAACAACAGAGGTTGTTTCAAAATAAGAAAGGCCATGTTCACACGACGCACCATTGTTTTGAAACAACTTAAACCCCATGTGGGGACGAAACAATGTTGTTTCGAAATGATTGTTTTGAAACAATGCTGTCTGAACATGTTGGTTCAAAACAACGGTGACTTGTTTAGAAATAACTGTTGTCTGAACATGCTATTTCGATTCCTGCTTTTTTCCTTAATTTGAACTAACAAACTGTTAATTTGAATTAACTTATTTCGAAATAAGGCGTTATTTCAATACAACTTGTATCGAAACAACTTATATCGAAATAGCCCCCTGTGTGTGAACATAGCCAAAGACTGAAAAACAAAAGTAGAAGATATGCATGGTTTTAGTGCTTGAGACAGTATTTGTCTCCTTTCCTATTGCTTCTTTGGCTCTTTCTTACGGAAGTAGCTATCGCCAGCTGTTAAAACCTAAGAGAGCTGATAATCACTGAGCTGTGGAGAGCATGCTCTTTGTGAGCTTGGAAAAGCAATGGGGCAAAGCTGGTGAATAGTGAAAATGGCTAGTAGCAAGCTGGGTAACATGAGGGACTAGAGGGCAGCAATGGTAGACAGTGGGCAAAGCCAGCAGATAATGAGAGCAGCTAGTGGTGAGCTGGGCAACATGAGGGACTGGAGGGCAGTGCTGGCGCACAGCAGGTGGAGCTGAGGAACTGGTTCTAGAGAGTGGAGTGAGTGACCAGTAGATGGTGTCAGTGGACAGCTGGCGTAAAAGACACTTGCTAGGTACCTTAGGGTTCATTGGGAGCCTAGTTAGCACTGATTCTCCAGATCAGTGCAGTTTTGCCATTAAGTTTGGATGTTCTGTTCTGTGGTGTGGGTTATTGGGAACTTTGCTTATACTAAGTTTCCTAGATAAGTGCTGATCTCTGTTCTTTGGCCTTTTGCATTTTTGTTTTACTGCTATTAAAAGCTCCATTCATTACACTCAGACTCATGCTTGTGAGTGGGGAAGCCTTACCCTTTGGGGTTCCCAGGGAACAGTGCACAATTCCCAGAGACCCGGGTAGGGGCTCGAGCCAGTTGGTGGTGCTGCATCATTGGGAAACCCCTAGATATAGAACCTGGCCCTTGTTCTGCCAGCCTGCCCTGGCAGAAGCGTTACGCTGATGTAAAATCAGTATTCTTTAAAGAAAGTATCAGGGCTATACCATTCAGAAAGGTTAGAAAGATATTCAGGATACAAAGGGGCAGCCATGTTAGTGTAGTTCAGTAAAACAAACAAGGAGTCCTGTGACATTTAAAGACTAGCAATATATTAACACAGCTAAGGAGTCATCTGACAACCTAAAAGCTGTAAAATAGTTTTGCCAAGAGAAATGTGAATTTGGATTTTATTGCTTGGTGTACACATTGAAGGAAAAACCATAATTATCTTGAATCACCTTCTAGTACAAAACAAAAAACTACACTGAAGGAGCCTTTGAAAAGGAAATCATGGTGTCAATACAAGCATGGAAGACCCTTTCAAAAGGGAAAAATAAAAGACATAGGTCTAAGGATTTTAACATTTGTACAGTGAATCTGGATGTTGCAAAGAAGACATCCTTAGTACCGCCTTCAGCAATGACCATAAACTCTGATGCTTAAAGACTGACTTTCAGAAAAAGGCTATGCTGTCTAGCTCTTGACCTCTGTATCAAAAAGGATAACAAATTGTTGCCAGAGCATTAGCAGATTAAAAGTAGTAATCAAGCCATAGAATTAAATCAATAAAGATGAGGGAAACATGTAGGCAATGAGGTACTCACACATCATTTATACCATGTTCTCAAGAATCAGGAGGCAATCTCCAGGTTTTTTTATTATCACCAGGGGCGTCGTTGGTGTCGGGCTTACAGGGCTTGAGCCCCAAGTCCCAACACCCGAGTCTTGGGTCTGACACCAAGCCGCCCATGGCATCAGCACGCTTATCAGGCTTGAGCCTCAGTCGCAGTGCACCGAGCCCTGGGTCTTTCCCTAGGCCAGCAGCACGTCTGATTATCATTATCATTATTTTATTTAATTTTATTTTAAGTAGCACTGTCATTTTTGTTAGTGATATTCATTCAATTTTAGTTTACTAAATCAATGATTCAAACAAACTAACCTTTTATCTTGATACTATCTCAGCTGCTAGTTGGTGATTTTGTTCCTAAAAAAGTAAAGGGAAAAAATGTTTTGGTGCAGTGTACATTTCATATTAGTGGACTGTCACACTGTACAGAAAAGGGTCTGTTTGTTCTTGTTTTAAAGCATTTAACACTAAAGGAAAATAGGTTTAAAGTGATACACTGAAGCATTGTTCCTTCTCTGCAGTTGAATATGAGCCAGCTATCCCATTCAAAGGTAATACACAGTATTGACGTTTAACTCTGATATTATAAAATGTTTCCAAAGTCACATGTATAATAACTGCATCACATTTGCAATTGTCTTTGAAGTTTTAATCTTAGTTCATGCTACTAAATCACCATGAAGGTTTATTTTTAACTTGTTATATAAAAGCTTTTTTAAAAAACATTCAAGGAACTATCTTTGAATATTAAACATGTCAAACTGAAAGCTGTTAATTGTATCTGAAATGATTTATTTTTTTTTTTAAATAGTGCTTTTGAAGTTTTATGGTTTTTCAACTAGCTGTAAAGAAAAGCAAAAACTATCTTGTTTTAAGACTTTATTTTTAAATTGTGTTTTGGAAGAATGACTTTTGGGTGTAATTATTGTGAAATATGGATTGCACTAGACATAAATTGTCCCACTATGTTTAACTTACCCTGTAAAGCTCTAGAAATACATAACTGATTTTTGGGAAAGCTGTGGCGGCCAGAATCTAAACAGCACTAAGCCAGTTAGTGATCTTTCCTCCAGTGGCTAGATCTGCTTTGTGCATAATCAAAACTTTATCAAAGCTAAGATTTGACTGGGACTTCATATGACTATAAGCAGCAGCTGTATCAAATGAAATAACTAATTAACCAACCCACTAAAAGCCATGTTATATGTTTCAGTCAGGTTGTTCTTTGTGTATGTCACAGTGAACATTATCTTCTCTCACACAGAGACATTTTTTCCTGGAAAGATGTATTTATCAACCCATTTGATTAATAAGGTACAGTACCAATGGTTAAATGCATAGCAATTTTTCATATACAGTAGATATCAAGTTTTAGTGCTGCTAGTTAATTGTAAATCCTTCCATTTGGGTTGACATTATGTACTGATTTGTATCTTGCTCCTACCCAAGAGAGGGAGTTGCAATTTTAATTCACACTTTGACACTTTGAACATCTTATTCTTGGATTACAGAAAAGAAATGATGCCATCTCTGGGGGTGGAAAGCAGATTGAAACATCAGTCTCTTGATTTAACTTTGTATCTTGGTGAGCCATCCTACCTGTTAAATTTGTAGGATTGCTAATAAAAGTCATAACATACCACATGGAGGTGATTTAGATTAAACAAGCATATCAATCACTGAGGAATGGGATCAGAGCGCTTTATCCAAGCAGAATCGTTAAGTAGAATTATGGTATATAACATATATTGTTAAGCAGCTGCCATTGAACTTGGTGTCAAAACTTACTCTCCAGAGCTAGATTCCTCTGAAACAAATTGTGTGCAAGACTGCCACCTATAGTGGAATTTTCAGATTTATTTCACAATTGGTCAGAGCATAATTTTCTCTAGGAACATGAAGATTTGGGGTTCAAAATAATAAAAATAAAATTTATGAACTCAAAAATGAAATGGAAATATCACGTATGAATCTGCATGTGCAATTCTGTTCATGATAAATGAACTCTGATGCCAACGGACAAAGACATTTATATATATAAGGTTAACATAAACTGCAGCTTCCAATATATATTAGCTAAAACTGAATTTTTTCTGACATTAGTGTTTCTTTTTTGTCTAATAGATTAGCAGTGATTCAATATTGGATTTGCTAATTTTCAGGTTCTTTTAGCTATATTCCTAGTTCTTATTAACATTCAGCATGTACTGAAATGCATTTTAGCACTTGGTGTGCAAGTCTTATGATTTTGTAAAAGCCTTAAAATTGGAGAAGTAAGGAGTTAATCCAATAAAAGTTATTACCTCACCCACCTTATCTCTGTGAATAAATTTTTTAGTTAAGAAAAGTATTTGCAACTTTACTTTGTATAAAAAATACTGTGCAAGCAACTCCAGGATGCCAGGGAAATTGTTAATCAAAGTACCACACTATAAGGACTGTATATCCCCCAGAGAAGTTAGACCTAAATATTGTAAATCTGATGCAGAAGTTAATTAAGAGGGAGAAAAGCCAAAATGAGGAGAAGAAATATCAGTGCTATGACAACAATTACTGCCAGAAACAAGTTGCAAATCATGAAACTATTCATGGACAAAAAGTTGACTCTAAATCTTTCTGAAACTGGCCCTCTCAATCAACAGGGAGCAAAAGCGATTTAAGTGAACCTTTAATTTGAAGTCAATGTTTTACTAAAAACCATCATGGAAGTATTTTATTTTTTCATTTTTCATGGGGTTTTTAAAACATAAGCCAAGATCAATCATTTTACCAATCACACAAAAAGCAACTCCTTTCTTGAATGAAGTATGAATTAGCAGAATAATGGATTAGTTTGGTAATCTGAGATAATGCATTGGTCATGAATTAGCACAACCACCAAGGTATCAACTGAGACTACCTAGGCACCTCTATTGCATCTTCCAGGCAATGCTGTACCATTCATTAATTTAGCTTCCCAGTGCAAGGTCATGAACAGAATGACAAAATAAAAAAGCTTGCCAAAGGCTCTGGTTCTGAACACCAAAGTATGTTATAGGACAGTTTCTAAATTTGCTCAGAGCTCCCTTAGTCTGTGATCAAGGCAAGTCTTTATTCTCTCTCTCTGCCAATAATTCTACATTTAGGTCCTATGTCCAGTCACAATTAAATTAATCTCTAGCTTTTCTCAACTGCCTCGGACACCCACCTGAGGACCAACTTTCAGGCCAACTAGTGGTTCAGAAAATCCTCCTTGTAGCCACCTCACTAAGAGAGAGTGCAGCAGGGCTTTTGGGTTCCTGCTTCCCTAATGGTGATGCCAAAAATCTCTATACATTAGGCATGTATACACTGAAAAGAAAAACCTGCAACACTCAGTCTCAGAGCCCACTTGGACTCACTGTTTTTATACTTCTGAGCTAACCTTCCAGGTTCAAGCTGGAGGCCAGGTTCCAAAACACTGATATTTTTAACTCCACAGTAGGAGCCCCACAAACTGACGTCAGCTGACATGGATCGAGATGCAGGGTCACAGGTTTTTCACTGAAGTGTAGCCATCCCTTAGTCACTCTTCCTACCTGTGTAGTGTAATAAGTATTCTTATCTCTAATTTATAGATGAAGTAACAGAAGAACAAAAATATTAAGTGGCTTACTCAAGGTCACAAGAAAGTCTGGCAGAATCCACATTTCCTTTCTCAGCAGACAGTTCATTCTCTCTCCCTGTAATTTCCATTGGCACACTTCTTCTTCCTCTCCTGGCACATTGCTCTTTCTTGCAAATCTATTTTCTATTTTCTGTAAATGACCTTAGCATTCATGAAGGTTGTCATATGTAAAGCATTGCAGAGTGGAGTCGTATAATTGCAAGACAGGCACAGTATGGGTCTTGATACTACAGCTTTCTTCACACTCTTCTGCCAAAACACTGTAAGCTCATTCTGGCAGGACTTCTTAAGGAGAAGTTCAGTCTTCCTATTCATTCACCCCTGCTGAACTAATTTGAATTAGTATCAATGCTCACATGTTTGGGGGCTGTAAATATCTGTTTATTTGGAAATGGGCTGATACCTTTAGCTGATACGGGCCCTCAATCAGCTGCCCTTAGATAACAACTTCCAATCACTGCCAACTCAGGCTGGATTTGAACCCATGACAATATCCTTTATTCAGCCACAAAGACATGAATGTACCCAATGTTCTTAATTGTATTCTCATATTTGAATAGGGAATTAGCTACATTACTTAACAGTGACAACTGCTGAAGGAAAGCAGAAATCCTGTTGATAATTATGGTTTAGCTTCAATGATAAGTTTTTAACTTATCTACACTATGCAATTAGATCGATGTAAGGCACACAAGTTATGTAACACTGGTACCATAGCTGAAGTTGACATAACTTTACATCGAGTAGCTGTGCTGATTTAACTACACTATGTCTATTGAGGACATTCTCCCATCAACAAAGGTCATGCTCTCATTCTGATGGAAAACTGGATTTGATGGAAGAACTCTTGGTAAGTCACTGAGTATCTCTTCACTAGACCCACTCAATCGATGCCACTGCATTGATGGCTGCAGCACCAATGGAGAAGTGTAGTTGAAACAAGCCCTAAGACTTGAGTTCTGTATGTTAATGTTTTCTCTGTATAGTCTTTACCTCTTCAATATACCTTAGCAAGATAGCATATTATAATCATTTTGCAGATGTCAAAATGGAGATGGAAAAAAATAATGGCATGGTTTTCAAAAAAGCAGGCCTATATGTAAATGAATATAAAAATACATACACAGTTGTCATAATTATGAACCAAAACTGCATATTTGAGCATGGAAATGACCAATTATGCTTCTAAATAGTCATTTGAACCTACAGTCGTGGTAACTATGTGCATGAACTGGAAACTTCCTGACATATTTACTGATTTTTGGCTCCATTACCTGACTGTTACATTATGTAATATCTGGTCATGAAGGCTTGATTGTGGCATACCTTAAAATCCAAAGTATTACATTTTTATCTTCATTACTTCTCAGGAATATAGATTTACTTTTCTTTAAAAAGAAAAAGACAACCATTCTGTATGATTACAATGTTTCCGTTTACCTCCCTTAGCTATGTGTATTTTTCTATGGGAATGACAACACACTTATGGGTATGTCTACACTTACACTTTAAATCAAAATAGTGATGGTTATTTTGATTTAAAATAGTGAATGCCCCCACTAGCTTTCCTTATTTTGAAATGAGGAGCTCCCTCATTTCAAAATAAGGAACGGTCATTTTGATATATTAAAACCTGCCTTTATAGCGAAATGACGGTTAAATCAAAATTATTATTTTGAAATAATACAGTGTAGATGTATTATTTTGATTTAACTGTTATTTCAATTTAACACTTTTTGACTGTCTTCCTCCCAGGGTGCCCTCCTCTTTTCATATATTGGTGGAGGTATGGCCCTTCCTGGGGGCCACAGCTCCCATGGTGCCCCTCTCCTAAATCGAACTAGCAAGTCCTATCCATGGACATGCTGGTTTGATCTGAGTTTCTAGTGGGGACATGTTAAATTGAGCTAATTTAAATTGACTAATAATTGTTATTTTGATTCAATTATATCAATTTAAGTTAAATCAGTTTAACACTCTAAGGCTATGTCCACACATACATCATTATTTCGAAATAAGTTCATTCGAATTAAGAAAATGTTAATTTGAATTAAGGGAAAGCCTGCTTTCAAAACAGCTGTTATTTCAAAAAGGTTATTTCGAAATAAGGCCGTTTGGACATGTTGTTTCGAAACAGTTGTTTCAAAACAACATGTCCAAACGGTGTTATTTTGAAATAACCTTTTTGAAATAACAGCCGTTTCGAAATGAATGGGGTTTAAGCTGTTTCGAAATGATGGTTCTTATTTCAAAATGACAGAGCCTGTCATTTAAAAATAAGAAACTGTCATGTGGACATTCAGTTTTTTATTTCAAAACAACCAGTGTTGTTTCAAAATAAAAGACTTGTGTGGACATACCCTAAGTGTAGACATAGCCTATATGAAGAAAATGTTATCCTTGTGACACAGATGGAAAATGTAAGCATGTTATATAAGTAAACAAAGGCCACAGATAATCAGAACTAGAGTAAAAGATACTGATTTATAAGACTTTGCACACCACAATTCTTTGATTTGGGATAGAATATTGAGTTTTCATGTAATAGATATGATAATATTAGCAATGTTTTATACAAGTTCTTCTTTTTCCATGCATTTAGACTCTTAAGGGCAATATACTATCAAAATAAGGGTATTCTATTCAACAAAAACCTACATGCATCCAAAAATGGATTAACTGGGACTATCTGGACCCAAAACTATGGTATCTAATCTCTGTCTTCCAGGAGGCTTCATGAAATAAATTAATGAGAGACACAGCTTCTCCACCTATTAAATGACTGGTACAAACTAGAATGCTTTCACTGAAAGCTCCTGCTTTTTTGAGTCTCAAGTACACACACATATGCAACATCAGTACTCCAGAGCAGTTTTGAAGTGGTAACCATGTTAGTCTATTTCAACAAAACAAACAAGGAGTCCTGTGGCATTTTTAAAGACTAACAAATTTAATTTTTACATGACCTTTCATGGGCACAATCCCACTTCATCAGATACATGAAATGGAAAAACTAGCATGTTAGCTTTAAATCTGTAGATATAGCAAAGGGTGGGTCATAATCTTAATTCAAATAGATCCAGAGGGATAGACTGCTGGCCTGTCTCTGCAAAGTAAACAAGCTGTTTTGATTCAGTTTGTTAGAGGGAGGCAAGAGCTGTAAGCAAGAGCTGAGAAGAGTAATTGAGAGGAAATCACATTTTTGTAATGACTTAGTCATTCAAGATCACTGTTCAAACCCAGTCTGAAGGCATCTAGTTTGCATATGGATTCCAATTCTGCAGTTTCGCATTCCAACCTGTTTTAAAAGGTGTTTTGCTGAAGTACTGTAACTAGCATGTATTTATAGAGTGTCCAGGTAGATTGAAATATTCCCCTATTAGTTAGTTAATTTTACCATTCTTGGTGTCTGACTGCTGCCCATTTATTCTTTTGCCCGGAGACAGGCCAGTTTGGCCATTGTATACAGCAGAAGGACATTGGCACATAATGGTATATATCACGTTGGTAGATGAGCAGGTGAATGAGCCCTTGAAAGACTAGCTGACTTGATTAGGTCCCATGATGGAGTCACTTGCGTAAATATTTGAGCAGATATCTCAGGGCCTGACACAGAAATAAGTATCTGACTTAGTGTTCCTCTTGTGTGGTGCATAGTTGCTGGTGTGTTTGTTTAAGGTTGAAGGGCTATCCATAAGTGAGGTGTAGCCTGCTTCCCAAGGCTTGAAAGAGTGAGGGATCAGCTTGAAAGATAGGCTGTAAGTCTTTGATGATGTGTTGAAGAGGTTTGATTTGGGGGCTGTAGATAGTTGTTGATGACCAGTGGAGTTGTATTGTTTTCCTTGTTGGCCTTGTCTGGCTCTGGCAATCTGTTTGGTTTTTTTTCCCACTTCCCAGAGTGGGCATTGTAGTTTTATGAATGATTAATAGAGATTCTGAAGGTGTTTGTCTCTGTCTGTGGGATCAGAGCAACTGCAATTGTATCTTAGGGCTTGGCTGTAGACAATGGATTGTGTGATGTGTCCCGGATGAAAGATAGAGGTGTATGATCATCATTTATTTGTACTGTGTAGTATCATCTTTTATTTGTACTGTAGTGTCCAGAAATATGCAAGCATCATTTATTTGTACTGTAGTGTCCAGAAAGCAAATCTTCTGTATGGACTGGTCCAGGCTGAGCTTGATGGTGTGGTGGAAATTGTTGAAATCCAATGGAATTTCACAAAGGCTTCCTTTCTATGGGTCCAGATGACGAAGATGGCATCAGTATAATAAGCAGAGGAGTGGCACTTCGGGACAAGAGCTGAGGAAACTCTGTTCCAATTCTACCATAAAAACGTTGGCATATTGTGGGGTCATGCAGGTACCCATAGCAATGCCAATGTCTTCAAGGTATAAATAACTCCAAATCTGAAATGGTTGTGTGGGTGAGTACAAAGTCACAAAGTTCAGCCAATAAGTGTCCTGTGACATCATCCAGGATAGTGTTCCTGATGGCTTATAGTCCATCTTTGTGTGGGATGTTGGTGTAAAAAACTTCTACATCCATAGTGGCCAGAATGGTGATTACTGTAAGACGCCAGTGGTTTGAATTGTTCTAGGTAAATCAGTGGTGTCTCAAAGATAGCTAGAAGCACTGGTAGTGTAGGACCTGAGGAGCGAGTCCATATAGCCAGACGAGCCAGCCATAAGAGTGCCAATGCCTGAAATTATAGGGCACTTTGGATTTCCAGGTTTATGGATCTTGGGTGGCAGATAGACAACCCCTCATCTTGGCAATAGGGGTGTGTCTTTGCAGAGTTGTTCCTGTGCTGTTTTGGGGAGTGTCCTTAGTAAAAGGTGTAGTTTCGTTTGGTATTCCTCAGTGGGATCAGAGACAAATGTCTTATAGAATGTGGTACTGGAGAATTGTCTATTAGCTTCTTGTTCATAATTTGACTTGTTCATGATGACTGCAGCACCTCCTTGTCAGACCCTTTGACTAAGTTTACACTTAGGAAGTTAGTCTGAATTAACATAATTTAAATTAATTAATTTGAACTAACATGTCCCCACTAGAAACCCAAATAGAACTAGCATGTTCATGGACAGGACTTGCTAGTTTAATTTAGGAAGGGGGCACCATGGGAACTGTGGCAACATGGCACTGAGAAGGGCCATGCTCCAACCCAATACATAAAAAGAAGAAGGCACCCTGGGACAAAGAAGGTCAAACCACATTAATTCGAACTAACAGTTAGTTTGAATTAACATGGCTTCATTGAGTTAATTCAAACTAGTAAGTTTGAGTAAACATTACTTCGAAGTTAAGCAAGATTTTATAACTTCAAAGTAAGTGTTCATTACTTCAAACTAAGGAATTCCTTAGTTCAAACTAATGAAAGCCAGTGCAGCCATGCAGTAATTTAGTTTGAATTAATCCTCATTAATTCGAACTAAATTGGAAGTATAGACATATCCTTTCATAATAATGTTGTTTCTCAGGCTGTGGATGGCATTGCATTCTGCGTGGCTGATGTTACAGTACAAGGAATGCTGTTTGGCCCCTATTTTAGCCTGTTCACATTGGTGGAAACAACATATGTAGAAGTCTAGTCTGTTATTCCTACCACCAGGAGAAATCTATGTAGAATCTTTCTTTTTGTAGTGTTGATAGGAACTGTGTTCTTAACCCTTTTTGTTCCAGTAACTGGCTTCCTCAACTGTGTCTGGGAGATCTCAGGGACCACTGCTGGTCCATGGACTGAGTAACAGTAGTCTAGAGCACCCCAGATATAGTTACCCAAAGTCTGAGATGGTTTCAAGTTGTCAGAAGCAGTTTTCCAATTATCAGTCTTGCTTCTAGCTGCTAGGGAGTAAGAAGTCAGTCTCCAAGGTTGTAGGAAAACATCTTTGAACTACACTATATTGCATACTTTTACTTATCTTTTTACAGGTTATACAAACAAAGCACATAACCTTTAGTAACCCCTAGTAGGCTACCAGGTTTCATAGCAATGGCAAAAATGAATAATAATTATACTTCATTAAAATAACTTCCAAAAAACCCCTCATAATCAGACAACCAGATTCAAGATCATGCAGCCAAACATCCTCTCTTTCCCATGATTTGGTCCCTTTACATATACTTGCTAGCAATACTGAAGCTATGCAGCTGTTTTGTCTGCTCTGCTTAGATAAAGGCCAAATTATTTCTGATTATGTGGCATGCTCGCCCTCACTTGACGGTGGCTGAGTGCACAAAATGGCTGTAGTTGCTTCAAGTTCAGTTCTCTCAGAACAGAAATCCTAAATAGATCATTATAGGGAGAAAATATCAGAAAACCTTAAGCTAATCTTTTTAATTCAAACTACAGTGCTCTTTTAGATTTCCAACAGAGTCACTAAAAATGCAGCAAGAGCATTTAGTAAACATGCAGAACTCAAAATGACAAAGTGAAACATCCCTAGGAAATAACAGCAACATGGCAATTACGACAAGGAAAACACCAACTACCTATGAATCCCCTTAAATAAATTAACCCTTTGTAATTTATTTAAAAACTATTAACAAGGATGGGCTTGGCAAAAAAACATTCTTGAAGATGAAAAATCTCTCCCCTTGATGTTAGGATTCTTTAACAGAAGTAGCCTTAATGGAAAATGAGGGTATTTGGGATCAAATTCAAGTAAACAAGTCAAGTATGATTAACAAAGTAAGGTGCAGCTGAAGAACATTCAGCGCTAAGAGCATTGGTGGGTTTGAAATGAAGTAACGAGGATACAATGTATACTGGAAAAAACAATGCCAACAATGTGACTTTAGATTGAGAACTTGATGGGAACACAATAAACATAGGGAATATAAATATGAGTTCCACAAAATAAGTTATATCTCCTACCCATGTAACCCTTCTGCCAGGGCAGGCTGGCAGGTCAAGGGCCGGGTTCTATATCTAAGGGTTTCCCAATGACATGACACCACCAACTGGCCTGAGCCCCCACCCAGATTCCTGGGAACCCTGCACTGCTCCCTGGACACCCCAAAGGGGTAAGGCTTTCCCACTCGCAAGGTTGAGTCTGAGTGTAGTAAATGGAGCTTTTAATAACAGTAAAACACAATTGCCAAAAGGCCAATTAACAAAGAACAGCACTAATCTAGGAAACTTAGTATAGAGCAAAGTTCCCAATAACCCACACCACATAACAGAACATCCAAACTTAATGGCAAAACTGGCACTGATCTGGAGAATCAGTGCTAACTAGGCTCCCAACCAACTCTAAGATACATAGGGAGCGTCTTTCCCGCCAGCTGTCCACTGATGCCATCTACTGGTCACTAACTCCATCCTCTAGAACAGGTTTCTTGGCTCTGCCCACTGTCTGCCAGCAGTGCCATCAAGTCCCTCATGTCACCCAGCTCACCGCTGGCCACTCTCACTGTCCACTGGCTCCACCCACTGTCCACCAGCACTGCCCTCATTTTGCTCAGCTCACCGCTGGCCACTCTCGCCATCTGCTGGCTCTGCCCACTGTCAGCCAGCACCGCCCTCTGGTCCCTCATATCACCCAGCTCACTGCTAGCTGCTCTCACCATCTACTAGCTCCACCCACAGCCTGCCAACACTGCCTTCCAGTCCCATATATCACAGAGCTTGGTACTCTCATCATCTACACTTGCTGGTTACCACTTTACTACTCCTTTTCAGCTCAGAGAAAGGAGAACTCCCCACAGAGCTCAGAGACAATCAGCCCTCTTAGCCTTTAGCAGCTATAAATCAGTTATTTTCATAATAAAGAACAGAAAAAACAATATGAAGGAAAAGAACTACCCCAAGCATCAAGACAACACAAACACATCTGCTCTCATCTCTTTCAGGCTGAAACATGCAGGAGCCTCTCTTACAATCTTTTTCTAACTAAGGGTAGCTTTTACCCTTTAACTAACCCAAACAGACTTGAAACAAACAGAGAATAGCAGTTCACACAAGGACAGTATTTCATATTTCCCTTTAGTAGAATTACAGATATTGATATATTTGTGAGCAAACTGACCCCAAATACTACTACCCACTATGCTTTGCACTCAGTATGCTAGTCAGCTAATTCTGCTCTTTGTATCCATGCTAATACAGGACCCATGCAAATTAGTTGCCCCCCTTTCAGTTCAGAAGCTGTTAAGCACAGCTTCTAAGCCTGCCTTACACCCAAAATTCAGAAACATCCAGAAAAAGCTACAGCTGCTCTAGCAAAAAGACAAGAGAAACCACTGCAGATAATCTTAAAGTTATCCTTAATACATTATCAGATAGTAAATGATTCCCCTTAATTAATTAATTGTTGTATTTGGTGCCTGGATGCTAAAATGATGGGCATGCTAGAGATGATAAATAAGGTTAAAAAAGTTGCTTGTAATAAATGATGCATACCTCTAGGCTCTTTACACAGTAAGATTAAGCATACATATAAAAATTAAGCATATATATATATATATAAATTGTCAGTAAGCTCTAAATGCTAGGCTTACTACATGTGCGAGTGTCACATGGAGGTTCACTCTCAAATATCTAAATAAAAATATTTCTAAGTAGGAGTCGAATTGACTACAGGAAACTGACATAACCAACAAATTATTTATTTATAATAATTGAGAAGTTTTAAAAGCTAAACAATTAGCAATGTGTCCAATGAATGTCTAAAAACACAAAAAATGTTACAAAGTGAGGCAACTGAAAGAGAAGCTAAAGAAGACAGTGTCTGCTGTAAGAAAAAGCAGTGACCTATGCAAATAAGGTAATCTATCAATATATTGTCCAATCATGTTCCTATCAAGTGAATTACAAAACCTCCTTTTGCATTCTGTTAGAGTAGTGCTGAGATCAAAGTGCAAGAAACAATTCTGCCTCTGCAAGAGAATTTCTGCTAACCTCATACACCTTCACCATCTGTAATTTAGGACGCATGTGCCTGTTCCACTTTGGGTTCCTCCCATTGCCCATGCGATCTGGGTAAAGCACACTGGATGCGGTCCTTTAAGATGAACTCACTGAACTTCCTTAGACTCAAGTTTCTGGACTTTATTATTAACTTGTGTATTATGTGTATACTGCTCTCTCTCTCTCTGGGAGCTGCCATCAACTGAACTTTCGTATAATCTTGTTTCCCCTTTTACACCTTTTGAAATGATATTATGTCAATATATATTTTTATGAAGCAAAACTATTAACAGAATGTTTTACATAGCAAATGGAAATATTACTTACATTAAATATTCAGTTTAAATAGCCAGAAACATTATATTCAATATCTGTGCTAAAAAGCTTTACAAACTTCAAAGACAAGCAATCATAATAAAAAAATGTTCTTTTTTAATCTACAAAATAAGTACACTTGATTTTAATTATTTGGATAATGACCAAGCAAATACATCAGGCACATCACTTCCAGGAAATAATGAAAGGCACATAGGAATAAACAGTATCCCCAAAAGCAGACCAACACATTCTGACTCTGAAGATGACTCTAGTAATGAAAATCTGTCTTTTGCAAATGATACATCATCTGAAGGATGCACCAACAATGTTGAAAATCAGGATGATGCATGTGAAAATAAAATTATCAATATGAAGATGAGGAACAGCAGTCTAGCACTGAAAAACTGCTTGATAATAAGAAAATTGAGGAACCAGCTAGTGGTACAGAAACAAATGAAAGCAGAGGAAATGTCACTGATAATAGAGAATCAGTAACTATTTCTTAAAATCTGTAAGAGAGAGATAGCAGACAAAGAGGAAATATTCTAGAAAATGCCTGACTCCATAATGACATAAAGGGATTTAAAAGATAAAGTGGCAAAACTTTGCTGATGAATGGAGATTACTAGCACTGTATGTTAACATTGAACATCAGCTAAGTGACATTGGTACTAAAGGGCCAAATCCTAAAAGTGCTGAGCATCTAAAGAGTAAATGGGAGTTGTGACTGTTCAGCATCTCTCAAGATTTCGCTTTTAGTCTTTAATTAAATGAAGACTTGAATTAGCTATACAGGGAAAAAATCTCCTGTTCATTTTAATCTTCATATTACAGTTGATGGTGCTAGCAGCACTACTGATGAAAGTGTACCTGATATAACACCTCCACAGGAACCTAATGATCATAATGAATCTACTTGTCACTGAAATGCAAAGACACAGGCACATAAATCTGAAAGGAAAAAAACAACCAAAGGCAAACAAATTATCAGCACAAACAAATGATTGTTTTATCATTGTTTTCATGACTGCTAAATTTATTTATCATCTTTCCCCTCTAAATAAATACAATTTCCACAAATTATCTTTAAAACTTCATTATATTTTTACCCTTCACTGTCTCCCTTCCACAGACATTTCCAATTTTTAAAAAAAATTCTACTAGCAATGTTTGATTGTCATTGTGTGGTGGCTGATTAATATTTTCTTTTCCTTTTCATCTAAATATAATCAGTAGTTAACTGGTATATAATATTAGTTCCAACTGTAGTTACTGCTCTGTCAAACTTAGCTTTTGAAGTTTTAACTTGTCCATAAATTATCATCCTGGGCTAAACTTAAAAATTTAAATTTGCTCTGTTTAGAATATAAGAAGCATCTACGAAAATGCAAGATTTGCTTTAAAAAGTTTGCAACAAAAATGTTATAAAAAAGTTGTACATAATATTTTTCCCCTTATCTGTATGCTGGTCAAATTAGAATACAATATTCCATTGTACATAATTCAGAGCTAGCCTGGTTAGGACTAACAATGGCATTTTTCATGGCATTTCTTCGTTTCCCTCCTTGCTTGACCCTGTTACAATGGTGCATAAGCAGAGGCTATTTTGACTTATCTATGATGCATTTCCAATAGCACCCACAATGGGATTATCCAAGCATAAAAGAAAGCAAGACCCATACCCCAAAGAACTCAAGCTTAAAGGCAGACTGTAAACTAGATCCCAAAAGGTTTTAGTTATCTAAAGAGGCAGGTAGGAGCACAAGTCCAGCATTTAAGCACCACTGACCTCCATGAAACCACTGCTCAGCATTAAGTAAACTTTATTAAGTCAAATTAATAATGTCAATTTAGCTTTTGTAATATAGGCATAGCCTTAGGCAGCAATCCTTTCAGCTTGCCAGCTTCTGAGAATCCCTTCTTCAGCTGCCTGTATGAGAAGCATTTAGTTCCCACTTCCATTGGTGGCAGCATGCCTAGGAGTTAGGTGCAAAGTTCCAAAGAGCCAGCTGTGTTAGTCAAGTTCAGTAAAACAAGCAAGGAATCCTGTGGCACTTAAAGACTAACAAATTTATTTATTGCATGAGCTTTTGTGGGAGAAAATCTAACTTTAGATCCTTTGAAGATGTAAGGCTATGTCTACACTTAGAAGGTTAGCTCAAATTAACTGAATTCAAACTAATTCATTTGAACTAATTGTTATTAGTTCAAATTAACATGGCCACACTAGAAACCCTAATTCAAATGAGCATGTCCATGCACAGGACTTGCTAGTTCCAGTCAGGTAGGGGGAGCCATTGCCTAGGGAAAGTCAAGCTGTGGTTAATTCGAACTAATAGTTAGTTCAAATTAATACAGCTGCCTTGGGTTAATTTGAACTCCATCATTTCGAAATTAAGGGAGGTTTTAACTTCGAACTAGGCTTTCCTTAGTTCGAACTATGGGATCTCCTTAGTTCAAACTAATGAAAGCTACTATGGACGTGCACTAATTTAGTTCGAATTAAGCCTCCTTAATTCAAACTGAATTGTAAGTGTAGACATACCCTAAGTTCCCCATCTTCAAAGAATCTGACAAAGTGGAATTTTCTCCCATGAAAGCTCATGCAATAAATAAATTTGTTAGTCTTTAAGCTCCACAAGACTCCTTGTTTGTTTTTGAAGTTAGATGTTAGAAACTGTGGTGCACAGCACTGTAAGTCTTTTTGTGGATCTCTGCCAGAACATGGACAGAGTACAGCACCAGAAACAGCCAAGATCTTTTTGGTCATGTATTGAGAATACAATGTTTTACTAACATGATCATTTGTATTGCTGTTGGTGTGGTCCCTATGTGGGAAATAAATATTAGTTATTCTCCCCTGCTCGAGTATCCACAAGTTTACCAAAATTAGCTATTTCTTGGCCATTCATCAGGAGTCAGTCTTACAGCATCAGATCAATTTCAAGGAATGTGCTACTTTTTGTAAAAGAATATCTAAAACTAGGCAGAGAAGCACTTGGAGAATGAGACAATCAAGGCTAGTGTCACTGGAGAGGGACAAATTTATACAGGGTGTTGAAGGTAAGGAACCAAAACTTCAAAATGATGCTACAAACAATGGTGAATCAATGGAAACCTTAAAAGAGGGAGGTGATAGGGCCAGAGAGTAGAGGAACAAGTCAGAACAATTAAGCTGAAGGCTTGATTAAGAATTTTAGCTGTAGAGAAAAAAGGACAAAGGGATCAGGAATTATTTTGGGAGGCAAAAGTGGCAGGATTTGGATATGGCTTGGATGTTGGAGGGAAGAGAGAGGGCCAAGTCACAGATGATCTCAAGATTATGGGCTTGAGGAGAACAAGGAACGAACAACATCAAGAAAGCCTAGGGCAGATAAATGTATAATCAACAATGTCAAAAACAGCAGGGAGGTCCAGGGGCATGAGAATGAGATAGTGATACTCAGGCTATGAAGAAAGTAAGATGGTAGGTACAGAGGGATAAGGGATTAGTAGATTATTTATTTAATTTATTAATTTAATATGAAATTCCCAGAGCTTTCATGTCCTGTTAATGGAAGGAAATAGATAAAGACATTAAAGCTGAGACAGATGAGGGAGGGTGAGGCACAAGTATAAGATGCTTAATAATTGGTGAGAATGCAGTCATTAGATCAGAACGAGGGAGAAGCATTAGTGTTGATTAAAAAGGAAGAAGAACAATTTGGATGGGGAAAGAGATAACAGTGAATCTTGTTGTCATATTTTCTTAGTCATTGGTTGGGAGCAACGAAAGACATATGTTACCAAACGTCCTGGTGGGGAAGAGGAGGCCCATAATCCATTAAAGACAACAAACCATTTGGTGCTCTCCCCAGCCTCCAACAAAAGCACGACATCAGGTTGCTTTTCTACTGTTCTATTTTAACTGGCACCTTAGTACTATGAAAAACTGGCCTGAAGTTTAGTTTCTCTGTGAGATTTGCTTTTTGATAATGGATTCTTTGGATACAGTTGAGGGGGATGAGACACTGAAACAAACACTGAGTAAATCTGATTTGTTTTACTAACTCTATTTATTTATTTACATCTAAGTAGAATAAATAATTTTTTCTTAATCTTTTTAATGTTCTAAAGCAAAACAAAAAGATAGCAAAAGGTTTTTTGCAGCAAAAGTATAACTTTACTTCCTAAACCTGTTCCTATAACTAAGCCCTTAATCAATACTGGGCTACAATCAGTACTGTTAAGCATTATACCCTTATACTTACAAAACCCTGGCTTATTCATTTGATTCAGATTCAGTTTTGATTCAGATTCAGATTCAGTTTGGGTGCACCAGTCCTATACTAGGTGGGACGTTTCGCTCTCGTGAGGCTCAATTGCCGGTGAAAAGATTTGTCACCAGGGAGGGAACCTTGGGTGATCAGTCCTCAGTTCAGCAGTAGATTTGCACCTACACAGACGTCCAGTTTGCATGGGCTTTTTGCAGACTTTAATCCCTGTTCTACAACCCCACTTTCAGTTTCTAGAAGGCACCATTGCTTTATTTTACCTTATTTGGTACCTGTTGAGAGCTGCATCACAACCTCATTCGTTCTTAGACTGCTTACAGTTTTCTTGCTGACAGAACACTGTCACTTATTATCTAGGCCAATTAAAATTTTGTCATCAAGGAGACATGGTTTTGCATGTTAAGGTACTATTGCTGAGCCACTTCCTTGCAGGGCAATCTCCTTCTGCAGGCAGGAAACAGGCCAATGTTTGCAACAAAACTGTGGTAACCGCAAATGGTAACCGCAAAGTAGAAGCAGAGCAAAAGCAGAACTGTGGTAACTGCAAAGTAGAATTAGAGCAAAAGCAGAACAAAAACAAAATTAGCAATTAAACTATTGTCTATCAAGCTTTACCTTTTAATTGCAGATGGGTTTTATTGACATAAACTGTACCCCCCTATTGACACTCTGCACCTTTCCTCTCTAAAGAAAAACATTCAAAGATGGTGAGTGTCTCCCTTCTTTGGTTTGAAAATTGAAGAAAACAATATTTCATATGAATTTTTAAAATTTTGCCCCTGAAAGTCATAAAAAGACAATGGAGACTTTTTTCCATGCTAAAATTTTATGTCTAAAATTTAAAAATCTTCTAAGTCACATATGAGCATAAAACAGAGAAAATAAGTGTGTCCAGGTAGCCAGAGAATTAGAAGCACATGCCACTTTTATTAAGAGGTACAAATACGTACATTTATGTATGCACAATTATTTCATCAGGACACAAAAAACAAGGAGATGAAGAAGAGATTTTGTCACAATTACTGAATAAGCACTACTGAAGAAAAATTGGGAGAGCATTTTCTATAATTTCAGGGCACAGTTAGATGAATGAAAGTACAAACTGAGTAATTTTTGATATTACATATGTGTAGAAATCAAAGCAGAAAAGCCTTCATTCACTTCTTTGAGCTGCTTAAATGCCTCTAGGTCATTGCATTAGAAGACTGAGGTCCCTTAGAATGATCAGAGGGCAAAATCCCATTGGGAGGCAAGCTGATACCTAGTACTATGCACTTCTTTTTTAACCTTACAGAGAAACATGTTTAATATAAAAACACATAAGATAAGCAACCCATTTTAGATCAATCAGGAAAGATTTGCAAAGTCAAATACACAAGATATGTTTTATATGAACGTATGCAGTCTATATTACATTATCTAAGACATAGACTTATTTCACAGAATTTAAAAAAACCCTTTGCTAAATACTCCCAACTAAACCCAATATCAGACCCATGAATCATGATTTTTCTGAAAAGAAATTTGAACTCATCTGAAGATAGATACAGTCATGTCTAGAAGAACACATATGAATAGAAATATTCACATACTCCAAGGGACCTTATTGCTATTTCCTTATTTTTGTGAGCTTAAATAACAACAAAATGGAAAGAAGTCTTAAGAACACAAAATACGGAATGTTATGAAATTCCTGAAGACATTCTAGTCATTTTATTTTAGTGCATCTTTCCCATTTTTTAAAACAATGGGGAATATATTGTACAAAATTCTACAATATTGGTGCAAAACACATGTGAAATGAATACCAGCATGTAGGTCTGCCATGGTTAAGGGAGCAGGTATGATTTTAGATTCTGTAGCATTCAGAATAGAGTATCAAAGGTAGCAAACTACTGACAGGCCAGGTTATGGGTCACTCAGAAACACAGAAACTGCTACTTTTTGGCCTGAAGGTCACATCCACAGTATGGCAAGCCACACATGGTGGGAGAGGAGTGAGGGAAGGGGCATGGCTGGGAGTGTGGAGCAGCCACAGCTGGGCCCACATGGTGGGAGAGGGGTGAGGGAAGGGGCAGGGCTAAGAGAGGGGAGTGGCTTCCACCCTTGCCCAGGATGCTGCTAGGCCCATGCATTGGAGGAAGCTGCTGCCATATTACAGTCAGAGTATCACCAGTTGGCCCACATGATGAGGAAGGGGCATGCTGGTAGGGGGGGAGTGCCCACCACATTCATGCAAGGAGGGTGTGCAGCTTGGCCCACATGGTGGGAGGGGGCAGGAGAAGGGGTAGAGGGAGGAGGGAGGAACAGTTGCTGTGCTGTGCGCAGACTCAGCTGATGAAAGGCTCCTGTGGGGCATAATTTGCCCACCCTAGACTAGGTCAACTACTCAGAGGAATCTATAAATAGTTTAATCACTTCCATTTCCTACTATAATATCTAACATGCCCTAATCAAATTTTTCAATACTGTCCAACAGGGATAAAATGCTGTGGAATAATATTAGTGGAAATGTCCCAAGGGCCCCATACAACAAAAGCTCCACTCCACTTATGATACTAAAATGAGGTACTAATCACAACATATTGTGCAGTGTTTCACAAAATGATCATATATCTTTTTTGCCAGATTTTTTCAATAATGAAATATTAATTTTTACACTGATACTTGAAGAACTAGATTTAATATTCAATTGAAATAAAAAAGGCCAGATCCCACCTCTTCGAGCTATTGTTTCAAGATATCTGCAAATTCAAGTAGGCTATGTCTACACTTTAGAAGTTAGTTCAAATTAACTTGGTTCAAATTAAATAATTTTAACTAATAATGGTTAATTCAAACTAAGTTAATTCGAACTAACATAGCCCCACTAGAAACTGAAATCAAACTAACATGTCCATGGACGGGCCTTGGTTGTTAGACTTAGAAAAAGGACACAATGGGGAGTGTAACAACATGGCCCCCAAGAAGGACCAGGCCTCCACCCAATACATAGAAAGAGGAAGGCACCCTGGGGTGGAGAAGGTCAAACCACATTAATTCAAACTAACAGTTAGTTTGAATTAACACAGCTCCATTGGGTCAATTCGAACTAATATGTTCGAATTAACCATTACTTCGAAGTTAAACAAGGTTTTATAACTTTGAAGTGAGTGTTCATTACTTCAAACTAAAATATTCCTTACTTTGAAGTAATGAAAGCCAGTGTAGCTATACATCAATTTAGTTTGAATTAATTGTCATTAATTCGAACTAAATTGTAAGTGTAGACATAGCCATAGCTATCACTTCATCATATTTTTTTAATTTGTTTCACTGTTGCTCCACACAGTTGCATTGCATTTTTCAAATATTGGCATTTTTTTAACAGGCTGAAGTTGCTGCCTATATGCTGGTCGTATGCATATTTGCATTCAGAGGGATAAACTCACCAGCTAAGTGGCAACAAGTGAAGATACATTGCATAGTCCACATAGGGTATGGCCACACGTCTCTTTTATTTCAAAATAACATGGGTTATTTCAAAATAAAAAAGATTAGGTCCACACGATATTTTCTTATTTCAAAATGACGGGCTCTGTCATTTTGAAATAAGAACTGTCATTTTGAAACAGCTTAAACCCCATTCATTTCAAAACGGCTGTTATTTCGAAATAACGCTGTTTGGACATGTTGTTTCAAAACAACACCATTGTTTCAAAACAACATGTCCAAAAAGCCTTTTTTTGAAATAACCATTTCAAAATAACAGCCGTTTCAATAACAGGCTTTCCCTTAATTTGAATTAACTTATTTTGAAATAAGGACTTTATTCTGAAATAGCTCATTTCAAAATAACTTATTTCAAAATAAAGATGTATGTGTGGACATAGCCATAGAAATTATCTGTGATGAGATGACTTGGCCTTTCAATGATATATCCAGAAATGTGCAGGGAGACAGTCTAAAACTGGACTATCCAACCCATGACCTATGGATCAGAGTCTGGCCCACTGAAGGCTGCTACCCAGCCCACCAGGGCCAAGGAGAAGCCCCTCCTCTCCAGCCCCATGCCAGCAGACCGGGTTCAACAGCAACCCCTCATGCATCTGACAAAGTGAATTGGAGCCCACAAAAGTTTATGCCCAAAGAAATTTGTTAGTCTGTAAGGTGCCACAAGATTCTCATTGTTTTAACCCTTCAAAGGCACATTTAAGTAGCCTTGTTTCAGCTGTAGACATCAACACCAAGGCTGCATCTCTGGAACTAAGGTTGATGACAGAATACATTTTCTCTGTGTCAGTCTGGTGGAGGTTTGTGTGTTTGTTTTTTATTTTGTTTTATCACTAGTCTATGATGCCTCATGACGCATAGTGATTTTGTCCCTTGAGGACTTATGTAGTCTGCCTTGGAACACACTGAGCTCTATCTAGTGTCTCTGGCTCTGTTTTCATGGCAGTTTCTTTCAGTGCCAGGCTTTGGTAGAGGCGGTGTCAGCTATAGCATCAGTGTTGATGATTAATGGTCAGTGCTGAGTCTTTTCTTGCTATGATCTTCCCTGTGTTAGTTTTAGGCATCAGGTGCCTTATAGACAGGGCACTCAGAGAAGCTGGCTTGTCTGGTAGCTGGGATCTGCTACTTGTCTGCTATTGGTTTACCAAGTAGTTTTCAACCAGTGTCCCATGGCACTGGTGCACCATGAGAACTGTCCAAGTGTGCCATGAAATTTTGTACAAGGGTAATGAAAATCAATGTAAAACAAACATTGTTTCATCTTAAACAATATTCTAGCCAACCAAAATTACAACTCATAAAGCTCATGAAAATTAATCATCAAACTAAAAGTGAGGTATCAGTTTTTTTATTCTAAAATGTGAACATTCTAAATGCAGGTAGCCGAAGGGCAGAACTGAGATGATGTGTTTTTGTTTTTTTTCTGGGAGAGTTGAAACATTAATGCATTTGATCTTTCTTTAGCTTGTTGTATGTACTATGTTGCAAACTTCTCTAGTAAGGCTGTAACCATAGTAAATGCAAGTAAATGTAATGTTTATGAGCGATCAATTCAGCTGAAAAAAGTGAGTGTGCTATGGACTTGTTTGTCTCATTGAAGTGTACCCTGTTACAAAAAGGCTGGGAACCACTGGTCTAGTAGATGGAGCTTCAGTCATGCATCCTATAACTTGCACATGCTCACAGTGCATGGTTGTCTGCTAAACACAAGAGGTATCCACTGAATACAATTTTCAACAGAAATAATCCATTACAGGAAAGGCAAGGTTTGGGGTAAGCATGTTTAAAACCCATCTTGTTAAGGTGATCTGAATATGGGTCCCTGACCATCAAATTTTAGTCCAAGCAGGTTATGTTTATTCTCTATAAATGAAGTGAAAGAATTCTGAAAGTGTTAGAAGAATAAAAAAACTTAGTCAAGGCTAAAGATGCTTGTCTTTTTCTGTCTTTGGGTATGCCTACACTGGAGGCTCTGTTAAGTCAACTTAGTGAGTCCACATTGAAAACTCCTGTCAGCTTGCTGCATCCACACTGGCAGGTGCTAGGTCGATAGAGGAATGGTCCATTGTGGGTAGCTGTTCCACATTGCACCAGAGAAGTGGCAATTAGGTTGACTTAAGGGCCTTCCCCATCTACATTGGCTTAAGTCAGCTTAATAAGGTCAACTGAAATGTTAAGTCAACCTTAAGAAGTAGTGTTATTAAGTCAACTTAAGGAACTGCTTAAGCCGACTTCATAAAAACCCAGTGTGGCCGCAGAAGTCTGTAGGTTGATTTAAGCTTCCTTCAGTCAACCTAAGGCCCCAGTGCAGATGTACCCCTGCTGCCATAACAGCATGCTAAGAAAAAACATGAATGACTATAGCCAGGTTTACATTTAGTTTTGTGCTAGTATAACTATTTTAGTTAAGACTGTGGATATTTTTTACCTAAACAGTAAATACCCTTTTATCTAAATACTCTTACTGTAGATGCATTTATATGGCTATAAAGATGCCTAATGTTAGTACAGCTTCCCTTAAATTTGCAGAATAGGGCAAAGTTATGTTTCTACCAGTTCTACTTTGTCCACACTATTGGGTGATATCATTTTAACTATACTAGCATAGTTAAAGTAGTATAACTTTTGTATTTAAACATGGCCTACATGCAACAGTGCTGAGTATAATAATCATGCCATTTTATATAGTTATTGGATCTCATGTGAATTTTCTTCTTAAAGTGAAGTAAACTTCTTGAAAGATAAAAGCTGGACATAAAAAAATAATATTCCCCGTTTCATTCCCTAGAATTCCACAATCTTCTTCCAAATTATACACTGTGCATTATAGTGTACATTACTGACACACAGCTGCCATTCAGTATGCTGAACAAAAATAGGACAAGGGGACACTTTAGCCAGGGACACAGGGTCAAAACTGCTACAGATATTCAGTATGTAAGGCCTTGTCTGAAACCATTCATTGAAAGTGTATGGTACAATGCTTTTCAATGTGTGTTTTGTTCCCAAGTGCCTGTGTCATTTCTGAGGATGGTACTTTTGGCTAAGTCATTTAAAGTGCTTTCAGAAATGTTACTCCCATCTTTACAATTATGGCTATATTTATTGTGAAACAATTCCCTAGCTTTCAGGAACCCCACCCCTCCCTTCTCCATTCTCAAATAGAAGCCTTCTGCTTTCCTTGTTTCAACCTGTGTCCCAAAAGATGTGGCCACTTTCAGATCCTATTTTCTTTTTATTAAAAAGCAAACATGGGAATGTGAAAAATAATTAACAAATATTCCCAGTTCAGTTTTGTAACAGTAAGTGGGTGCTGAAAGAAAATAAAAAGGGCAGCTGCCATTGAGTGTAGGGAAGAAGCCATTTAAAAACTTCTCACTCCTCCTTCCAATTATTCTCTCCCTTCTTCTCACATGCCACTTAAATTTGGCATCTGAAGCCAAGAAGCTGAACTAGGAGCTTTAATGTAAGTCCTAGTACAGCTTCTGTAGTCAGGGCCAGTGATCTGGGATAGGAAGGGAAGCAGTAGTTTTCTGCCGAAGTTCTGCTCTAGAGATCTACCATAGCAAAATTTCAAAGAGAAGCTGTTCTTTTCCCAAGCAGCCAAGATGTATTGCTCAGCAGCACTAGAGACCGTCTGGGCTGCTTAAAGAGACTCTGGGAAGGAAGCTGAAATAGAAGTTAAATTACATTAAGTTTCTAGGTTTTTTTAATTCTGATTTATAAATTAAATAAACAGCAGGTATCTCAGCACCTAGGTGCCCTTAACAATTATTATAAATACAATTGTATGCCATAATAAAACTGACAGCTAATCCTCCAGCTAATCCTCACTTTATCAAAAAATAAGCTAGCAAACAATTACTGACGAAAACTCTCACTTTCTCCAGATAAGGATTTCATACTTTACATCCCAGTGCAAAAGCCAAAAAATGAAAGATGGGCTTTGCAAAAGTGATGAAAGTAAGAGAGTCAGAATCAGGCTAATTTGAATCAAGGAGGCTAATTTGAACCAAGGATGCCACCTCTGACAGCATAGCATTGATTGCGTGAGTTTGATTGCAGATGTCTGTAAAGACATGCTCAGTCAAACCCTGAATGAGCTGGAGGTCAATGTGTTAAGACCTACCCAGCAAGTAGTATAGTGCTGATTTGACGGGAAGGTGTTTCACATCAACTCAGTGCTCTGGGGACCTGTGGTCAGTAGGCATTAGGCAGGCAAAGGGAAATATGAAAGTTATTTTAAGTAACTTGCATATCTCCCTTCAACTGCCACCAACCCCCCCCCACCCACCCACACACACACAGTGCTGACACCCTTTAAGTGGAGACATCCACCTGGAAATATACAACCATCTCCTTGCCTTTCAAAACAGGGGGCTTCCGTTATTAGCTGGCAGAAAGAAAGAACAATGTTGCTTTAAATAGCAGTTTTACTCTTCCAATTTCTAATTACTCATCTAAATTAAATTCAAGTGAATACAAATTCATAAAAGTCATACTTATTCATCTTATAGGAAGATCTGGAATATGAATAGTGCCCATAACCTCAGAAGGTGAAATGTAGAAGATATCACAGGTAACTCCCACTTCAAGTTAACTGAACCAAAAGAAGGGAGATTCCTGAAGTGAAGGAGATTTCAAGGAGATCCTCCCTAATCTCCTCTTAATAGACTCACTTTTCAGACACAGGAAACAAATCAAGAATTCTGAAGACATGGAATTTTTAATCACTTACATTTACTATCCAATAAATAAAAACGTAAAAGTACAGATAACGAACACTATATGTAAATAATAGAACTATTACTAAGAATAGTTATACAAATGAGTCCATAGAATTCTGTAATATACTGGTGAATACACTACATCCATGAAAAATTCCTGGTACTTCCCCAGTTCTTTATCTATATTCAGTGCAGAAAAAAATATTCCCAGTAATGAATATCAGTACATAATTATTTTTGTCATATTTCTCCCTCGTAAGAGTCTGGTGATAATTAGATTTGTGCTTTTAAAAAGTTTTTAAAAATGTATTGAGAATTTCAAAAGGTAGCAGGACAGGGAGACTGGAAAAAATAGATCAAAAGAAGAAAATTTCAATCAATGACCCTCCTATTAATATACTATACGAGATGTGCACTGTGTATGAATAGGACTGCATCTCTGGAAGCCAAAGTCCAAGATTCCTCCAGAGATTTCTCACTCGTTGAGTAGAAGTGCTGAGTAAAAGGGTAATAGGAAGAAATCAGGAGGTCTACAGAACAATCCAAAGGCATTAGAGGGAATCTTGACACAAGAGGAATGAGAGACACAAGATTCAAGCTGACTGCATAGATTTTTATCTTATACTGAACTAAAAGAGCAAGATCTATTTGTGCACACTTCTGTCACAAACATCACCACCCCCTAACAACAGGAGTAACAAAGGAACGAAACACTAAGACCTTATCAACACAAAAAAGTTTTACAGATGTAATTCAAGTGGTACAATGCCCCCTAGGCCTTGTTCACACTAGAAAAGTTTTACTGGAATAGCTAAATGTAGTGTAGAGGCAACTTAAACTGGAAAAGGAGAGCTTTTGCTAGGTCAATCACCAGGTTTGGAGTCTGGAAGGATTTATTTTTTCCCCCCATACAGTGAAACCAGCAGCCTGCTGTATTGATTAATTCCACTCAGCATCCAAGAGGTCTGTTTTGAGTGGGGAGGGGAGGTGTTAAATTACATGGTCACAACTTTGGCAGGTTCTAGTATGGTTGGTGAATTAAAAGGTGCGTGCTGAGGTCTCTGTATCCCAAGGCACCACGTGGGTCTCAAACCTAGACGCTCGAATGTCATGGTGAAGGGATATATAGCTATTGCTCACATGACTTGCAGCTCTCCTCATCCATTTCTCTCCTTCACCAGCATGGAGGAGGTCAGGACTCTATCATCCACTAAAAATCTCTTGGCAGGCATTGAGGGCATGGAGGAAACAGGAATTTCACACTCATCCTCAGATTTACAGTACTTCAGGGGCCATTGGTATCAGTTGATATCTGCACTGGAAAATGGGTGTTCTACCCCAGTTAAGCATTCAGTGTTAAAAGTGGCAGTGATCTCAGCATTTAACCGTATTATAGCATCTACATCTCACATTTACCACGTTCACATCAAAAACTGACTGTGATTGCAACCATGACTTCATCTTATGAAATTTTTGTCTAGGAATTGCCTTAGATTTTTGAGAATGATTTTCTAACAGAATGATTTATTACCAGTTTAATAAAACTGTGCATGTATTTAAGTTTGTGAAAAACTGTTGTGGTATAATCCCATACCAGAGTCTGTATGAAGCCAGTATCCCCTACTGAAATTTATACGGTAGCAATACCTCTACAGAGTAAATACAGAGTTAACATATAATCCCAAAAGAGAGTTTACCTACTACACAGAATTTTATCAAAGGTTATTACAGCTCTAGCATGGAGATGACTAAATTTCACACTTTATGATTTATGGATTTTACAGACTCTCCTGAATTCTCTTAGGGCCTTGTTGAACATATCTAGCAGCTTCAAACATTTTCTCCACAAATATCAAGTAACACTGAACCTTCCCAAAATACTATCAAGCAGCACCCCTGGGAAAACCAAAAAAATAAACCAAATTTGATGTTTCAGTTGTTTGAATTACATAAGAATTTTTTCAAAATCTGAAAAACTGACTTTTGCATTAGTCAAGATGAGGTTTTAATTCCATACTAGACTAAGAGAATAGGACAGGGGTCAACAACCCAAAAGATGAGAAGATCAATTTTTTAAAATTCCTTCAATAACCAACGGTATGTATACATATCTCTTTTATTTTGAAATAACACTGGTTATTTCAAAATAAAAGAGATTAGGTTCACACGACGTTTTCTTATTTCAAAACGTTGGGATCCGTCATTTCGAAATAAGAACCGTCGTTTCGAAATAGCTTAAACCCCATTCATTTTGAAACAGCTGTTATTTTGAAATGGCTATTTTGAAATAACAGCCGTTTCGATAGCAGGCTTTCCCTTAATTCGAATTAACATTTTCTTAATTTGAATTAACTTATTTTGAAATAAGGACTTTATTTCGAAATAATTCATTTTGAAATACTTATTTCAAAATAACGATGCGTGTGTAGACATAGCCAAAGTGTTTTGAGAGCCAAAATGGATGTAGCCTCCTGTTGGGGGATGGGGAGTTGGGCCAGGGCACCTGCTGCAGGGTCCCCTGGCAGGGAACAGGAAGAGAATCCAGAACCAGGAGCAGGCCACCCACAGGGTCCCCCAGTGTTAGGGAGGGGTAGCCCTGAGACTGGTGTGGGCTACCCACAGGATCCCCTGCTTGTAAGGGGGGCGCAGAACCAGGACCAGGCCACCTGCAAGGTCCGTTGGTGATGGGGAGGAGGGCAGAGTCAGGACCAGCCACCCGCAGGCTTCCCTGGTGGCAGGAGGAGGCCTGGAACCTAAAGGGAGCAGCCAAAGAGCCACATGCGGCTCCAGAAGAGCAGGTTGCAGACCCCTGCAACGGGACTTATTTCTGCACTCTTTTGTCACAGTCCTGATCAGCAACCTTAAATACCTCAGACCTTAAAAATAATCTCCTTTAACATACCCCATGCCAAAGTTTTCTGGGGTATTAGTTTAATTGTGGTGTAGTTACAAGGGAGATCAAAATTGGCCATATAACAGAAAGCTGGTTACAACTTTAACTCTGAGAAGACTAGGTTTTTCTCCCTAATTAGCCCATCAAACAGGGAATGTGCTTGTCAGCCACTGAATGCATACACAATTATTTAGCAATGTTTAGAGGAATAAAGGAATAAACATGATCAAAGAGCATCCAAGAATTAGGAGTATATCATTTTAATCTCTGAAAATTGCACCACATATCAAATACATGACATATAGAAAAAATAATACAAATTTGATTTATAAAGTTTGAATACCATCTAGGGGTTCTGGTGATATCACACATCATAAAGGAATCAAAATTCTAATATAAAAATAACAGCCTCAAAATTTTCCTGTTTTTATTTGGTATCACATTAAATGGTACATGGAAATGAATCCACACCATTTACAGGCTGATAATCTACCTCTGTCTTTAGAAACACAAGTTAAATTTGAGGCAAATTGAGAGGGTTTGAAAAATCTTTTTCCTCTATCATTACAGTCACTACCTGATGCCAACCCAATTTGACCTCATGACCTGTTCGACTATTATCGTACAGACAGATTTCATATTAACATATTGCAGGGGTGACTACTGTAAAGTACATGACAAAATAATATATTATATTTGCTTTATTCTTTAGACATACACTAAAGATTTGCTATTCTATGATATGGTCAGACAAACTGTTGAACAATCGTATTGTATATTAAGAAGAAAGAAAACAGTTGAGGCTATGGGAATGTCTAATAGGAATTTTCATTTTTAGTATTTAGATTTAAGAAACTATATTACGGTATTTGATTTTGCTGGTACATTCTGGCTGCTTTTTACCATTCCACTGATATAGGGCAACATTAAGTCTGGTTTAACTGCTCTGCTAAATCAGCTTTATGGTGATTTTGCAGCACTGAATAGGCAATAATGTGGCCCTTTAATTACATGTTCTTGCTCATTTCCACACCTTTTAATGCATTTGTTTTGTTAATTGTAACATTATGTTTACATTGCTTACTGTAGAAATAATAGCTTTAATTAACTAAGTTTTGTCTAGGAATTTCCGTATTTTAAAGAAATACAAAGTATAATAAGAGTCTAAAGTAGGTTCCTACAGGATATACAATATGTTACACTTCATCACATAGAACAGACATTTTAAGGCCCCAGTTCATATCTCACTCCATGCTGTCACTCATTTCTATAGATGAAAGTATGACTGGGGTCCTGCAAGATGGTGTCAGGTCCTCAGAATTCTGCATAAAGATGCAGAACTTTTGTGTGAATCAGGGCTGGCCCAAGAATTATTGGTGTCCTAGATGAACTATGACTGGCGCCCCCATCAGAGGGCAATACTTTATAAGCACTTATAAGTTCCACCACTGTCTCTGAGAATCTGAAAATTCACACAGGCTAGGTGAGCTCAGATTGGCTGTGTCTACATTTGAAATTTTAGTTCAGACTTGCTAGTCTGAACTAAAGAAGGTCAAGGTTAGTCCAAACTAACCTCAGGCTAGTTCAAACTAACCGCGGAATTTTTAATGCAAACTAACCACATGTTCTAGTTTAAACAAATGCTTAGTCTGAACAGGAATATGTGGTTAGTTCAAACTAATGGCTTAGTTCAGGTCTCTTTAAGTCCAAAGTAACATTGGTACTAACTAGATCGGACTAAGCTTTGCCTAATTCAAACTAAGAAATTTCTTAGTTTGAATGAGGCAAAACCTAGTGTAGACATGGGCTAAATTAGTCCGGACTAAGCTTCCTTAGTCTGGACTAATTTGCCAATATAGACATAGCCATTGACACTTGAGTTTGGTCTGAGATGGTAGACAAGTGACAGTGTGAGACTGTGATGCATAATATCTCAAAGTAGGACCCTGTAACCCCATATTCATAATTGATATATGGTTGTGATATTTCATACAAGGCATGTCAGGAAAGATGCCTTATGAAAGGTCAGGATCTGCTGAAACTCATTGTTCTGTCAAAGTTTATAGACCATTGGTGTGTTTAAGTTATGAGGTTTTGCTATATGTTGATAGTGAAATATGTTGTGAATCTGGGAGATGCCTACTGCTGCCTCCCCAGTGACAAGAAAGATGGTGACCTGCACCCAAACAAGCATTAAGCAACCATCACAAGACATTGACTAGCAGCGTAATTGTAAACAAAAGACTAACCCCTGTGAATTATGAATGGCAATCTGCCTGCAATGTCCCATGACATGAAAAAAGTTGTCTGATTCAAAGCTTACTCAGCCTGTTAAAACTTAGGATATGGATTACAATTTCATTTTCATTTTTAGGTAATTGTCTCTGACCTTATATCTACCATCTACAATCACTTAAATATATCTTTCTGTAATTAATAAGCTTATTTTTATGTTTTATCTTTATCGGTAAATTTGCTTGAAGTCCATGGGGAATCTGCTCAGATTACAAAAGCCGGAGCATGTCCACTGGCCTTTGACAAAATGGTGAACTATTTAATGAGCTTACATTGTTCAAGGTCTTGAGCAGTGCAAAATGGTATATTTCCTGGGTGCAAGGCTGAGATGATTTGCTAGTAATTCTCTTTGTGTGGTTCATGAGTGGCTTAGATCTGAGAGCGTATTCATGAACCTTAGCTGGGGGTGTCCCAGCATATTGTTGACTGAGTGAACACAGCACTGAAAGGGGTTTGCTGTTTGTCAATAGCAAGGCATCCTGAGAGACAGCCCAGACTGGACAGTTAAGTGGACACAGGGGTCCCACAGTTCCAAGGTGTACCCTGGGGGTCCCATCACAGAAACTCAATTTTCAAAAGGTAGTCTGGGAGAATCTGTAGAGCCAGAAAGCTTTTTCTACCACAAATCCAGAAGCATGCAAAATCTGCCTTGTGAAAAAACTCTGTTCAGAGGAAGAGTTTTTATTGTGAAACCATATTAACTATGTAAGCTGTAATACTGTGTTCATCAGTCTGATATCTGCAACTTCAATAACAGTGACATATACTTGTAAAAAAAAAATTAGCTATGTGTTTGCTGGAAAATTACCTTATCCTGAGGGTTATGCTGCAAGCTGCTTCTAAAGTGAACTTTGATTTATAATAAAAAAAAATATTTTTATTGCAATAGCACCTAAAGACCACAACATCAGGCTCCCACTGTGCTAGAAACTGTACAAAGCGCCTGCCCAAAGCTCAAAAGCCTTTCGCCTCGTTCCTCCTGTGAGTTTCTTTTAAAGATCTGCATTGTCACCACCTCTATCCTGTTTGAGAATTTTCCACTCTTTGTTTCCACATCATTTCTGATAAATTGAAGGAACTAGCTTCCCCAGCTCCAACTGTCCTCCTTAGCATGCCCATTGTTTGATAAGAGCACAGTTGTTAAGATTAACAACTCCCCATTGTCCCTGGTCTGGGAGAGATGTGTTATCTATAGCTCTATCATCAGATGCTTGATTCCACATTCACACAGTACATTCATGAAACAGTTTCATAACATCTATCAGAATTCATAAGCTGTCCATAGACAGATTCCCCAGATCATCACAGCCCCTGCCTCAAAGAGTTCCATAAATCTAAAAAGACAAGGGAGGAGAGCAAAAAAAAGAAAAGTGCCGAGGGACATGAGAAGCACATATCTTCGTAAGTTCAGATTTCTGCTCAACTCCTAAAACAACATATGATGAATGAGAGAAAGAAGAAACAATAAAAAATGTATATTATTTTTATATATTCTGTATTCTTATCTATACACATTATATACAGTAGTTGTTTGGTTTGAAATAAATGCACAGCAAACAGAACTAACTGTCCTTCATTTCAACTTAGCTTTCAATATACCACATCACAAACATTTCAGGTATTTAAAAAATCTTCAGGTAGAAAAGCATTTATTCAGTTTCTTTCAAATTCTCAGCAAATACTCCAACTTAGCCTAAAAGTTAGTTTTCAAATGTTAAACATAAAATAAGTCTCTCTTTCACACCTGCTCTCCTGATTTTCAATGATGTTTTTTGTACCTATCTCATGAAAATATGACAGAAGGTTGCCAATTTGGGAATGATCCTTTCTTCAAAATGGCCACCATCTATTACTGTCGATGGGGCTGATGGACACCTTTTCTTTGTAGCTTGTCTGCATAAGGACGTGAGGCTGCCCTTAAACCCAAAAGTTGGTTGACACCTGTCTCTGCGTTTGATGAGACTGAAGCTACACATACAGGCAAAACATCTGCCACTTCATGGTTCAGGGTGCTGGACAGAACACAGGGACTATGAGGAGCAGCCAAAGCTCTGTGAAAAATAGATGGGGAAAGTGAGAGGGGGAGCAGGAGGCAGATTTAAGGTTTGCAGGGGGACTTAGAGCAGGCCTTGGCAAATCTGCCACATGCCTGTAGGCCAGCCCCAAAACTGAGGCACTCATAGGTGTGTAGCAGTGAAGGGACCCCCAGTACCAAAAGGCCATGCTGCTATTTCTTCCAGCAGTGGTACAGAATGCACAGGGCCTCCCACCGCTGAAAAAAGCCACTGCCTTGGTCACATTTGGCCAGGAGGGCAGTGTGAAAGTGAGATGGTGGCAGTAGCTCCATTTTTAGGCACCAGGGAGCATTGGACTCACTGGCTGCCACAGCACTGCTAGGCAATGGGGCTAAATCCTGGGTGCTATGCCAGCTTGGTTCTCAGGATTTGTCAAGTCCTGATGTAGATAGAAGCAAGGCTCAGGACACAGAGATTATCGATCAGGTGGAAGTTACAGTGATTTGATGGCAGCTTCTTCCACCTGGGGTAAATGAGGAGGAAAGGAGTCCTTCTAAACAGCCAGGGTAATGCAGTATCCTAGCAAACTGATCACAAGTCCCTGGATTTTGGGACTGCAGGAGGTGTTGCAAGCAGAGATGGACTGAGATTTTTTTTGGATCCTGGGCAAAAGAATAGTTGCCTTCCCTCTGCGCATTAAAAATCCATGCCTGTCCACTCTTTGGCTATGTTCACACGGGGAAGGCTTGTTTTGAAACAAGAGGTTTCGAAACAAGCTGTTTCGAAATAACTCTTTATTTCGAAACACCTTATTTCGAGGACAAAAAACTTTGTCGTCGAAATAAGGCAGCGAAATAGCATGTCCACAGTGTGGACATGCTATTTCACCAGGGGAGGGGATTGCAGGCACCCGAGGGGTAAAGCGCGGCTGGGTGCTTTACCCCGCGGGTGCCTGCAGGGACTGCAGGCACCGGCAGGGTCAGGCACGGCTGGATGCCTCACCCGGGGGGGCTTTAAACCCCCCGCTGCCCCCAAACCCGGGGGTGCAGCCCCAGCGGGGCTGGAGCCCGCTGCTGCTGAGGCACAAGCACCATGGATCAATGTTTTAATCTGCTATAGCTTCGTGGACACAAGGGCTGTGTTCACACACAGGGGGTTATTTCAATACGGTTGTTTCGAAACAACTTGTATCAAAATAACGCCTTATTTCGAAATAATTTAATTCAAATTAACAGTTTCTTAATTCAAATTAAAGAAAAAAGCTCAAAGCGAAATAGCAGGTTCAGGCAACAGTTATTTCAAAACAAGTCACCATTGTTTTGAAACAATCGTTTCAAAACAATGTTGTTTCGTCCCCGCATGGGGTTTAACTTGTTTGAAAACAACGCTGTTGTTTTGAAACAACGGGACCCGTTGTTTCGAAACAACCGTGCGTCGTGTGAACAGCCTAAATCTTATTTCGAAACAACCTCTGTTGTTTCGAAATAAGAGGGCTGTGTGAACACAGCCAAGGAGCTCCTCCAGTCCCATTATTTCAGAGCTGGGACTGTCTGCAGAGCTCTGTGTGAGATCCTCAAAATAGAGAACACAGAGCTGTATTCCCATAAGGTCTTATAGCAGAGAGAAAATCCTGGACCTCCTAAAGGCAGGGGAGGAATTCCTAGGGAACTGATGCTGCTGGGAAACTGGCAGAGCAAAAGCCTTAGGCCAGGGGTTAGACATGAGTGGTAGTTTCTTACCATCCAGTAGAGAAGGATATGCACCAAGCTACAAAATGGCCACATTTAGGGCTGCTGCTACTGCTGATTTTTGTCAATTTTAAGGAGCCAGACCCCAGAGAAGAATGCTTGAAAAAAAAAATTCCCATATGATGATAACCCTACACTATGGCATACTTAACAAGGAATAGATGGTTATCATGGGAAGCATGCTTTGTGTGTATTATGTGTAATCTGTTGTTATTCTATTGGCACTCTATAGGGATCTTTGCATTTTTTTCTTAATCTGGTGTTTAATGAGGCATGGGAAAGATTCTCTTATGTTTGTTTCCTATTTGTATGTTTATAGATGAGGAAGTATCAGTTGACAGGTCTACTAGCAATTGTGCTAATTCCTATGGCTAGATAGCATGACTGTTATAATAGGTTCATGAAAGCTGTTGCCTTGATTTAAAAATGTCATAAGTATTTTACACTACAGAACTGAAAAGGCCAATCACTCAATAATAATTTGATTTTGCCACATGGGAAATGGAAAAAATAACCATTAGTGGTCTCCTGAGACTGCTGTCTATATGGCTACACAGCACTTTCAAACACAATTATCCGACTCACAGGTCAAAGCAGTAGAAACCCAGGTAAGGGGTTAGGGGCCAAACTGAACCCAAAATATCTCATTTTGCATAAGACTGCAATTAACGATTTAGACCATCTCCAATAACCACATACTTTTCTTTTTTAAAGGATTCTGTGGTAGTTGAAGTTGCAATTCATTTCACTTCCAATCAGGTCAGAATCTAGTTCAGAACTGTATTTATTATTTTAAACCAATGCACAAATTTTGCCCAGCCTCTTCAGAGAACTTGTCTCTTTTTACGTCCTTCAGAAAGCTAAATTCTGTCCTCACACCTGAAAAAAACCACTGAAGGAACTCTTTTCAAATTTTGCCCATTAGCACCTATTTTCAAAAAAAAAAAAAGGTGCTTAAAATTATCATCTAAATATCTATGGAAAATAGTGAGCAAGCACTTACTTGCATAGCTACCATGTTAGGCACAGAGGTAGGGAATTTTGAAAATTCTGGCATAGGTTTCAATGTTTCTGAAATGATCTCAAGATAAAATGCATTGTGTATGTGTTTAGAAACTCAGTTCAAACAATTGGCCAGTTAAGGGTTGCCATTCTAAATCTAAGCAAACTGTGGGTCACCTGCTGAGTCCAACTTTAATCTAAAGTTTTTCATCATTCAAAAGCAGTCTTTTGACTTAAATGTAAAATCAGTGCCTTACACAATGAATCATTATAAATCTCTTGCCAGCTTTTAAATCAATCAGTCAAGCTTAGAATGCAGTGATTTGAAGAATCATCGTTCTGAGGCTTTGGGGCCTCATTGCACAAGGGTAAAAAAATGTAAATGATTTTGTAGCTGTAGGAACATTGGTTAGTTTGTTTTTTACCTCACAAGGAACAATCAGGTTTGACTAAGGAGATATACCATAATACTGAAGGGAGGAGAAGAAATCCACTGTGTGAAATTATTTCTGAATCCTAAGAGGAAAAATAACTCAGGAAAGTACAGTTAATCTGTAAATTATAAAACCAGATCTAAAACAAATTAGGCTCTTGTGGGCTGTAAAGGATGTGCATGGGCTGACCTAACAGAGTAAAGGAACATTCTTCCACTCTGGGCTGGAGGAGCTGCAATTGCTACTCCCATTGCCTGGGCTCTGGAAGTGAGATTAAGGAGACAGGCCGTCCTGTACTCTCAGATCAATCCTTCCCTTGCTGTTGCCAAGAGAGAGTGGAGGAGAAGGAAGGAGGAAGCCATCTGACTCAAGTGCAGTGAGATGGAAGGAAAGAGCTTCAGTGCAGAGGGATGGAGAAGGCACTCACTGAGAAGAGGAGGTTCCTACCTGGGCCATGTTGGAAGCAAGAGTTGCGGAAAACGACAGTGGCAGGAACTGTGGGAAGGAGTAGACGAGTAAGTATAAGAGTGACAGGAGAAATAGGCAGGAGCCAGGATGGGTAGAATAGGAGTTAGGAATGTAAACATGGACTGAAACAAATAGAAGAGAAGAAATGGGGCAAAAGTGGAAGAGGGGAAGGAGCAGGGAGGGGATGTGGGCATGAGCTGGGGGAACGGATAGGAACTAGTGAGATAGCAGCTGGAGAGGACAGGGTAGGATGTGGGAAGCAGAAACAGAGTAGATGGGAAATTAGACATCTAAGAGGCTGCGGGGAGGGGCAGGAAAATGGGTCTCTAACCACTAAACACAGAATGTGGCTGAGTCTCAGCATTCCTTGGGTGCCTGCAAACAAACTCTTTATCAGCAGGTCCCTTCTACTGGCATGTCCACATTGAAAATACCAGCTTTCTTGTGTTACCAGTTACTCCATTAGTTCAAGCAGTAAAGGGGAATATGATGTGTATTTAAAGATCCAACCCTGGTGTTGACCCACATTGGAAGTCAATGTGGTTCCATGAGATATGCTTTTTAAAAAATACATACATAAGTAAGGTCTAGAGCAGGGGTCTCAAACACACAGCCCGTGGGCCGCATGTGGCCCTAAAGCTACTTCCTGCAGCCTACAATGACAGTATCATTTGCAATATTGTTCTATGAAAAGGTTTCAGTGGTGTGGCCCTCAGGCTAATGTATGAGTCCCTCATGTGGCCCTGTACTAGTCCTCATGTGGCCCTCGTGGTGATTTGAGTTTGAGACCCCTGGTCTAGAGACTGGGCACTTCATTTGCTTAGCAGCTGGGGGGAGGGGGCACTTGACTTGCATGGACTTTGTATTTGCATGAGTACAATTAGGTACTTAGCATATTTTCTCTGTATATGGATGAATTTGCCCAGGTGTTGGCCATGATGGGAAATTATATGTGTGACTGGGTTGTATTACAAATCCTTCAAATTTTTTGTTTTAACTGAAGGGAGAAATTAAATATTGTCTTTTAATGATATGCCATCCTTTGATTGTATAAATTATGTTTAACCTATCTGATGGAAAAGTCATCATCAGTAACACAGAACTCAAGAGAGTAGCCAACTCTGTTTCAGCCTTGTAGAAGGTAACAGGAAGGGAGGGGATACTAAATCTGCTGAAGAGCTGTGCCTTTGGCAACGTTTAATTCCTCTCCCATTGTCAAAGGATAGATTTAATGACTCTTTGTGGAGGTTTGGGGGGGGGTTGTTTTGTTTTTTGTTATTTTGATCAGACAGTAGTCTCAAGGGAACTAAAAGCTGAAATCACTAGAACGTTGAGATTCTAAGAACTGGATTTACTGGAAAGCTAACTGAAATGCAACAGAATTTGGTGCCTCTGCAAGGCATCTTGCAAACAGACATCCTTGAAAAGTGTTTGTGACTAGCGGCGGGATCAGGAGACAGCACCAGCAGAAGGTGTGAGTGACCAAAAGGCAGTGTTAGCAAACAGCTGATGGTACCAGCAGATGGGATGAGTGGCTAGCAGATTGCACCAACAAAAGGTGTGAGTGACCAGCAGTTGTGTGAGTGGCCAGCTGATGGCACCAGTGGGGATGTGAGAATGACCAGCAGGCAGCGCAAGGGCACCCCAAGGTGCCAAGAGACATCTGGAGGGGACTGGCTGAGTTCCCCCACACCCTTTTGAGAGGTGGATGTTAAATCTATGATGGTCAGTATGGGTGTAATGGAGAAGTGAAGGACATGCTCTATGTACAGTGGGGTGGAGTGAATTCTGCATTTTGGCTAGGTATACACTAGCAAATTAGCTCGAATTAAGGAGATTTAATTCGAACTAATTTGAACTCTGTCTACACTAGGCTTTTCCTAGTTCAAACTAAAAAATTGTTTAGTTCGGCTGGTTAGTTCAAACTAAATGCTTAGCTTGAATTAATTTGCGTATTTAGTTCAAAGCAGCCTAATGCAGACATGCTAGTTCAAACTAAATAAGGTTGAACTAATGGTTAGTTCAAACTAAACATGTTTTTTTTTAGTTCAAACCAACTTTTAGTTCAAATTAGTCATACTTTTTTAGTTTGAACTAAAAAGTTAGTTCAAACTAAAAAAAATGCACTTACTTCAAACTAACTTCGAACTACTTAGTTCAGACTAAGAAAGTCCAAAATAAGTTTTTAGGTGTTGATATAGCCATTGGATTTTGTGGGAATCCTGCCCTGCAGTGTATCTCGAAATCAGTGCTAGTTTTGATATTGCCTCTATATATTATCTTTATGTTACTATTAAAAGTTATATGTACCACGCTCAGACTCATGCTTGTGAGGGGGAAAGCACTGTCCCTTCAGGGCACCAAAGGAATAGTGCATGATTTCCCAGGGGACTGCATGGGGGCTCAAGACAGATGATATTGTACTATTGTTTGGGAACCCACAGATATACATTTAGATATAGATACATATTTTAAAAAGTTATATAGATAAATATGTGTGTGTGTGTACACATATATATGTATAACTTTTGAATATATATATTAAAAATTAGGAAATAATATTCAAAACTATTAAAAGACTGTTAAAATAGTAAAGCCAGACATTCAACAGATAGGAAATACCTATGCAACCTTAATTCAGCCTCTTTTAGTATGTCTACACTGCAGGCCCTGTTAAGTCAACTTAACAAGGTCGGCTTTAAGTCAACTTAGAGAGTCCACACTCCTGTTAAGTGAACTTACAGAGTCCCAAATGCCCACATCCACACTAATACACATTAGCTTAAGTCGACTTAAGCTCTACACTGACTTGTCAACTTAATAAGGTCGACTTAAGCATCTGCATTGGATTAATTTGACTTAATAAGGTCAATGTAACCATTAAGTCTACCTTAACAGTTGGTGTTATTAAGTTGACTTAAAGAAGCCCCTAAGTCAACCTGGTCTGGCGAGAGGCAGAGAAATGTTGAGTTTTACTCTGCATCAGAAGGGCTTGAACTGCATGCAGAACAGCCACTTCTAGAGGATGCCCTAATACCAGGTCTGATACCTTCGACACAATCATAGCTGCTGCAGCTACTGCCCACAAACAAGGTGGTAAACCTTGAGCAACAGGATCCAATTCTAGACTATAAGCCACAGGGCGTATGTGGGACCCAAAAGGCTGAGTTAAAACACTTAGGGCAAAACCATCAGCTTTATGGCAATGCAGGATAAAAGGCTTTTCATAATCTGGCCTGGCCAAAGCAGGAGAAGAAGCCAAGGCCCTTTTTACTGTACCAAAAGCTTCTGCAGCTTTCTCTAACCACTGGAGTGGATCAGGTAAGGAGTCTGAGAGCATGGCATAAAGAGGCTTGGTTATAGCAGCATACCCATAGATCCATTGTTGACAATAAGTGGCAGCTCCTAAGAAGCGACGAAGCTGCTTCTTGGTGGCTGGCTGGGGAGAGAGAGAATGGCCTCCAGTCAGGACCACTTTAACTTGCGTTAGAAGCTGAGATAGGATGACCTAAATAGGTAACCTCTGGAAGACAAAATTGTAATTTATCTCTGGAAACCTTATGGCCCTTAAGAGTGAGATGGCACAAGAGTTTAGTGGAGGCCTCCCTGCAAATAGAAGAGTTGTCAACAGCTACCAACAAGTCATCAGCATATGAAACCAGTGCTGCCCCTTATAGGTGAAAGCAAATAAATAGTGAGATTGAACAGCTACAGAAACAGAGAAAAAAAGGCACTGCTTAAATCAACAACTGTAAAGTTGGTAGACGAAGGAGGGATGGAACCAAGGATAGTGGAGGAGTTAGCTACAACAGGGTGCAGGGGTACAACAAAATAATTTACAGCTCGAAGGTCCTGAACAAATCAGTATATCTAGCTTCCCTCTGGAGTAAATCTTTCTTCTTTAGGAACTGGCAAAATGGGAGTATTAACCAGACTAACAGTGGGTACCAAAATCCCTTGAGACAATAGTGACTCTGTAACAGGTACAATACCCTCCTCTGCCTGGCGAGAGAGGGGATACTGAGGCACAGACAGGAATGACCTGTTGGGTTTAACTTTAATTTCCACAGGTGGCACCCCCAGTAGCAAGCCCACATCATTGCTGTCGGTTGCCCGCAAGAAGTCGGGAACAGCACTGAGATCCTCCTGTTGGCCACCAGGAGGTTCATCCTGTTCCCCCTCTGTAACCAGGGCCATCAGGAAATTTGGGGCCTGATCAGTGGGAATGTCCACAAACACCCCATCCAGAGTACAGAATATAGTAGCTCCCAATTTACACAAAAGGTCTTTTCCCAGAAAATTGTAAAATGACTTAATAGGAAAGCATGCTCGCAGGTCAGGGGCCCAATCTGCAGCAGGTTGGGACACATCATGCAATAGAGGCTTTCCACCCACCCCAATAGCGCTAATTTTTCACCTGAAGGACAGAGTTGGGGAACTGCATCTGCTCTCAGAGTGGAGCGCCTAGCCCCAGTATCTATGAGAAGAGGCAGCTCCATGCCGGCTATAAGTGCACTCCAAATAGCGCCCACATTGATCAAGGGGTAAGGAAACAGCAGAAATAGGAGAGACAATTTTCTGATTCTAGTCAGGCAAAAAGGCTTGACTCATAAGAATTGGAAGTGTCCTGATTAAGCCTCGGTGGAGGCGGAGGAAATGGTTGAGATGGCTCAGCAGAAGCAGGCTGTAGTAGTTGGGGGGGTAGTAGGCACTGGCCCCCTTGGATTAGGATGGCAAGCCCTTGATGAAATCTGTCCTCTGAAACGTCTTGGGCAATCCCCCTTCCAGTGTCCCTCTTGCCTACAATAGTGACATGTTTTGGTCCTAACACATGGGATTGGGGGCCATGTGATGGTTCTTGGGGTTTCCAAAGGGTGATCTGGAAACTTCTCGCTGGGGGCCCCTTGGGGTTTTACCTTCATTTGCCGGACTTGCAGGGAGTACAAACGGTCTGCTTGCTCTTGTCTCCACATCTGTTTATCCTCCCTGTCAGCTACAATATGATCCCAGATCTGAATACAGGATTCTTGGATGTTGTCCAGGTCTCAGGATCTCAAGTTAAGCACTGCATCTTCTAGCCTTTGATGAACGATTTGCAGCAGTCTTTGTACATATGCCCCCACTACCAGAGCTCAGGTGGCCTCAGCAGCTGGATCCACACCAGAGAATTTCCAAAGTGCTGATAGGAATCAGGCCCTGTAATCTGCCATATGCTCGTCCTTACCCTGCTTAATTGCTTCTACCTTTTGCCCGTCATGTTATGCAGGAACCATTTCAGTCATAGCCTGTAAAAGTCTATTTCGATAAGCAGTTAAGCGAGTGTGCAGGGCTGCAGTGTCATGGCCTGGATCTTGTTCAGGCCAACCATCTGGATTATAATTTTCTCAGCTCCTTGCCAGCAGCAAAGCCTTCTGCTCTGGCATGAACAGCCCAGACAAGAGCATCTTAACATCCCCCAAGTAGGGATATTGAGCTAACTTCTGTTTGAATTCAGCCGGGGACTCTTAATACGTATGCTAGCTTGTAGTTGCGCAAAGGTGAGTTTTCCTCTTGGGCTCTCTCTCTTGTTGTGTCCTCTACCTGAGTGATGGGCTGGGCTGCAGTCCCAGTCCTTCCAGAACCAGAAGGCATCACCTGATTCAGTGGGTGTGGGCCCCCAACCAGATCTGACTGCCTCTGGTCTGGAGGGGCAGTGGTGACAAAGGAACCCAATTCTCCAACAAATCATCTGGGACACTAGGATAAATTCTAGGGGCCTGTGAGAGCACAGATGGAAAGGCAGTCACCACGGGTGGTGGCAGACAAGTGGGAGAGGCAGAAATCATAATAGGGGAGGCCAAAGGCCTTACCTTCTCCTTGTCTCTTTTTACCTGATCCCTAATCCATTGACTTTCCTCATCATCATCCCACAAGTACCATACCTCCATCTGACTGGGATGGTTGTCCTTGAGATTATGACACAAGAAGTTCAGAATCACCAGGTCAAAACTTCCCTCCAATGTTCCTGTACTTCCTGCACCTAATAGCTACTGGAGTATCCCCAGAGGGGCACTTAGACAGTCTTCCTCCAATCGAGATGGGTGCACAGCGACTATCCACTCCAAATACAGAAGGGAAAGGGAACCAGAAGCCCAACAGAGCTTGGGAAGGGGAACCAGAGTAGGGCATCCCTGCAAACACATGAGGAGCAGAGACACGAGAGGAAGCAATACCAGAAGAGCACCAACACTAGGAAGGAAGCTCCAAACTTACCAGTGCTGTATACCGGAATACCAGAAACCCAGAAAACCAGATCCTCGAGGATAACTGAGCTCAACTTGAAGCCAAAGCCTGGAACTAAACTTGGAGCTCAGACCTGAAGCTTAGACTCCAACCCTAGGCTCAGGGTGGCAACTTACCTCGGGCTGCACCACAGACTAGCCCATGTCCCGTTTATCCCTCTTCTGACACCAAACTGTAGAGGAATTCTCAGTAAGCAGGGGCCACAAATTTAGTGAGGAGTGGAGCTTTATTCTACACAGCTGCAAGCCCAAGGGCAAGTACCCAAGAGCCCTGAGAATAGTGTACATTATTCTTATATAGTGACATATTACATCATATTACAAAGCATAACTTATTACTGTATAGCCAATTAAGTTCTGGATCCAGTCTTTTTTCACCAAAATTTCCCCAATTACAACCTATTCTCTTTGACCCACCTTATCCCACAAACCCTCCAATCATAATTCACCTGCGCCATAGATCTTTGGCCTAGTCCTTGAGCTGACCCAAATGGACTGACTTTCAGAAATCTGCAGACAAATCCAAACACCTTCTCTGTCTCCAATTTTCAGTACACTGTCCTTGAAGCACGACTCTCTACAGCTTCCTTATCAGCTAGTTGCTTCTACTGGGCCTCTTCCAGGCGTGCTAGCGGAACAGAGAAACACAGCTCTTCCTCTGCCCCCAAGGCCTGCTGAGCTATCCATCTGTGTCTCAACGCTGTTAGGCCTCAGCACTCTATCAGGCCTCAGCCCTGGAATTCCTCCACACAGTCTTGAATTACATGATCACAAGTTATTTTTCCACTGGCTACTGCCTAATTCAATATACAGGATGGACTGAAGTAAGGAATAAAGTGTAGAGAAGGAGATTGCATGATCCTCAGTGTTGAAGAAACTTAAAGGTGTGTGGTGATATATGGCTAATATATTTTTAAAATAATATTAAAATCTTGACCTTCTTAGCATCTTATAGAAACGAATTTCACATGTTAATTATGCATTTTGTAAAATAATTTTTCTTTTAACTGTTTTATGTTGTTGCCATTTGGCTTCATTGAGTTTGTCCTTGTTCTTATATTCTGATGGAGAGGAGACAGCAGTGCACAATTTATATGCAGCTCATTGACTTTAGGAGGAATAGTGGGTGCTTAGCTTTGTAAAAATCAGACCAATTATATTTTGGTGCCTAACTGTGTTTTAGTCAGAATCACCTGGTCAGCATTTAGCCACGTACATATAGCAGCTCCAAGCATATTGTTCTGTGCCATTATGAAATCCTGCCTGCTTATGCACACAAGAGGCTTGCATTTTTTTTTATCCTACTGTTCAAAGCCCATTGCAAACTATTGGACAGTATTTAGTTTGTGTTATATTAATTTTAGCATATCAACTCGTACAAAGTATGCCATCTTCACGAAAGGCCTGACCCCAAAGCCTCATAGACTCTAAGGTCAAAAGGGACCAATATGATCATCTAGTCTGACCTCCTGCACAGTGCAGGCCACAAAACCTCAGCAACCCATTCCTACAGTCAATCTCAAACCCATAACTGAGCTATTAAAGTACTCAAATCATGATTTAAAGATTTTAATACAGAGAATCAACCAGCAAGTGAGCCATGCCCAGTGCTACAGAGGAAGGCAAAAAACCCCCAGCGCCCAAGCCAATCTGCCCTGGGGAAAAATTCCTTCCCAACCCCAAATATGGGGATCAGTTAAACCCTCAGCATGAGGGCAAGTCCACAACAGCCAGTCAAGAAGAACTTCTCTGTAATAACTCAGAACCCACTTGATCTAATGCCCCTTCGCAGGTCACTATGGGTATGTCCACACGTCTCTTTTAGTTTGAAATAACACTGGTTATTTCGAAATAAAAAAGATTAGGTCCACACAACGTTTTCTTATTTCAAAATGACAGGCTCTATCATTTCAAAATAAGAACCTTCATTTTGAAACAGCTTAAACCACATTCATTTCAAAACTGCTGTTATTTTGAAATGGTTATTTCAAAATAACGCCGTTTGGACATGTTTCAAAACAAAACACCATTGTTTCGAAACAACTGTTTCAAAACAACATGTCCAAACTGCCTTATTTGGAAATAACCATTTCAAAATAACAGCTGTTTCAAAAGCAGGCTTTCCCTTCATTCAAATTAACATTTTCTTAATTTGAATTAACTTGTTTCGAAATAAGAACTTTATTTCAAAATAACTCATTTCGAAATAACTTATTTCAAAATAATGATGTATGTGTGGACATAGCCTATCATACCCATCACCAGTAGTAAAAGAGAGACAATGGCCAAGCTACACTGTCCATCATATCATTCCCTCCATAAACTTATCGGCTATGTCTGCACACACATGGTTATTTCGAAATAAGGATTTTGAAATGAGTTATTTTGAAATAAAATCCTTATTTCGAAATAAGTTAACTCGAATTAACGAAATGTTAATTTGAATTAAGGGAAAGCCTGCAATCCAAATAGCTGTTATTTCGGAAGGGATATTTCAAAATAAAGTCATTTGGACCTGTTGTTTCGAAACAGTTGTTTCAAAACAACAGTGTTGTTTCGAAACAACAGTTCTAAATGGCGTTATTTCAAAATATCCCTTCTGAAATAACGGCCATTTCGAAAACATCAAGGTTTTACTTTTTCGGAATGAAGATTCTTATTTCGAAAGGACGGGATCTGTCCTTTCGAAATAAGAAAACGTCATGTAGACCTAATTTCTTTTATTTCAAAATAACGAGTGTTATTTCGAAATAAAAGTGCCATGTAGACATACCCATCAAGTTCTGTTTTGAAGGCACCTAAGGTTTTTGCCCCCACCACTTCCCTTGGTAGACTATTCCAGAACTTTACTCTTCTGATGGTTAGGAATCTGCATCTAATTTCAAGCCTAAATTTTCTGAAGGACAATTTGTATCCATTTGTTCTTGTGTCCACATTGGCGCTATATTCAAATAATTCCTCTCCCTCCCTTATATTTATCCCTCTAATGGATTTATAAAGAGCAATCATATCTCCTCTCAGCCTTCTTTTTCTCAGACTAAACAAAACAAACTCTTTAAGTTGTCTCTCATAGGGAAGATTTTCCATTCCACGAATCATCCTTGTAGCCCTTCTTTGCACCTGTTCCAGTTTGACTTCATCTTTCTTAAACATGGGCGACCAGAACTGTACATAATACTCCAAGTGAGGTTGCACCAGCGCCTTGTATAACGGTACTAACACCTCCTTATCTCTACTGGAAATACCCCTTCTGATGCACACCAGGACCGCATTAGCTTTTTTTACTGCCACATTGCATTGGCTACTCATTGTCATTCTGTGATCAACCAGTACGCCCAGGTCCTTCTCCTCCCCCCGTCACTTCCAGCTGATGCATTTCCAGCTTATAAGAAAAATTCCCGTTATTTGTCCCTACATGCATGACCATGCACTTCCCATTGTTGAATTTCACCCTATTTCTAATGCTCCACTTTACAAGGTCATCTAAATCATTCTATATGCTATCCCGATCCTCCTCCGCATTGGCAATACCTCCCAGTGCGGTGTTGCCTGCAAACTTAATTAGCACATTCCCACTTTTTGTGCCAAGGTCAGTAATGAAAAGGTTGAATAAGATGAGTCCCAGGACCAATCCTTGGGCAACTCCACTAGTAACCTCCTTCCAGCTAGACAGTTCACCTTTCACTACGACCCTCTGTAGTTTCCACTGTAACCAGTTCTTTATCCACCTTTGTATTTTCATATTAATCCCCATCTTCCCCAATTTAACTAATAATTCCCTGCGTGGAACTGTATCAAATGCCTTGCTGAAATCTAAGTAAATTAGGTCCACTGCACTCCCTTTATCCAAAAAATCTGTTACCTTCTCAAAAAGGAGATCAGGTTGGTCAGGCATGATCTACCTTTTGTAAAGGCATGTTGTATTTTATCACAGTTACCATTTTCCTCAGTACCTTAAGTACTTTCTCCTTCAAAATTTTCTCCAAAACCTTGCATACTGCTGAGGTCAAACTAACAGGCCTGTAGTTGCCTGGATTACTTTTACTCCCTTTCTTGAAAATAGGGACTACATTAGCAATTCTCCAGTCATAAGGTACAACCCCTATTTTCACCGATACTTTAAAAATCCTTGCTAAAGGGCTGGCAATTTCATGTTCAAGTTCCTTCAATATTCTTGGATGAAGATTATCAGGACCCCCTGATTTAGTTCCATTAAGCATCTGAAGCTTGGCTTCCACCTCAGATATGGTAATTTCCACTTCTACATTCTCATTCCCATTAGCTGCCCTACCTTGTCCCCAATCTCACCATCACCCTCATTAAAGGCAGAGGCAAAGTACTTATTTAGATATTCAGACATGCCTAGATTATCATTGATCTCTACCCCATCTTCAGTGTATAGTGGTCCAACCTCCTCCTTCTGTGTTTTCTTTCTATTTATATGGCTGAAGTAATTGGAAAGACTGAAGTATGGGAGGATTTGCTTGCCTTGGGAACTCCTGTGTAGAATTGCCTGAGTTTTGCATCCTTAAATTCTCAACTTTAGCACTGCATTTTTTTTTTAAATTAATGAACTCTATTTTTCATTCAAGTTAAACTGAAAAATTAAGAGCTCACAACAAACTAAATTCAGGTAGCTATAACATCATAGAAGCACTGCTTCAGTGGAAACATGAATCAGGTAATAAATAGCTCACTTTGATCATTGTTTTTAAAATCTCTTGAACCATACTTTGATTAGTTCTATTTAATATTTAACAACTGGTTAGTCAATTTCAATCTGCAATGAATACTGCTGGAAAAATTCTGTGCTGACTAAATACATTTATAATACTACAAAGCTGACACATAATTGATTTTAGTTCCCATAAAAGGATTATGTTAACTTTTCTTAATCCATATATTAGTGTTTCGTGAAGTCCAGTGAATTCACAACAGGGATGCTAAGTGTTTATTCCTTATCAATATTTTATGTAAAACTGATAGGATTACATTTTAACCTAAATGCTGCTATCTAGTTCTTCTACTGGAAAATAACTGAAGTATAGAAAAAATTTACAGTGGTGCAGTGGCACCAGCACATTTGGTAATTCTTGTTTTTACATTAGCCATATAAATCCGTATTGAACTGAAACTTAGTGTACATATTATCAATTCACAGAGATGTTATTTTCTCTTACTATGAATGTGTAATAGACTTACCTGTTTTATATTTCTGTAATTTTAAATTTAAAAATTAGATTTTTACCTAGTTAATGTCTCAATTTAATAAACACAATTGTCCAGACTAGATAGAGGTTTATGAAATTCTGAACACTTCCAGTACCCTTTGAGCATGGCAATACCCTCTTACACATGGCTGCATCAGATATTTCAGTTACCTGACCTATCCCCCAACTAACAGCATGATTATATGTTTAATTATGTACTTAGTGTCCTATGGGAATAATCATCTACAGAACTCATAAAAGGCAAAATTACAGATCTCTTGGTATCTCAGGACAAAGCCCTACTGTCCTTGTGCATGAGAACAGTCCTGTTAATGATTGACACCACTTTGATATAACAAAATTTGATCCAAAAGTGAGCCCTGGAACTACAATTTAAATGTAAGAACAATAATTTGTTGTGTAGATAACTGTGAAAAAAGTATAGTGAAAGAAGTGGGCTTCAATATGGCATATGAAAATGTGAAATAGCATTTGGCACATGGGAAATTGTTTGTTCCAAAGCTAGAGTGTGTCATGGGAAAACAAAACAGTGGAAGGAGGCAAAGAATGAAATCCTGGTCCCATTAAAGTCAATGGTAAAACTCCCATTGACTTTAAAGAGACCAGGATTTCACCAAAAAGGAGGAGCTAGGAAAGAAGATACAGAGAACATGGTGATATTTTCTATTCGGTGCTCATCCTTACAAGTGCTACATCTATCAATAATATATCTGAAAATGACCTCATGGTGCTGGAATGAAGACGAGTTCATCACTTTCAAATCCTTCCTGACCTACCCCTACCTTACCTATTATTTCCCATTCAGTACCAAAAATGGTTAGCCCATAATGTCAGCCTCCCCACCGACTAATTACATTTTCAAACAAGCACCGTTGTTCTTTCTTCTATGCTGCCCCTCGTATTTAGGAGCTCCCCATAAGCATTCACTAAATTAACTCACAATCCCCCTTAAAATGTTCCCTAGAACTTTCCTTTGGCACAGTGCCTACAAAAACTTGACAATGGACAGGCTTCTGGTGTGCTGAGACCACAGCCTATGATGCTGACCAATGTTATTTCATTATATGCTTGTACTCCCCCATCAGTTTCTCTGTATTCATCTGTTGTCTCTTATTTTATAATTAGATTGTAAGCTTCTTGGAGGCAAGGACCATCTAGTTTTTCTGGAGGGGTAGCCGTGTTAGTTTGTGTACAGCAAAAGCAAGGAGAGTTCTTTGGCACCTTAAGACTAATAGATTTCTTTGGGCATAAGCTTTCATGGGTTCCAACCCACTTCATACATCTGACAAAATGTCTTGCCCTCCTCCATCCTGGTATGTGTATATATACCTCTCAACTGTAGTTTCTCCTTCATGCTTCTGACAAAGCGGGTTTCAGCTGACAAAAGCTTACACTCAAAGAAATCTGCTAGTCCTTAACGTGCCACAAGATTTCCGTTGTTCTTCTGGCTTGTACAGCACCTACCACAAAGAGGTCCTGATCAGTGATGGAATCCTAAGCACTTTGGCTGTGTTCTCACACAGCCAGTTATTTCGATATGGTTGTTTCGCAA
>ML681993.1:34709749-34921163 GCA_007922195.1 Podocnemis expansa | reverse complement strand
GTCTAGTGTGCATAGTAATACTATAAATAGTACCCATTAAAGAACTGCCCTGTAATACACTTATCAATATAAATGGGGTCATCACTGCTGGTGATGGAAAGAAGTTCCTTTTGGGTTAAAGTTGGCTAGAAGACAAAGAGGAGTGGCTCTGCCCACCCATAATGAGTGAATGGCTCTTTAAGCCTTTGGGCCACAGACTGTGCGTGTTAGAGAAAAGGACAAAAATGTCATTGTCATGATGCAAGCCCTATGACACACAAAATGTATATTCTGCACTTCTTTTCAGGACAGAGGCATCGCTGGCCCAGGAAGAGACCTGGGGCATGGGCTGAGGTCCCACCCCCCAGCCTGCAGCTGCTGCCTCCAGCCTGCAGGCCCCGCGCCCTGGCCGGGGACAGGGCCAGAAGCCGCCGTGCCACCGCAGGCATCTAGGCCCTGCATCCCCAGCTGGGGATGGGGACAGAATGGGGCCGGAAGCAGCCACAGGAGGCTGGCTCCTGCATCCCTGGCCGGGGACAGGGCTGCCGCCACCACGGGCAGACAGGCCCCAGATTCCCTGCCATGACCACAGGCAGCCGGGCCCTGGATCCCTGGTCCAATTGGGCCAGAGACCAGGAGAGGGGGGGCCCCGCCAAATCCGGGGCACCGGTGCTGGGATTTGGGGCACGTGCCCCAGGTGCCCAGTGCCAGCAACGCTTCTGTTTCAGGATAGTCATTTGCACTTGGACTTTGTCAAGGTATTAGAAACACTTGATAAAGCAAAGACATTTGTTTTGGAATCAAGACCCAAACAGCAGGAGCTAAGAATAGATGTGCTGGAGTACTGAGCCTGAAGGTTATATTTTCAAAATTAACATGTATTGTGTCAATTATATACAAATTTAAAGTCTACACGACATACGTATTTCCATATAAAAGCTATTCTAGTTTCTATTGTACCTACAAGAGACATTGAACCATATCTTTCTTTATACATATCCAGGTACATGCTCCTTAGTCCTATATATCTACTATTATCAATCCATCAAGTACAGACTATATAGTATGAACAAATTGTACTGGTACTGTACTTTTGGTTGTACAGGGACCATCCAAATGCTACGATTAACCTACAAATCTGAACAGACTACATTTTCTCACTGTGCAAGATGGTAGTCAGTAATGCTAGTTAGCTAAATAGTCATCTTTCTCCAGTAAGTTTGAAAAATTGACCTGAACTGACAGTAAAACCCTAGGTGGGATATTTAAATCTTAAATGAGTGGTCAGTAAAATGCCTACAAAGGTAAAAGGACAACTAGCATATTTGATATGCTAATGGAAACCTATTTACTGGAGGAAGTGACAAAAACATCAATCAAATCAGAAGAGGCTATTAAGGACTGTTAACTCCCTTTCAGATGAGCAATGATTTCCATTGGGATGTGAATAAATATTCATGATAAGAACCAGTGACAGAAATTTCACCAAAATTACAACATGGCAAGGATTCCAGACAAGACAAATCCTGATAAGACCTGGTTGGCTTTCAGCTTAAAGTAGGACACTGAATATTTGCAGACATTTTCTTTTCCCCCCTCTGAAATTTACTGTAGATATTCTATTCACAATCAGTGAAATACCTAACACTTTCCTGTCTGTCCTGGAAACATCACACCTGTTTCATCCTAAGACTCTGTTAGCCTTTTCTACAGCTATATCATGTTGGTGTCTCATTATCATCCTATGATCAACCAGTACACACAAATCCATCTCCTCCTATCAACTTATAAATCCTCAGCTTATGACAAAAATTCTATTCCTAGAAAAAGCTATGTTCAAAAATATCCTTCCAGAACAAAATATTATTTGTATTTATTTATTTTATAACAAAGTCCTTTGTTCTGACAAAGACATTTCTCCCCAGGAACTTACCTACTTGGAAACAAAACACAAGGCCCATGAAAGTCCATAAAGTCAAGAAATGGGGCATCTCTTAGAAGGAGTTAATAAATTGTTTATTATCTTGCTTTATTTAGGCTCCATCACTCTGATTTGGTACAACAGAAAATGTTTATTAAAACACTAGAAAGATGTAAAATTATGATAAAATGAATGACAAAATGAATGACAAAAAGACTAATTGACAGATCTCAAAATCAATCAATCAAATCATAGGGCTGGAAGGGACCTCATGAGATCATTGAGTCCAACCCCCTGGGAATTGAACCTAGGACCTTCTGCATAGGTACTAGCCACTACACTATTTGCAGGGTTAGATGCAATTGTAAATGGAGAATCATCATCAAATGGGTGTGTTTCAAGTAAGGTTCTTCAGGAATCGGTTCTTAGTTCTACACTATTAAACATTTTTATCAGAGACCTCAAAGAAAACATATCACTGATAAAGTTTGAAAATGCCACAAGAATTGGAGAAGAGGTAAACAATGAGGAGAAAAGATCACTGACACAGTGTGAGCTGGATCTCTTGGGAAACTGACAATAAGCAAACAATGCATTTTAATATGGCTAAATGTAAATATATACACCTAGAAAGAAACAATGTAGGCCATACTTATAGGATGGAAGACTCTATTCTCAGAAGCAGTTATTCTGAAAAGACTTAGGGGATATAGTAGATAATCAGCTGAACATGCACTTCCAGTGCTATGGTGAAGCTAAAAAACCAACATAATCCTTGCATAAAAAGGAGAATCTCAAGCAGGTGTGGAGAGGTTATTTTGCCTCTGTATTTGGCACTGGTGGTGAAATACTATGTTTAGTTTTGGTGCCTACAGTTCAGGAAGGAGAGTGATAAATTGGAGAGAAGAGCCAAAAGATTAGGAAGAATACTTATTGTGATAGACTCAAAGGCTATGTTCACACATAAACTGTTATTTCAAAATAAGTTATTTCGAAATGAGTTATTTCGAAATAAAGTCCTTATTTCGAAGTAAGTTAATTTGAATTGAGGGAAAAGCTCAAAGCAAAATAGCAAGTCCAAAGACAGGACTTGCTATTTCACCTTAGGAGAGGGGCACCATGGGAGGTGTGACAACATGGCCCCCTCCCTGGGCCATGCTCCCACCCAATAAAGGCTAAAAGGAAGGCACCCTGGGAACGAGAAGGGCAAAAGTGTTATTTCGAAATACTGGCTATTTTGAAATAACATGTCCGAATGCCATTGTTTTGAAACAACCATTTTGAAACAACGGCTATTTTGATTTCATGCGAGGTTTTACTGTTTCAAGACAACAGTCATTATTTTGAAACAATGGGTCCCTTTGTTTCAAAATAACAGAACGTCGTCTGGACATAAGAAACTTTATTTTGAAAAAACGGCTACAGATTCACTTGATTACAGTATCTAAGTACCTACATGAGGAACAAATATTTCATAATGGGCTTTTCAGTCTAGCAAATGAAGCTATAACATGGTCCAATATCTGAAAATAGAAGCTAGACATATTCAGACTGGAAATAAGTCATAATTTTTTAACAGAGAGAATAATTAATCACTGGAGCAACTTACCAAAGGTCATTGGTAGATTCTCCATCACTGACACATTTATAATAAAGTTTGCATTTTTTTATTTCCCCTTAAAAGATTTGCTCTAGGAACTATTTTGGTGCAGTTCTGTGGCCTCTCTTACAGAGGAAGTCAGATGATTACAGTGGTCCCTTTAGGCTCTAGAATCAGAGAATCTATGAACAACAGGGATCTCAAACTCAAATCACCATGAGGGCCACATGAAGACTAGTACATTAGCCCGAGGGCCGCACCACTGAAATCTTTTCATATAACAGTATTGCAAATATCAGTAACGATCATGTCATCACAGGCTGCAGGAAATAGCTTTAGAAGCTGCATGCAGCCTGCGGGCTGCGTGTTTCAGACCCCTGATGAACAGTATTACTCTTGCCATCTTCCAGAATACCAACAATATAGAAAACAGTGTATGTGATTAAAGGTGGTTAAAGTGTACTCTGCAGTCCAACCTCAGGAATGATTAAATAGGATGAGAATTTGGTCCGAGTTTTTGTGAGGTAGAGAAGCTACCTATTAGGATCTGAATAGGGGATTTATCAGAACAGCATGGTGAGAGGGGCAGGAGGACATAGTTGCATTTCCCAGGACTTGATCAATAACTAAATTGTAGCTGGTTCCTCACTTACTACAGGGGGAAAGTAATCTGAATCACTCTTTATCTGGTAGAGACTACTTCTCCCTCTGTGCTGTCATTGTGGGGCAGAGAGTCAGAACTCTATCTACACCTTGCCTATCTCTGTGGGAGAGGCCATGTTGCTGCCTGTCTTGGTTTTTTTCTTTTTTTCTTTTTTTTTGGTTTTGGTTTCGGTTTTGTTTTTGTTTTTGGTTTTTTGTTTTGTTTTGGAAAAAAAGAAAAGTAGGCAGACAAATATATAAGCTCACAGTATATTAGTATGTTAATTAATGTAACCTAAAATTAAATAACCTACTTACAAAAACAGTATTCTTCCATGCCAAGTTTCAGCCTGGAGCCAATTTTTATGGCTAGGTTATAAACCACTAAAATACTGACACAGCTTTAATACACTTCCTCATATATTGTCATCTTTATCATTTTTTGTTTATGTCAATAAAAGATGGGACAGTTTTCAATGTATGCAACACATACCTTATGTTCACAGTTAATGCAACTGTGTGAACAAATACCCCTCCACCATCTTAGTAGGAACAAGCAGGAAAGGGCTGTTTTGATTGGAGCTGCAAGGCAGGGCCGTAACTACCTATTCTGATGTGTGGGGCAATCAACCCTCAGGGTGCCCTCCCCCAACCCTGATTCAGCCTGGGGCCCGATCTGTCCCCACCCGCCACCAAAAAGCATTGGGGAGCTGCACCCAACCTCAGCTGCCACTGGCAGGTGGCAGGGAGCCAGATCTGGCCCCAGCCGCCTTCCAGCAGCGGTTGGGGACAGATTGGACTCCCCACAGCCACCACCAGAAGGCAGCCGCGAGCCCCAGGCAGCACTGGAAGTCCGAACAGTGCCAGAAGCCTCAGGTGCTGAATTTTAGAGGGTGCAGGGAATGGATCTGGCTCCCTGCCACTGCTGGGGACGGATCTGGCTCCTTGGAGGTGGCAAGGAGTCAGATCCATCCCCAGCCACTGCAGGGAGCCAGACCCACCCCTCCACACTCTAAAATTCAGTGCTTAGGACTTTGCGCTGCTTGCACCAGCCTAGTTACAGCCCTGCCACAGGGTATAGACAACCGCTAGAATTCTGAGAGAAAGGGGGAAAGTGTGGGCAGCTTCATGCCTGAGCAGGGAGGAGTGGAGCAGAGAGCAGAGTTTGATTCTTTCACCTTTTCTTTCTGCCCATCTGCTAGGCTGTGCAAGGGGAATGAAGAGCTAATTGTCTCTCGTCCTCCACAAACATACACACCTTGATCCATAGGAAAGTTTCAGGGAACATAGCAGCTCTTTTGCAGCAGATGCTGCCCCACAGTGGAGGTATAGTTTGAACTGCATTTCCAATATGATTTGGGTCTGACCACATAACCAGTTTTAGAAATCAGGAAAAGACTTTTCCCTTGGGACAATTTTGACATGGTTGCTAGTAAGTCATTTCGACTTTCTCACAATTTCTTGGATGCCCATTTTTTGGTTAGTGCTGGTGAAGATTAAGATTCACAAATTGAGAATTTGTAAATGAGTTTGTAATTTCAGCACAATTTATGAACAGTAAGGCTCAAAGGCTATGTCTATGCTAGAGGGCTCTGGTAAGTCAACTTAATAAGGTCAACTTAAAGTCAACTTTATTAAGTCAACTTAGAGAGTTCCCATTTGTTTAAGTTGACTTTATAAAGTCTACTTGAGCCAGGGGCCCATTTAAAGTCAACTTAATAACATCAACTTTAAACGGGTCCCCCTGGCTTAAGTCGACTTAATAAAGTTGACTTAAATGGCTCTCCTTCCTTAAGTCGACTTTTATTAAGTTAACTTTAATGGCCACATTTTATTAAGTTGACTTAATAAAGTTGACTTAACCCTTAAAGTCAACTTTAAGGGTGACAGTTATTAAGTTGACTTAAGCAAGTGTAAGCAAACGGAAGACTTTGTCACGGTATAACAATAGTGGGCAATGGAGACCCCCCTCCCCTAAACACATTTCCATTTTGCTAGACTATGTAGTAAACAAGTAGTTATCTAGGTGTTAGATTATAGGATAAAGGTGGTGGGAATCAACAGCCCAGCAGACAGTCTACATGACCAGGAGAGGGCCTGATCACCCCTCCCTGTAAGTAGTGGGCTATAACAATAGCTTGTTTCCCTGACTTCACTGGACTTTGCCGTAGGACCTTGAAGGGTGCCTTGGAGGACATCACTCCCCTCCTGAAGCCCGCGGTCGTGAAGTGGGGTCCTCGACTGCTGATTGGGTTGTAAGCCTGTCTATATTGCTTTATGTTTAACTCTGGGTATATCACTTTTATCTGGATATTTAGTTAAGTAATCTGTTAGTTAATAAAACACTTTATTTCCTGCTATGTGCCTCTCGGTGGTTGTTGCTACTGGAATCCCGGACCTGAAACCCACTTGGTAGTGGGGAACAGCAAGTGTTTAAGTAGACTTAATGAACTCCAAATGTGGGCCTGGAGTTGCTTAGGTTAACTTAAGCCTCCTTAAGTTGACTTAAGCCTCCAGTTTAGACATACCCAAAGAGTCCAGTTCCCAGAGTTCCAAAAAGGTAGCCATGTCAGTCTAGTTCAGCAAAACAAACAAGGAGTCTGGTGTTACTTTTAAAGATTAACAAATTTATTTATTGCATCAGCTTTCATGGGAGAAAATCCCACTTTGTCTTCAAGCGTCTGATGAAGTGGGATTTTCCCCCACAAAAGCTCATGTGATAAATAAATTTGTTAGTCTTCAAAAGAGACACTAGACTCCTTGTTTGCTCAGCTCTCAGAGGTAAATATTATACTGAGGATATAAATATTGGATTCTATGAGCCTGAAAAAAGAAAGGGGGGACCCTAAGTCTTTCCAGATTTTGTGCCCTCTTTCTCATCTGTAGAGTGAGAGAAAGATATGCAGAGGTGGGCTGAATCCTAAAGTGTAAGCTGAAGAGCGCCAACCCTGATTATTGGTGGTTTGGCATGCAACCATTCAATATAGCAGTGGACCCAAGCAATCCCTGGTACTTAAACAGGCAAGAAATATCCCTCCACTTCCCAGAAAAGTTAAAAGTTAACAAAGTTGCAACCTTCCATTTTACTGCTATTTTGTGTTTTGCTCTCATGCCTGTTCTGCTCAATGTGTTAAATGACCATTTCCACATGCACAATGACCTAGACACACAATAATAGCAACTGCACTCACAGCTGCCTAATTTATGTGAAAATCTAACCTTGTGTGTGCAAATAAAAGATCTCACAACCTAAGACTGAAAAAACACACTGTGTGTATATTCTTTAGAGGAGTGAGTAGAAGCATTTACTATGATAGATATAATTACCTGTGCCCTTGCAAATCCTACCATACTTTCCAAACTAGACCTTGATACTGTTCACTGGAAGCATTATGTTCTGAGGCACATTTTGAAGTCCAAAATGACTAATGTGTGCCAATATCACATGTATATAATTACATTACTGTAGTTCTTTTTAACACAATGGATAGGAAGATGACTACATGATTTAAGCAATACCATATTTTCCCTTTTGTGTCCACTTATTGGTTTTCAAAGTAAGTTGTGTCAGACTTGTGTAACTGTTAAATCATTAGTCAAAGACACTTAGTATTCTTATAGTTGTTCATTGTCCTCACTGATGTTCAATCTCAGACAAGGGAATGTAGTTAGTTGACATTTGCCAAATATCAATACTGTGTCACATAACAGAACTTCTAATTATGATGCTAAATCTTACCAATATGGAATGTTTCATTCCTTTCTTTGAGCCATGTATCAAGAACTCCCCTCCCACCTGCAAAATAAATATTTTATTAAATTACCACTTATCTCGATTTTTTCAGCACTAGGTGTCCTTCATCCTATGAATATTAATATGTGAGCTTGCAAGAATTAGAACTGGTGCCCCTTCACATGTGTAAAGGTCATGCCTAATCATTATCATTGCTAGGTACCTCTGTTCCCTCCACAGTAACAACCTGTATCAAGACTACAGCTGACTCACTGGTCAAAGTCACTCATATTTACCCTTTGAAAACCATTCAAAATGTCTCAGGTCAGTTTCTACTTTAGGGTCTTTTAGTCTGCAGAGACAGTCTTTGGGGAAATAATTATTCCCCTCTATTCAGCACTGGTTAGGCCACATTTGGAGTGCTGTGTCCAGTTCTGGGACCCCCACAGGATGGCTGTGGACAAATTAAAGAGAGTCCAGCAAGGACAATGAAAACAAGTAGGGAATTAGAGCACATTACTTATAAGGAAAGGCTGAGGGAACTTAGGCGTGTTTGGTCTGTAAAGGAGGGATTTGGCAGCAGCCTTCAACTACCTGAATGGGGGTTCCAGAGAGGATGGAACTAGATTGTTCTCAGTGATGGCAGAGGTCAGACCAAGTTGCAGTGGTCTCAGGTTGTAGTGGGAGAGGTCTCCGCTGGATAGTAGGAAAATCATTTTCACTAGAAAGCTGGTGAAGCACTGGATTGAGTTACCTAGGGAGTTGGAAGAATCTCTATCCTTGAAAGTTTTTAAGGTCCAGCTTGACAAAGCCCTGGCTGGGATGCTTTAGTTGGGGTTGGTCCTGCTTTGAGCGGGGAGTTGAACTAGGTGACCTCTTGAGGTCCCTTCCAACCCTAATATTCTATGGCTATGTCCACATATACATCGTTATTTTGAAATAAGTTATTTCAAAGGGAGCTATTTTGAAATAAAGTCCTTATCTTGAAATCAGTTAATTCAAATTAAGAAAATGTTAACTCGAATTAAGGGGAAAGCTCAAAGTGAAATAGCATGTCCAAACACTGGACTTGTTATTTCACTTTAGGAGAGGGGTACCATGAGAGATGTGGCAACATGGCCCCCTGCCTGGGCCATGCTCCCACCCAACATAGGCTAAAAGGAAGGCACCCTGGGAAGGAGAAGCTCAAAAGTGTTATTTTGAAATAATGGTTGTTTCGAAACAACACGTCCGAACGGCGTTATTTCAAATAACCATTTCAAAATAACAGCTGTTTCAATTTAAAGAAGGTTTAAGCTATTTTGTAATGACCGCTCATATTTCGAAATGACGGAGCCCGTCATTTTGAAATAAGAATACGTCGTGTGGACCTAATCTCTTTTATTTCAAAATAACCAGTGTTATTTCAAAATAAAAGAGACGTGTGGACATACCCTATGATTCTATCTCAGAGTCTACGGCTGTAGTCCATTTCCTGTCATTTAGGTAATCAGGAAATATCAGCATTATTCTCAGCTTCCAGTTCTGAATAAGTTTTCTAGAATTTTCCTTTCCATTACATATCCTTGAAAAGCCAAAGTGATACAAACCAGTTGATAAGGTTGAAGGTTTGTTTCTATTTTTGCTTAAAATCATGGGTTATTCATGAACTCCTTTACAGCCAACCAATGCTAGCCTCTGTGTCCCATGAAAACAATAGCCAGGTGTCTTGATTTTTTGGGAAAGGATCTCATATAAAAATCACAGTTATGGGAAACAGTGGCACATAGGCAGATACTGATGACAGTAAGGCCCCTGAAAGCTGCCCAGACTCTTCTGCTTACCAGCTGATAAGATCTCAAGCCTTAAGCCTTCAGCTTAATAGTGTGAAAAGCAGCAGGGTCTTGTGGACAAAAACATGGAATTGAAAGAAAAAGAGTTTTATATTCTAACCCTGGTTTAGACACTGAATCTTTCTGTGGTCTCAGTAAAATCATTTTAATTCTCTGTCTTTATCTTACCGTCTGTAAAATGTAGCTAATTCCTACAGAAATGTTAAAAAGATTTAATGAGGGCAATGTCTGACTTGACATGGACAGGAAGGTTCAGCTAATTGGTAAGAACTCTGTGTTTCTGTATTCAAAGGAATAATGATATAATAAGATGAGAGAAGAAATCCTGTTTTCCTATTATTTGCAGTAATGACAATATGCTTATACACAGCACTTGCTTTTAGAGATCATCATTTCAAGGAACCAAGGGAATATTAAGAAAAATCAGTTTTATGGAAAGAAAAATGTAAAAAGCTGATGTCAGTGTTATATAAAGCATTATGAGATATTTCTTAAATTAAAAATTGAATGTCTCATCTACTGGCAAAGATATCTGCCAGAGAAATGCAGCCAGAGAAAATTAGAACAAAAATTTGGCAATACACACCAAATGTTCATATGAAAGTTTAGAGACAAACAGATTAAAATAACATGGAGGGACAGACTCATTCTCACTGGCACAATGCATATGTGGGAGGAATGCCCATATACTAATATTAACACTCACTGAGAAATTATTAGATAATAAAGACTTTAGTAAGGCTGCATTCACCATCGCTGAGAGCAAAATTTGTCGTGTATAAAATAGATTACATTAGATAAATATTTACAAAACATTTCTTGTGGGATTGTTTCAATATATGAGAATGATTTCAGAGATGTATCCTTTTTTATCTTTACTGCAAAAACAAATTTAATTGCACAGTTTTGGAAGAGAAATATTCTTCTGATGAAAGAAGAATGGATTAAGAAGGCTAGCAAATTATGGACATTGACAAATTACCATTCCTCTAAGAGATCAATATCAAGATTATGTTGTAACCTGGGCTCCATTCCATGTTCCCCACAAAAGAGTAAAACCTGTTAAACCCACCTTTTTTTTCTGATCATTTAAAATAAATGAATAAACATTATACAGAGGACAACAAAGTGGCTTGTACCTTTGTGCATTTTTTTCTTTTGCCTGTTGTATTTAACATGCATGTGGGTTTTTTTTGCATGTGCATGTGTGTGTATACACACACACACAAATACAAACATACATATATACAGAAGTGTGTGTGTGTGTGTGTGTGTGTGTGTGTGTGTGTGTGTGTGTGTGTTAAACTCCAGATATAAAAGTAAATTGGAAAGCATTTTCTATTTCAATAACAATAAACACACTATTGCACAAGTGTTCTGATATTGGTAGTGTAATGGACATGTACTGTTTGTTTGCTGAATTTTGCAGGGCTTGTCCATGATGGGGAATTGTAGAAAAAGATCCCATAGCACTCAAATTCATCTCCATTAGTGTTAGGATCAGTGTAAGCCTTAATGTAGACCAGGCTTCAAATGCTTCTGATGTTTCTATCACTGCATCAGTTAGGTTTAAGTAACATAATATAAGAACACCAGAAGCTTCCAGATCCTCATCTGCACAAAGACTCACGCTGGTGCCAACTTTTTGCTAATAAATGAGTAGCATCAGAAATGGGAAATTTTGTCTAAGATTCCCTAGTGTAGACACTGTGACAGTCACCTATGAAGTTTTCTTTTTATTTTGTTTTATCCAAAAAGTCCACCATTTTCTAATGATTTACCAGTATTGATCAGGACAAAATCCAGAAAAAAGCCATACTCATTAGTTGAACAAAACACTTTAAAAAGAGGGTCAGATCCAATGGTATGGTCCAGTTCCTTTGCATGATTCTGGTGATGCAGGTCAGCCACAGACCCAAACTCAACCCAGTTGGACTAGGTACCTGGCTGCTCTGCATTACCAAAACAGTGCAAAATGGATGGCACATACAAGTGAATCTGGTCCCAATTTAAATAATAATAAATCTCTGGACTGCTGAAGTGCCTTCCATATGAAGATCTCAAGGCACCTTACAGACTTTAATGAATAAAGCTACACAACAGTCCTATAAAGTGAGTAAATCTCATTATTGGCATTGTAGACATATGAAAATAAAGATAAAAGATAAAAGATCCAGGAAGTCTGTGACAGACATGGGCCTAAAACCCAGGTCACCCGATACCCAGCCCACTACTGCAAAACCAGAGCCACCTTTAGTGCATCTGTTAGTAAGAGTGCCAAACTAACAGCTCACAGGCCTGACATGCTATGTTAATCATACAGTAAGTTCTGCACAAGGACACCTCAACAAACGGAACACTTAAGTCCATGTTAACTCAACATTTATATTCAGCTCTATAAATGAATATAAAATAATTCCAACAATTAGCAGGGTCCTGATACTAAGTTTTATATTTATGTAAACATAACTCCCAGAGTAGTGTTATTGCATTATAATTTGAAATACATCCAGTGATCATCCCAAACTAAAACCACTGACCAAGATTCAGTAATGGTCCATCACCGTAGTGGTATAATTTACCTAGCAGGTGAGAGCTAGGGGGATGTTATGCTGTGACAAAGGTTATTCAATGGTAGCCAAGGTAATACAACTAGTTGTCAAATTTAATATAATGGGAGTTTTATTTAAGCTAGAAGAAATGGAATGGAATTCCACCTACCTACAATAACTTGAAATAGATAAAGAATATATGTAATAAAAAGCATAACAATTTGACTATACATGCATACACTACAACTTACTACTAAGTATACTCAACTGAATGTAACCCTTAAAGTAAAGAAATACAGCTTTGCATGTCTGCATATGCATAGCTATTATCTATTTTTTTTTCATTGAATGTGCCTTTGAGGGGAGCAGGGCTTCCTAACCCAGATCCAAATATTCATCATTTACCCTCTTATCTACCCCAGGCAGCTACAGCTGGGTGTGGCTGGAAGGAGGGCCAGTCTCTCAGCCTCTGAATATTTGGTTAATCAACTTAGCTTCTCAAAGAGTAATGCCAGTTCATAGGGCTTACCCTCTTTCTGGGGCATATGGCTTTGCTGACAGCCTGAGTGACTCCAGGAGCAATACAAGCAAGGAGTCCTGTGGCACTTAAAGGCTAACACATTTATTTATGACATGAATTTTCATTTGTTAGTCCTTAAGTGCCATACGATTCCTTGCTTGTTTTGCTGAACTAGACTAACACAGCTGCCGCTTTGGAACTTGGCAACATCCAGGAGCAATGCGTCATGCAGCTGCCTCCTCCTTGACTGGATTGCCTCTGTTACCTTCAGCCTCTGGGTAGAGCAGCCTTCTTCCTTAATTACCCCTTTTAAGCTCCTCCTCCTCCAGGCTGAAGAAGTCTTGCAGTCTTGCACCTTGTTAGCACAGCACAAGCTCTGAAGAGCTTGTTAGCCTCTTCCCAAAGAATGTGAGATTGTGTCCCTTTCCCCAAATATTTCACTGGGCACTATCACCCATCTCTGAGCCTCCAGTGCCTCTTGTGATCTTTAAAGAGATGGAGTTGACTCCAGCAATGCTTGCTTCTGGGTGGACACATTAGACCCAATCCAATAGAGCTGAAGGATCTTTGTTTCTCCTGTTCTGGACCTCTGGGACAACACAAATCTATTATAGGAAATGACCGGAACAAATGGTCAGGCACAAACAGGAACTGATGTTCAGGAACACAGCATCAAGCCTGGACTGACTTGAACAGCCATCTTTAAACTGTTATCCTCTGTGTGGAATAATCCACGGTGGGAAACACAATACACTCTTTGCTGATGAATATAACTTTTTGTAATACAACAATAAGAAAATTGTCATAAAAATTTCTGATTTCTAGCCTTGTTGCAAACAGTCTAGCAAGTGTAATACCTCTCATGTTTGGAGGTTTGCAGGGACTAATCCTGAGCCTTTGTAAAATCATGAGACTTTAATGATGCTGATCATAGCTCTATGCACCAGCTTCTCATGCCCTTCAGCAGGCCTAATTCCAAGATCAGTAACAAAACTCCATGCTACTCAGTCTTTTCCCCAAACAAATGTCCCTGTGCACTTACTGCTCCATCTCCCACCACCATGCTATATACATATTTGCAGACAGTAGCAGGTCAATATTTAATTTAAATAACTTTAAATATTGCTCTGTATACTTGTAAAAACAGATCTGCATGACTGGGGACCAGACTGTAGCCACAGTAAACATCAAAAGAAAGGGAAAAAAGGGAAATAGAAAAAAAAACAGAGCGATGTAATCATAACTAGTAGTAATAATGGAATGCTTTCTATTCCATCACTAACTAGAAAGCATGTTAACCAGCAATGATGAGAGTCAAACATCTTTAAGTCTGCAGGGCCAGATAACTTTTACCCAAGAGTACTACAAGAATTGGCAGAATAGCTGTTTGAATCATTAATGCTGATTTTTAATAAATTAATAACATTAATAGATTCATAGATTCTAATGCCAGAAGGGGTCACCAAAATCATCTAATCTGATTTCCTGTATAGAACAGCTCATCAAGTTCTCCCAAAATAATTCCTAGATCATACATTTTAGAAGAAATATCTAATTGTAATTTAAAAATTGCAAGTAATGGAGAATCCAACATGATCTTTGGTAAATTGTTACTATGACTAATTACCCTCACAATTGAAAAAAAAATAAGATTTAAGTTCAGTCTGAATTTGTCTAACTTCATATAGTGTAGATAATATTCAGTCATGCCTTGAGTTCAGGCAACTGGACTCAAAGACATCTCAAGGTCCCCTCCAATCTTACAAATCTATCTGATTCTATATGACTTTCTTTAATAGGATAAAAAGACGGAGCTCTTAGAGTCTATCACTATAAAGGCATGGTTTTAAACCTTTAATCAGTCTCATTGTTTTCCTTGGAAGCCTCTCCACTTTATCACTATCTTTCTTGGACTGTGGGCGCCAGAACTGGACACAGGATTCCCACAGCAGTCTCACCACTACCATATACAAAGATAAAATGACTTCTCTGTTCCTACTTGAAATTCTGTTTGTATGCATCTCATGAATACATTAGCTCACACTGTCACATTGCGAGTTCATATTCATTTGACTATCCACCACAACACCCAAATATTTTTCAGAGTTACTGCTTTCCAGGATAAAGTCCCCATCCTGTAAAATATGGCCTACATTGTTTGTTCTTAGATATACACATTTACATTTCCCTGTTTACAATTAATTTGGGGGACCTATCCATTAGCCAGTTTTAATCCAGTTAACGTGTGTCATGTTAATATTATATTGTCCTAGTTTTTTAATCAAAATATTGTCTCATACCAAGTCAAATGCTTTAGAGAAATCTATGTATATTTCATCAACACTATTAACTTTATCAATCAAATTGTAATTTCATCAAAGAGAGATATCAAGTTATTTGATAGGATCTATTTTCCATAACCCACGTTCATTTGCATTAATTACATTATCCTCCTTCAATATTGTGTTAGTTGAGTCATGTGTCAGCTGTTCCATTATCTTGCCTGGGATCAATGTCACACAATCATCAGGACACGAGGAAGTTCCAGGAGATTGGAGAAAATCTGATGTTGTGACAATATTTTAAAAAAGAGTAAAAGAGATAATAAGAGAAATTATAAGTCAGTTAATATGACAACAGTCCAAGGTAAAATTATGGACAGGAAATAATCAGTAAAGAATAAAAGAAAGGATGTTTGCAAAATTAATGCTAATTAATTGAAGTATGTACAAAAATACACCTTGTCAAACAAAACTTTTTTTTTACAAGATCACAAGTTTGGTTCATAAAGGTAATTGTGTTGACATAATATACTTAAAGGCTTTTGACTTTGTTCCATATCACACTCTGATAAAATAATGTGCACTAGACACATCAGTATAGTTCATATTAAATGGATTAAAAACTGATTAACTGATAGATCTCAAAAAGTAATTGCAAATGTGTAACCGTCATCTAACAGGGTTGTTTCTAGTGGGCTTCCACAAGCTTCTGTGCTCTGCCCACTGTTATCCGGTATCTTCATCAATGGGCTGGAAAAGAATATAAAATGCTGGTAAAAATTGCAGACAATCCAAAAACTGGTAGAGTGGTAAATAATGGTGGAATCAGGTCAATTATGCAGACCAACCTGGATAACTTGGTAAAGTAGGGTCCTTTGAATACGTGTTTTAATTCAAGATCATACACATAGGAACAAAGACTATAGGGTCATACCTATAAGGCAGGGGACATTACCCTGGAAAAGCAGTGACTCTGAAAATACTTAAAGGTCATTCTTATTAGAATATTAGTTCCTAGTATATTGGTGTAGCTCAATGGGTAAAGTGATCCTAGAATTATTTGCAGGTGAATACAGAGAAGCATTAAGGGAGGCAGTATGGCCTCTCCATGTACAGCGGAATACTACAGCCATTTCTGTTCACCAAGCTTCAAAGAGGATATTGACACTGGGCTCAGAATAGAGCAACTAGAATGACTCAAGGCTGGAAAAAAAGTTGTGTAGTGAGAGATCAAAACAACTCAATCTATTTAGTTTATCCAAGAGAAGGTTAAGAGGAGACTTTATCACAGTCTACAAGTATCTATATGAGAAAGAGATTTTGGATATTAGATGACTCATTAACATTATTTAATGTTTGGAAGATGATGTTTGACAAATACAGACCAGAAATAAAACACACATATTTTCACACAGAGCGTAATTAACCATTGGGACAACTAGTCTAGAGACATGGCAAATTGTCTCTCACTTGAACTCTTTAGATCAAGACTGGAAAGATTTCTAAAAGATATATTATATCAAATAGAAGTTATGAGCTTGGTCTTCGGCCTTTAAAATGCAAGATGTCATAGTAGATTACTGTTATGGATCCTCCGGGGCTAGCCCAAAAAGCTATCAATATCCCACTTTTAATGAGCCTCTAACAACTTCCTTACCTACCATTGGAGTTCTTCTCACTGGGAATTTGCCATCAATTCAGCAATCAAAATCATCCCAGGTGTAGATTAGCAAAGATGCAATTTGCACTTGTTTACTCTGCTTGAAACAAGGGTAAACTCCACTGGTGCATGTCACGGCTTTCCTTGAATTCACTTGGTGTTTACATTTAAATATGAATTTTCTTTAGCAGTGTTTATATCCTTTTTGTATGTTCATGGAAAGCAAATGACTGCAAGTAATCTTGTTCAACTCATGAAAGTGACCAACACCAATTACTGGAATAGGGACAAATTCCCAATGAAACCTTAGTGATTTTGCTGGGGTAAATAATAGAATTATAAAGATAAAGGCACCTATATGAATATAAACTCCATTCTAAGGCCTTGTCTATGCTCTGAATTTGCCCCAATTCCAGTAACTGATGTCAGCCACTAGCATAGTTGCTGCTGTAGTATTGTTTAAAGTCTACTAAGCTAAAGTGCACAAAGTTAGCTTTAGTGCACATTAAGAAAGTTCAAATGAGGAGTTATTGTGCAGTGGCCTCGGGCAGTAAATTCACATCCTAGCTTGCTGTGTACTAACATCACCAGGCAAGTAATCTGGTTTCACTCATGTAAGTGCCTGAGGAAAGTGAATTTTAAGCTTCCTTGCTTGAATATTCACTCTAGAAGTGATATATAGTTAATAAGATGGGACATTACCAGATACAGGAGGGGCACTGTGTTCTCAAAATTCGCTGCCAGAATCCTGGTAGAGAGGTAAGCAATAAACTACAAGGACCTGAACACATCTGTCATAGTTAGGACCAAGCACACATGTGCCCAGTGAATCTGCATCAGCAATTGGTCAGAAAACTGTAGACCGACAAATATAATGCATTTGGTTTATTTTATATAGGATGGAGTGCTGCTTAAAACTGTAAGTAATCTGTGTTTCCTGAAACTTCATAGCAGCTTTGCAACAATGTCAGTTAAGACACCTGACAGCATCCTTCACACCTAAGATCACGCATGAACAGACAAGGATTTTGTACAAATGCAATCAGAGAATATCATATTTAAATTTCTGCACTCACTCAATATGTTTTATGGTGATCCATTCTTTTCTATTAATAGTACCTTGAGTAAGACTTATGTGGCCCAGAAAGGAAAAGGCTTAACATTTTCTAAAAGTCCTTAATCCTGCTCTGTCCCTAAGAGACTCAAAGCCCCTCTGGCGTCCTCAAACTCTTTGCCTGATCTACGACTTATCCGATTAGGAAAGGGAAATATAATGCCGTAAAATTTTTTGGCCAATGAATATGAACCAGTACAGCTGAATTTAGATTATCGGGTAACAAATTCTCATACAAAACTTTTTGCAATCAATCCATACACTTAAATAGAAATCAGCAAATTCAAAAGAATGCATGTAAAGAACTTGCAATCTAATTCCCAATATTGTTACCATAAAAAAAGGTTACATTCATAAAATAGATTATTTGCTGCAAATTATTTGCTTAATCCTATTTGAGATTTCCTCAAATTAATTTACATGAGACTAATAGGATAGGGAATTAGTTATGCAGACACTATTCGTAACTCCTGTTTGTTTTGGTGAGGAATAAAAGAGGTCTTTTATTATCCATCTCTGTTTATCCCTTTGTAGCTGGATTGAGGGAAGTTGTTGCTAACATAGCTCTAAGGCAGAAAGTAAAAGGGAAAATGTAAGGCACTGCTCTCTGATCTTCATGTACATCAACTGCATGCAATAAATTCCTTACTATTTGAGTGCAGACAGAATCTCAAATGCACATATACTTTGGCTATTAGAATGTATAAACCAAACCATGATAAACAGTCACTATTTGTTGCTTAGATTTATTTTGTGAGTAATATAACTGCAAAAAAAAAACAACCCAACATTGAAGGATGTATCACTTTTAATCTCTCCGCTTTTGCTATTGTGAACATCAGATAGCGTCAGATTGCAATAATTCAAAGATCCCTCTATTAGTTTCTCTAAGCTCTTAAAGTAAACAAAGCTGTTACAAAGGGACATGTTAGACACATTCTGTAATTCTCCCCTAGTCTCGTACCTAAATGCTTTTGAAGAAGGAATTGAAGATAAACTGTATTTTACTTAATTTAAATTGGTCTTTTTATCCAGTAGTGTTTGGTACAATATTCAGCTATTTTTCTTCCCAGTGAATACAATAAAGAAACATTCTGTTTCCTTTCAGTTCAAAACCATTAGAAGCAGTGTATTAAGGACTGGTATGCTAATCCTTGACATTACCAACTTTGGAAGTCATATTCAGATTACTTAAGTCAAACATTTTTTTTTAAATAACACTACATACTTAAAAAGGGACAGCCAGTTGAATCAGTTAGTAATAGTGCTCCCTAAAGAACAAAAGAAAAATCATTAGTGTGTTAACTGAAACAATACCATACTTTTTTCTCTGTTGTTTAACCTTTTGTCTATATTACACATATCTCAGTGTAGTTCTTATCGTTGACCTTGAGGGATTGAAGCTTCATCAGTGCTTCCTTTTAGATCACAGATGACCTTCAGCTGATATCATTGAGCCCTGACCTGCCTCAGTGATCTGCTCACTCAGAATACATATGCTGAACAGTGCTGGTGTGTGCAGCAGGGGTAAGTGAATTATTTACAAAAATTTGAGTTGACACCTTTTATCAAATGTGGAAAGATGAAGACAAAACAGCTGCTATTGCTGTCGTAAGCAATCTGCTGGTGATTGAATAAAAGTGTCAAGAAAATGGCTGCTTGATGGCCTTTTGTTCTCTCTCATCCAGCTTGATGTTAGTTTGAGCTGTCAGTTAGGAATCACGGCAGCGTGATTTATCAATAGACTGAGTGACCTTCTGTTTCAACTTGTGATAGAATGAGAAGACAGCACCCTCTATTGAGGGCATGCTGCATTTCTACATACAGAGCCATTATTCCTCGGAATTGGTTATCACTTTCCTGCAGGAACATGAAGCTAACATAAAAATCACTGATTCTGCTTTTCCTTTATCTTCATCAAGTCTAAACTGCCACGCTGTGAAAGTCAAAAAAAAGCTACAAACTGCACTGCAGATTTGCAGAGCCCCTAGCCAATGTGAAAATAATAAGTAAATGAATCACTAGTATTCAGTCAAAACAAACTTGCTGTAATTGGACAACAGATTGTCGAACTGTACAGGGTGCAAAGCAAAACTGATTTATCGCTTCAGTTTGAAATGTTGTGGGTTTATCAAACTGGGTGATCTAGGCATTATTACATTTTATTTTATAGTTTCCATCTAAATAACAGTATTTTTCCTTCAGATATTCTCATGCGGTAATGCACTGTCTTCCATACAGTCACATGTAGACTCTGTGGTAACCCATCAGGTTGGACTTGATGATCTCACGAGGTCCCTTCCAGCCCTATGATTTGATTTGAAACATGAGCAAATAATGTTATAAGTATTTGGGAACTGTAAGGTGGTAATAGAGGGAAGAGTAATGTCCTTATTTTTCCGATCACCTGAGAGTCTTCCTCACCAAATAACTAATTAGGTGCTTATGTCAAGAATGGTCTAATTTCCTAGATGTGATGATTTTACCTGGACAGTTGATCCCCATAGAGCTTATGGACTTTCATCCATCACTTCAGGCTATACTGCTCATTTTTTGATCAGCAGTCAGCAAATGTAGATGGTATCCTCTGAAGCAGCACTGCTTCATCCAACAACAGCCCATGTGGGCACCTGAGAGCAGTCTGACTGAATTCCTTCTGTCACATTTCTAATGCTCCCAGCCTCCTCTTAACCCAAGCAGTGTCTGACACAAGGCTCCCCTCAGCTGAGGCATGCAGTAAATCTCATTATTAGTAGCCTTCAAAAACATTTCCATTGTGAGCAGTTTTCTGGATCATTACTTACTTTATGAGCTTGCCATCTTGAATTTGTGTTAAATTTTGATTTTCCTCTATTTTCCTTTCATTTGTTATTAGGGATTTTTCTGTCTTGCAACCTGTAAGATGGAACTTCCTTTGCAGCAGGTAGGGGCTGTAAATCCCTATGAGAGAATGGGCTCTCTCCAACCATTCTTAGCCTGTGATGGTAATAGTCAATGCAATTAAACTCTCCTCTTTTGCTATGACTAAAGTAATGAATGGCTTCTCTCTTCTATCTCTGCTTTTCTTTATAGGCTGGGTAACCACTTTTTTCTAAGGTAAGGCTATATCTAGCACTCTAAGCAGCCCAGATGCTCCTTTTGTCCACACACAAATCAGTTTGATTTGGATCAGCAGGCACTCAGGATATGGGTCTTAGGCAGAGCTGGATTAATGCATGGGCTGTAGAAGTTGAAGCCCCAGGCCCCAGCCTGAAGGGAGGCCCTGGACTCCAGCCCCTGTGGTTCCTGTGAGATGTGACATACCTCCTCCACCCACCTCCACCACCCTACTCAGCCCCTGCAGCACCAGGGGAGTGGAAGGCCTCGGGGAGGGCCACTGCCCTTCTGGTACTAGAGGAGTGGGATCTTAGGCAAGTCAGACCCTGATCTCTGCACTTCTGCCCTGCCCCAGGGCTAGCTGGTCCACCCCTGGGAGCATGGTACACTGGCACTTGTCTGCTCCGCTCTGCTTCAGGGATGGGGCCACAGATGGTGCATGGTGCAGCTCTGGCATGACTTTCCAGGGCCACACCAGAGGCCACACCCCATGCCAGCCAGCACCGCTTCCATAGGCAGACCTCCCGGGGGCAGGGCAGGAGTATGGCCTCTGCCACCCAGCACTGGCCCAGGAGAGGTCCTCTAAGGTGGTGGGTACTTGCCCAGTGGTGGGACAGCCTGAGCCCTGAAGTCTCTTAATCTGGGCCTGGTCTTAGGATCCTGCCAGCAAAGTCATTCAGTGCTTGAAACCCCCTGTAACATGGGGTCAAAAACCTATCATTTTGGATCATGGATGCACGGCAAGCTGTAGTACAAACAGTCCATGTAGTACAGCATGGACATGTTTGCACAACCGTGAAATCCAAGTACAGTAATTGTAAATCCAGGTTTACAGTGCAGTATGGATGTTTAAGCACCATAGATCTGGGTGTTCAGTGCAATCTAGATATACCCTAAGAGTTTGATTTTATTTTTTTTTAACTAGGGACAAGAAGGAGTCTAGGGACTGGAATTATTTCTTCTGTAAACTTTCAATTTAAAAAGCATACATGTGTTATTAGTTTTTGTTTGTCTTTTTTACAGCCTTTGACTATAAGTAACAAAGTCTCAGCAACTGAAAGAGATTAGAGAAAAATACTTTTCCATTCTTTTTTCAGTTTGCTTATTTTGTGCCCTGTCAATATATTTCATACAATCAGTTTCATTGTTCCCCCTCAAGGTCAGCAAGTTAGTTTTATAGCTGCCAAGTTTGGCCCAGCGCCATGAGTGGCATTTCTGACTAGTGAAAATAAAATGCAGAGGGAACAGCTGTGGACAGAAGTATTCATCAGAAGCATAAGAAGGTACATGGCTGAGGGCAAAAGCCAGATATAGCTGAATGGTGGGGTAAATCAGAAGTTACCGGGGAGGAAGAGAGAGAGGAGTTGGGATGATCGTAGAGCCTAGAGGAATCAGAGGGACCAAGATGCTGAAGCAAGTTTGATTCTAAAGGATTGCAGTAAAGTAGGGGGATGTTGACAGCATGGCAATTGGATCCACACAGCCATATGCATCTCTCAAGGACACTTGCAGCTATGTAAAGCCTCACTGACTTCAGGGGCCTTGGGGCCTTGATTTCTTCAATAACAATTTCCTTCCCCTCTGGTAGTGAGGAGCACCTGTAAATATATGGGATTTTACCAGACTGGGAGAGGCTGTAACATATGGTACCCTGAGAAATGTATATTGTGTCCAAACGTCAGTATGTGTATAGGCAGTAAAATAATGGGAAATGGTTTCTATACAGAGATTCAGGGGTTTCTAGGAGTCTCTTCCATAATCTGATTGCTAGAGGCAGCAGTTTGTGACATAATGAGGAGGTGATGTACTCCATCATATTTCATTACTTTGTTTTTCTTGTTTTCAAGATCTTACATTTTATCCTTTTTCTCTTCATAATAAAAAATGTCATATGAGCCTGTTTTTCCTTTCTCACTGACATAAATCAGTAGCTACAGTGATTTCAGAGTCACACTGGTATCAGATTTCAGAATCAGGCTCTATATTTGCACACAAAAAAATAAAAAATCTTGTCAGAGGTAATCCTTTGCACACAGCCTTCCTACCAGAGCAGCACTTTGATGGCTTGTGTGAAGGTTACAGAAATCTGTGCATAGGACTTAAACTGTGAATAGGACTTAAAGCAAACTTCTTTGGATCACAACAGCCATTAATCAGAGAACAAATATGGGCATTTCATTTATTAAAATGTTTGTACATACTTTGTTGTGATACAATGACTAATGCATCACAATCTGAAGTGAGTTCTCTTTGACAACTTATCTTCCTGTTCACCAAAAATCTATTAAATTATCAGTTGTTTTTCTGTAGTGCTTACATGTTCTACTGAATTGTCATACAGACTTGTACTGTGAGATTTTTCATGTTGTGTTATTTCAGTAAAATATGGTCTTATAATATATATTCTTCCTAATTCTGAATGATCATTTCTTTAATTTTCTAGTTATTTCAAGTGTTTTTGTATGTCCTTAGCTCTTAAAAAATATTGAAGCTAAAAGAAATAATGATGAGAGCTTTGCTGGCTAAAATTTTATGTGTCTTTTGTTTCTTGGTTGGATTTGGGATTATTTTGCTAGAGGAGGAAGTTCAAATTTTAAACAATAAATAGTAATAGTCAAAGCCCAAGTAATATTAAAAAAAAAAATTCCCCGCTCACCCCTATGGGTGGTATGTGTCATCCTCAACCTCGGGTCCTCTACCAGAGGCCTGGGAGTTTGAGGGTTCTGCGCAGTATCTTAGCTGTTCCTAGCACTGCACTCTTCTGGACAGAGAGCTCTGATGTTGTTCCTGGGATCTGTTGGAGCCACTCTCCCAGCTTAGGAGTCACAGCCCCAAGTGCTCCTACTACCACCGGGACCACTTTGGCCTTTACTTTCCACGTTGTCTCTAGTTCCTCTTTCAGGCCTTGGTACTTCTCCAGCTTCTCATACTCCTTCTTCCTGATGTTGCTGTCACTTGGCACTGCTACATCTATCACCACCGCTGTCTTCTGGTCCTTGTCTATTACCACGATGTCTGGTTGATTGGCCAGTACCTGCCTGTCCGTCTGGATCTGGAAGTCCCACAGAATCTTAGCCCTGTTATTCTCCACGATCTTCTGTGGGATCTCCCATCTGGTCTTGGGAGGGTCTAGCCCATACACTGTGCAGATGTTCCTGTACACAATGCCAGCTACTTGGTTGTGCCGTTCAGTGTATGCTGTTCCTGTCTGCATCTTACATCCTGCCACTATGTGTTGGACTGTCTCTGAGGCCTCTCTGCACATGGATCTGTGAATGTCTGGCGCTATACAAAGTCAACAGGACATTAAGGACCTTCCTCAAGAACTCAATGGGACTGTGGAAGACAACACTGGAAGTCAACTCAAGACAGCTTGCACAAGTGGCCATCAAGTGTGGCATATACCAAGGTGATGTGCTGTCCCTGCTGCTGTTCTGCATTGTCTTCCATTCAAAGATGTAAAATCATGTTGCAGATTCCAAAGGGGTAGCCGTGTTAGTCTAGTTCAGCAAAACAAACAAGGAGCCCAGTGCCACTTAGAGACTGACAAATGTGTTTATTGCATGAACTTTTGTGGGAGAAAATCCCACTTTGTCAGATACTTTGAAGGGGGGGAGTTATGGAATGGGAGGAAAATAAGTGCAGTGAAGTGTGAGTCTTGAAATCAGGTCATACTATAACAGCAAATCAAAGCAGTTGTTAAGATTTAAATACTGGAGAACAGCATACGGAGGCAGAATACAAAAGGAATATGACTTCATCTCCCTCTATATGCTGTTCCCAGCATTTGAATCTTAACAACTGCTTTGATTTGCTGTTACAGGGTGACCTGATCCCATGACTTACACTTTCCTACATTTATTTCCTCTCTTTCTGTTAGGTCCCCCATCATCTAAGTGTCTGATGAAGTGGGATTTTCTCCCACAAAACCTCATGCAATAAATAAATGTGTTAGTCTTTAAGCGCCACAGGACGCCTTGTTCATTTTGCAGATGTTAATGAGTGAAGCACAATACCTCTAAGGTAAGCACAGGGCTGGTAGCACCATGTATTATTAAAGTTGCCAGAGATCCTATTTTCAATTGCTTTGCCAAACTTTAACCAGTTGATGTGAAGTTCTCCATATCTAGTATCTGCCAGTGGTTGAATTCTTTGGGGAAGATTTCAGTCAAAACAGTTCAGCTGTTTCTGAGAATGCAGCTGGGGAAAATACACTGTTTTGCCTATATTAAAAAAAACAAAAAAGTTGTTGCTCTTTTCCCAGAAAAGATATAGTGCCTCCATCTGACAGCAAAGACTTGAAATTCGGCCAGGAGAGCTCTTTGTATCACAGATATGCCTCGTGCCATCCCCATGAAAATCTTCCCATATTTAGCCGCATTTTAAGTCTTTGAAAATTGCAGCTTGGATGTTCTCAGTAAAGACTTTGATAATTTTAGCAGCTAAATTTACCAAAGATTCTGTCCAGTGGTCATGCTCCAGCTCAGAGCTGAGAAATGTTATCCTGAAATGAAAGTTCTGTGCTTCTGTGTAGTCTGTGTTAGGTCCAGTTCTAGGCACCTTAACTGAGACCAGGGAGCCTGTCTCTTTTGTTCTCTCAGTGAATCACAGCTAGGCCCAGGCTTCATATAGGAGGATGATGCCTGACTCAAATATAGAGGAGACAAGAATTGGATGTATATAGGCAGTAGGGGCCAGAACTTCAAGGATAGAAACAGTGACTGGATGCTGGCAGGCTAGAGAAAGAAACTGGGACTGAGAGTTAGGCTGAGGGGCAAGACTATCCAAAAGGGCTGGGAACTTGAGGTGAGGAGACTGGCATTGGCTTGGCAAAGAAACTAGGATGAGAACCAAGAGAGGAATGATGGAGGATATGGGAACCAGCAGGTTGTTAGGGAGACTGAGATCAAATGAGGAGCCAAGGAGATACTGGAACTGGCTGGGCAAAAAAGACTGAGAGATTGAAACAGTGTAATGGGGGAAAGAGCTGAGACAGATCTATTGAGGGGCCGTGTTGCAGGGAGAAAATAAGGACTGGTTGGACAAAGAAACTGGGACAAGGAGCTGAGGTGTGCATGAACGGACTCTGAAATTGGACAAAGAACCCAAGAAGGGAGATTGAGACTGGGAGCCAATGGGTGTTGTGTAATGTGGCTGAGGGGAAAGAAATTCAATTGTAATTCAAGGTGGAAGAGAGAAACAGAGTGAATGAAGAAGCTGAGGGAACTGGGACAGGCTGGACAAGGAGACTACGGGTAAGGATCTGGGGCTAAGGGAGAATAGGAACGATGGGCAAGGAGAATGGGACAGATTGAGACAACTGAACAGTGAAGACTGGAACTGTGTAAGTGAGAAGAATGAGAGTGGGGCATCTTTGACATGTACCTCAGCTCCCACCTGTAAACCAGGGTTAACAACAACTTCTTATACGCATGTTGGGAAGATAAAATAAATTGTTTGTGAAGCACTCAAATATTGTTGGGGTGAGTGCCATAGAACAGTTTGTGAGTAAGTCAATAATTCTGTATTCAGAGCTAGGTTTGAATAGTGCAGTAAATTGAGCTTAGGGCTAAACACTAAAAAATAATGACAAAATAAAATATTGAATAACTGCTCATTAATTAAGCACTCTCAATCCCAGGCACTGGATGAACCATGGACTGTGTGGAAAAATAATATATGATCATACATTTCAAAGTATGTCATAATGCATGTGTGCAAGCAAGCTAAATTTAAGCTGTACTCTTAACTTTTGCTCCTCTGTGTCTTTGTAGACACTAGAATCAGTATAGCATCACCATTCATTCTTGTTCATGGCTTGTTTCTCCATTAAGCCTGGCCATGTTCCTATGTATGATGTGCCACTACATAGTTGGTGGTCAGCCTCTAAATCAGACTTACCTTGGTCACATTCATCATTTTCTTTGGCATCATCTCATCTTTTGCCTTTTGAAGTGTTCCCACCATCGTGATCTCTTTGACTGTAGCCCATCCCATACCCTAATTTCACATTCTACTCTCCTTTTAACTTCATTTGTTTTAAAATTATTCCTCTTTACCCCTGCCATCTTTCAAATTTAGCCATTCTGCCAGGGGGAGTCAGCAGCAACAAGGGCCAAGTTCAAAATCTAGAGATTCATCTTGATAATACAACACAGAACCACTTTCAATCTCCATCTAGTAATCTGAGAAATCTACTCAACAAAGAGGATGCCTCTAAGAGTCTATACTCCCCCCACCCTGAGCACTGAGTGCATGTGTGAAAAAGAAAACTTTTAATAAAAGGGGAAAGCATCGGTGTTGCTAGTGCTGGTCACAAGGGGCATGAGCTCTGAGTCCCAGCACCAGTGCTCCAAGTTTGACTGGGGACCTGAGGCTGGTGCTGTGGCTGGTGGCAGCAGGATCCATCCTGGACCCCAGCCAGGGACCCAAGGTCACTGGCAGCAGGAGCCCAATCTGTCCCTGACCCACAGCCAGCATAGCAGCAGCAGGGTCCAGGCCCCCTTCCTTTATTCAGGGCAGAAATGCCCCTGGGGGAAAGGAACCCAGCATTAATTTGCGAAAACATAATATGCATGATTAGAAAACATGACCATGAGAAAAACACCCACCTCAGATTATGCTGGACAATGCTATTTTCCTCAGTCTCTCCCCTTGTGGTATGAAAGTCTGATAAACAAATGTCCTTTAACACACCACACCCCTCTTCCTCCACTGGACCTGGAGGGGAGGCACATGATGTGATCCCTTCACTGCTGTTACTGTACCGCCTGCTACTACACTGGTTGCTCCACCATCACTACCTGCTTTCCTGATTCCAGGTGCTCTGCTGTTGGCCACTCTGCTGATGCTCATTCCATTGCTGTCAATCACTCAACCATTGTCTATTCTGTTGCCACTCACTCCACCATCACTCACTTTGCCATTGGCTGCTCCACTGTTGCTTACTCCACCACCAATTAGTCTGCTGACAGCCGCTCCACTGCCATACACTTCAGCACTGCTCTGTCTACTAGTGCTTCTAGGATGTCCTGAAGTCCCACCACTTAACACAGCTGTCAGTGATTTCAGCTGCTGGGGTTGAATGGGGAGTCTTTCACCAGGGACACTGCCCCAAAAGAAGGTCTAAGTGTCAGCAGTTAGTTCTAATTACCCATGATTTAAGTTCTACTGATACATAGCAAAAGACTCCTAACTGAGCTTTTTCAGTTCTGTCCTTAAACAGTGGAGATGAAAGTCAAATGGTATCTAGAGCTCTTAGGCAGAGCCCATATCACCAGGCACAGACAACTGTTCCTTCCTACCTTCGTTCCTTCTCTCTCTTCCACTGGCCCTTGGCATCATTCCCCCTACTTAATGAGTGAAGTTCAGCTGAAGATGACTGCCCTGAGTCAGGGCATGCTAACCAAGTTCTGCTGCCCTTTACTATACATCATGGGTAACAAGACTTTATTACTTCTGCAGCCAATAACAAAGTGGCTTGCAATCTGACACCACCCAAAAGGGATCACTTAGACAAAGCACACCTCAGCAGAGTGGGCACGTCTATGCAAACGCCTTTAGTTCCTGAAGTTTTCTCCCCCAGCCCATCTCTAAAGGTCAGGGGAGAGCTCATTCAGACCCTGCTTACACAAAGAAGTCTCCCCTTTTCTGCCTCCAGCATTTCAAAGTCAGTTTCATTTAATGCAGCTGCGTCCAGACTATAGAGGAAAAAAAACTGTTAGTACTCTATTTTGATACATTTCATCTTTGACACCAAACATAATGTTTTACATAAAGTTCCCAGGCAAGCTTAATTCTGGCATTTCACCTTTGAGTGTTTGACAATGTTCTTTTAACACACATTTTTGTGTTTGGCTTTATTTGTTTTACCAGTGGGTAAACTGGGAGACTGGAATGTTAAGATAGCAAAAGAGAAACATGGTGAAAATAAACTGCACAAACACTGTTCTTACCCAGATCATATTGCCCCTCCAGTGTTCTATATAATTTTCCAAATATGCTGCACAAAAAGGTATCACCAGCATTTGTTTGAGTAATCATTTCATGGGTTAAAAAGTGAGTCATTCCCTACCTACTACATTTTTTTATTCCATACTGTTTTTAGTCTCTTTGTATGCAAGTATTCTTGTCCATTTTAAATTTCATGTAAGTATGCCCCATGACTTCTTCATAAAAGGGCTGATGGAATGTTAAATAATATGTAAATTTTATGTTGTAATGAATTGGGTCCTAAGATCTTTAAAGGTCAGACACCTGATATAATACATCATGTTCTTTAATATCAACTACAAAATAACTGTAATAAATTTTGCCACCACCAAATCCTCACACACTGTTACCCACAAGGAAGCACCAAAGGAAATGTGTCATTTGTCAAAACATATAGGAAAACTGGCATGTGTACAAGTAATTTTAAAAGTATTGCTAAGGTTAGGCAGAGCTGTGAAACTGAATATTACAAGGTTAACTTCTGAGAGAAGCAAAGCATTAACAATACCCATTTTGAGAGACAAAACCACCTACCTAGGAGTCATTGCCTTATACAATGCACAACGTTCCCAAAATATCCCAAAAGCTCTATCCTCCTTCAATCCACTCTTAAGGTCAGGGCTCAACAAATTCTGGGTGCCAGGTTGCCTTGTGCCAAGGATTTTGCCCCTGGCACCTAGCAGTGCCACATCAGCCAGAGAAACGAACACCCCCAGCTCCTAAAAAAAGAGCTGGCAGCACTGAAAATGTCAGAGCCGCTGCATTTCTTTCTTTCTCTCCTCCCCCATCAACTACCGCTGAAAGCGTCACCAGCAACAATTTTGTTCAGCCAGGGGTCTTTTGTGCGCTGTACTGTTACTACCAAAATATCAGCAACCATGGTGGATTTTGTGGCAGTGGGGGCACTTTGCACTCAGCACCACCCCAAGAAGTGGCAAGGGCAGTCTTTCAGTGGCATGGGGTCCCCTCCCTGCCATACACCTAGGAACACCTCAGTTTTGGGGTGGCCTCTAAGCGTGCTGCAGATGTGTCAAGGCCTCTAATGTGATATCTGTGAAACAATACCAGCAAATAATAGCTCAACTTATGGCAATCTAAGACTTTTGTTACTGATAAGATTATAAAATAAAATAAACCACCTATTCCCAAAAACCTGTTCTTTTCAGTTCTGATTCTGATAAGTGCTTAAACACATTTTTAAATCCCCAAAGTTAAGCATGTGTTTAAGTGCTGTGCTGAAATGGGATCTAAGATTGTAAGCTCTTTGGGAGCAGGGACTCTTTTTTACTGTAGGCAAGTCTATAATGCAATCTCCTTGCTGTGGTGTGCAGAGTATACCTACACCCCCCACCCACAGCATGGGTATGAGTAGCAGTGTAAATAGTGAGGCATTACTTAGGCAAGAAAAGACATGCCTGAACCCTGTTAGTATGTACTTAGGTATATACCCTACAGGGCTCTCTGATTGTCCAAGCAATGCCTCCTCCCAGGAGCGTCACTGGCACCTGGCACATGGGGCACGTGCCCCAAGTCTCAGTGCCAGTGCCCCAAGTGTCCAGGCCATCCCGTCCCAGACCAGGGACCTGGGCCAGGATGCCCTCCGCAGCGCCTGCCTCTCCTGGCCCCAGCCCCGGCCGGGCATTGAGGCCAGGAAATCCGCAGCAGAACCTGCCTTTCCTGGCCCTGAAACCGGCCGGGGATCTGGGGCCATGCTGGAGGTGGCAGGAGCCTGATGAATTATTGGGCCTGGGCACTGGAACGTGGCCTGGGGGCGTGGCCCATTCCCCGGGTCTTTTGTGGGGCCAGCGACGTTCCTGCCTCCTCCATCTCCAATGCTATTTCTAGCAATAAAGTTTCCCACTGCCTCTTTGTTGCTAAAGTTTTTCCTCACTACAGAGAAAAATTCCAGCATCAGGGAAAGGCTCCAGAAGAAAGGAAGCAGTGGGGTGTTGTCAGACTTTTCTTGTTGCCTGGCCTCAGCCAGGGTCCTTCACTGACACATGGAGCTACATGCCACAGTGTGGGTGCCACCTGCTTTTCACTGTGGCATTTAGCAACACAGACGCTGCAGTGTGAACATAGCCTGTGTGCCTTGAAAATGCCAGTTAGAATAGGATACGAGCTGGTTGAAGTCTGTAGGTACTCCACTAATCCAAATTATAATTGATAGTAAATAATAGTGCATGAACAACACACAAAAAAAGACAACATATATCAAAATAATTCAGCTATTCTGATTCCATTCCTATGAGATCCCAAGGACACACTACTATACTGTTCAGCTGCTTCACTCTGACATACAGTATGCCAGAAGGGCATCTAACCTTTGTAAAAATAGGTTTGGCCAGCTAGCAAAGCCTTACGTTTCTGTGACTTCTCTACAAGTTTTACACATATAGAAGGAGGCCAGGTAGGAGCAATTTATTAAATAAAGCAGCCTCTGATTAGTTCACCCCTTACCTGGGTCTGTGCCTACCAGCATGGCCATAACAATTCAGGGACAATGAACAAGCAACAAGATCTGTGAGTGGGAGACTCAAAGGGGCATAACTTGCATGAGTGATGACAGATGAGAAGATGCATTGATCTTCAGGGAGAAGGCAAAAGGAAACTCAGAAGAGGGAAATGTAATGTAACTATGACACAAGCTGTGTTTTAGAATGGCCAGCATCAGTAGGTATAGTGCTGAAAACTACTAAATGATGCTGTGCAGAATAATGGGATTGCTGTGGTACTGCCACCAACATAGAATGCCACATTTCACCTGTACTCTGCGACCAGTTGCAATAACTTTTTGCAGCCTGCAAACAGGCTTGCTGGTCCATGCACAGCTAATCTCCACCTGCAGCCTTCTGTCTCTTTGAGGAATGGCAGTTTGAAGTCTTTGTTTATCCAAAGCCAGTAACAACTTGGGGCTATCACACATCCTACAATACCTGAGTTTTCCCACACCATCCATTCGTTCGTACTTTATGGTAATTTCATAAATGTGTTTGAGCATGCTGCACCTATACAAGGAATTTCTTTTGCTACTTGCACTCAGCATTGTGTGGGCTCCTTCGTGGAAGAAACAAGGAGTACACAAAGCACCCTCTGTTTTATGTGACTTGGAGTATACAATCTGTACTATTTGGGAGGATAAGACACTACCTAATTGTGAGTAGATGTTAGAAGATTTTCAAATAGGGTAGACTGTGTCTTAAGAGTAGTCCTCAGAGATACCAAACCTCAAGTATAGCCCTTTAAGGTACAACCCCCTCTCTACTTTCCCCTGACATTGGTAGGAATGAAGAATTACTTTTGCCTTATATCAGAACCAAATAACAGCACTTCCTGTGCCAGTTCATCTCCACATGTCTCTATGCTTATTAACTTATGTCATGCTAGGCCTGAGAAAGCCAAGCCATCTTGTACATATATGACCCAAATCTAACCTGTAAAGACATATCATAGGAAAATACAATGGTAGTGTTACCAGTAGGCTAGGGCTTTAATATGCATGTGTATCATTAGTGATTTCTTGATGATGTTTACATGTATCCTGTTAGAGGTCAGCAGTGGTTAAAGTATAATTTGACAGGCCCTGGAACCCTCCTAATATCCGAGCCCCCTTCCCGTATTGTCTGGACATCCTCCATGCATGTGCAGGCCCCCGTAGGAGGAGGGTGTGGGATGTGGAGGAATGGAGCAGGGGCAGGAAGTAGGGCTGTTGAAGGGGTGGGTGGGAGCAGGGACAGGAGACAGCGCAAAGAAAGGGTAAGTGGTGGCAGGAGGTGGGGCAGGGGCAGGATATGGGAGCACAGCAGAGGTGGATGATGGTAGGAGGCAGGGGCTAGGGCAGGGGCAGGAGGTGGGGCAGAGAAGGGTTGGAGCAGGGGAGTTGGGGTCCTGGGGCTGGGACTATGCGTGAAGGGGACACTGGGCCACTCACTTGGCCAGTGCCCCTCCGTGGCCGTGGCTTGGGAACTCCGATCGGCGCCAGCCTGGTGGAACAGAGTAGCCATGCCAGAAGCTGCTCCTCCTGCCCTCAGCATGCTCAGAGCATGCTCAGGGTGGGAGTTTTAAAAGCTCCCAGCCTGGGGGAAGCTCCCTGTGAGCTGAAGGACTGTGTCTTCTGGCCGGGTAAGGGCCACAGCTGCCAGCCATGTGCAGCAGCTGTGGCCCCTACCCAGCCTGAAGCCACAGTCTTCTAGCTGGCAGGGAACTTCCCCTAGGCTGGGAGCTTTTAAAACTTTGCAGGGGTAGTAAGGTGGAACACACACGAACGCTAGGTTCCACCCCATAATTCTATTTTTGAGGGCCCTGAAATGCTGGCTCCTAAAAATGTTGGGCCCTGGAATGGCATTCTGGTCCATTCCCCCTTACTTAAACTGATGGAAGTTAGCAAGGTAAAGGAACTGCTTCCCTATCTGTTACTATTGTTCTATTGGAAGGGGTCAAAAGGGAACTTTAACATCAAATGAACCTTTGATGTACCAATGTAAACTGTCCATTAATAGTGCTAATACAGCTAATTACTTGTGGCGGCCAGGAGGTGAAGGTTTTACTTCAAAGGACAATATACATTCCTATTCTCCACTTTAGTACCTGAGACCTGTCATCAAAGCCCACATGAAGAAATGAACTGCAAATGCCCACCTTTCTACAGCTATAATAGGAAGTTGGAAACATACTCCCTTTATTTCACATGTGTCCAAGCTTCTCAGAGAAAGTTTGGGCCACTGGATTGAGATCCCAGCCAGCAGTGGCCTGAAAATCACCCTTCTAATTCTCTGGGGAGAATCAGAACAAACTCTACATCTGGACTCTTTGGTCTATATTCCTTAAAACTGGATTTCTAACAACTGATGCTGTGAAACAAGGACTTAAACCCATCTGGGTATTGGACGTCTGACTAAGACCTACAAAGTTTTAATTCTGGTGGAAACCTGATGTATTGGACTTTTAAATCAATGCATATATGTGGTGACTAACCCTTTAACAGTACTCTCATAGTCTTTCTTTCCTTGTATAATAAACCTTTAGTTTTTGTTACTAAAGGATTGGCTAGCAGTGTGGTATTTTGGGTAAGATCCAAACTTATACTGTACTGTGAAATGTAGCTGAGTCAAGAACTTGCAGTTTTAAGGAACTTCTCTCTTTACCAGACTCAGTGGCTGTACTGGGGACCAGTGACTGAAATGCAGAAAAGGAGGCTGAGTATGTTTTAGGGTGACTTCTTGACATCCAGTGTGGGGGATCAGAAGTATTGTTTGGCTATGTCTACACTGGCAAGTTAGTTTGAATTAAGGAGGCTTAATTCGAACAAACTTTTTACCTGTGTACATCAGACTTTCCTTAGTATGAACTAAGGAAGTCCTTAATTCGAACTAAGGAACGCTTAATTCGAACGAGTAAAACCTGTCCATTAGTTCAAGCTAAGTCCTTAGTTCGATCATTAGTTTGAACTAAGAATGATGTAGACCAGGACTATCCCTTAATTCTAACTTAATAAGTTTGAACTAAGGGAAGTTAGTTCAAATTGACAAAGTGGACTAGTTCAAACTAACGTTAGTTCAAACTAGTCCACGTTGTTAGTTTGAACTAATAAGTTCGAGGTTAGTTCAAACTAACAAATTTGAACTAACTTTTCCTAATGTAGACATGGTCTTTGTGACTGGTTGGGGAGTTTATCTCCATGTAACCCACCAGTGCTAGGAGAATGTGCTCTCCTTGTCACAGCTTGCCCTGATCTTTGCAAATTCAGGCAGTTATCCCAGGAAGCCTGGGGCACAACTTATGCATAGGAAAACTCATAAATCCAAGAAGAAGTAAAGTTCCAAAGGGGTAACCATGTTAGTCTGGTTCTGTAAAACAAACAAGGAGTCTGGTGGCACTTTGAAAGGCTAATAAATGTATTTATGTGACATATGCAATCATGTGCCAGCAGTGCCCTTCTACCTTATACTTTGGACAAACTGGACAGTCTTTGCTCAAAAAAATAAATGAACACAAATCTAACATCAGAAATAACAACATTCAAAAACCAACAGGGAACATTTCAATCTCCCTGCTCATTCCTTGAAAGAAGTGTTAATTGTGGTATTTATACAAGTTAATTACAAATCAAAGCTTCCGAGAGAAACCTCAGAATTAAAATTCATATGCAAATTTGACACCATTACCTTAGGCTGGAACAGAGATTGGTTGGCTTTCTTATTACAAAACATGATTTTGCTCTCCCGCTCCTTCTAATATGTTGTTCCACACTGTTTGAATCTACACTGCTTTGAATTACTGAAATACTCTGACCTTATCCTATGACTTACACTTCCATGCACTTATTTTTCTTCCATTCTGTAAGTTCACTATCTTCAAGTGCCTGATGAAGTAGGATTTCTCACATAACTCATAAGATAAATAAATTTGTTAGTCATTAAAGGTGCCACAAGTCTCCTTGTTTGTTTTTCCAAGAAGGAATAGTCAAACATCTCGCAGGAACACAGAGCAGTGCAAAGCCAGGACACAGATCAGCAACAGACTCAACACTAATGGTTGTTATATTTCAAATGCTAAAGAAAAATAAAGCAGCATACGTTTCATAAACCAACAGAACAACCCACATCCTACTTGCTCTGGGAGAATAGCAACAGCAGCAGGAAGGGAATTTCCCATTCTCCCATTTTGTCCTTTTCCTTCCCAAACCCTTTCTTCATTACTGCCAAGAATGGCTGCCAAAAGGCTGACCGCCTGCCAAACAGGCAGCATCCTATCACTGGGTGATGCTAACTGAAAATTGTCCATTTGTTACCTGATAACACTCAGATGGTTTCCAATTCCTTTGCACTGTCAGAGGATCTTGCCCACAATTAACTACTTCAGTTAATGTATTCAATTTTTATGCTAGAAAAACACAGGCTGTAGGTTCAGAAATATAAAGAATAGGTAAAAGAATGGGTTGTGTAAAAATTCAGATCTTTCCCTGTTTTGTTGAGTTTAAGTATCTTAATTCAGAAATTTGATTTTTTTATAGCAATGGCTATGTCTACACTACAAAAGCTAAGTCAACTTTATTAAGTTGACTTAATAAAGTCTACTTAAATTTGACTTTAAGTAGACCTTATTAAGTTAACCTAGTGAGGCCACATTGCATTAAGTCGACTTTACAAAGTTAACTTAAATGGCTGCACTGCACTTAGTAAATTTGACTTTTTTAATGACCACATTGTGTTAAGTTGACTTAATAAAGTCAACTTTAAGGGCAGGAGTTATTCAGTCGACTTAAGGAAGCCCTTAAGTCAGAGGTCTCAAACTCAAATAACCACGAGGGCCACATGAGGACTAGTCCAGGGCCACATGAAGACTAGTACATCAGCCACTGAAACCTTTTCATACAACGCTATTGCAAATATCAGTAACAGTGACATTGTGGGCTGCAGGAAATAGCTTTGGGGCCGCAATGCGGCCTGCGGGTCGCACGTTTGAGACCCCTGCCTCAAATCTACTTAATGAACTCCAAATGTGGCCAGGGCTTTGCTTAAGCTGACTTAAGCCTTCTTAAATTGACTAAAGCCCATAGTGTAGACATACTCAATGTTACATAGTACTCACATTGTACTTACATAGCTGCAGAGTTGTGATATTACTAGTATGGGTCTAAGAAAATGAAATTTTTTGTTAATGTCAAATAAATACAACAGCTGGCCTTGTCCACCCAGCAGTAAGAATAGAGAGGTCTGCATAGAATCAGCCTGAGAATCTGGGAGCTGCAACCAGAGTTCACAATCTGTATAATGGGGAAATTATACATATCTCACAAACATCTTGTGAAAATTAATTATTTTAATGTTTTTACAATACAGTTCAACAGATGAAATGTATTGTTTTTATACATCTTTGCTATGGCATTGATTCTCCCCGTGACACAAGCACATGACTAAAAGGTATTAAAAGAAGAAGAGTTCCCCCATTAGCGTAAAACCGATGTACAATATAGGGCCAGTATGTGAAGAATATAATTGTAATTTTGCCATTTCACAAGGAAGCATAATTTATAAATATTAATAACACTGGGGAATAACAGGCTTTCCTCCTGAGAAAGATTAGCCCTCATACTGAATTGCATATTTGTCAGACACAGTCACATTCACTGTTTATTACCATGCCTCATTAATGATTTTTAAAGTTGATTTAACTCCTTGTACAACAAACATGGAAACCTAGGATTTAAAGATACATGATACAAGGATAATATATTAACCATTACATTTCTTACTGTCTACTTCCTCTACTGTACTATATTTTGCTATCTTTGAGAATGTGTACATATGACAAATATTTTCACTTCTACAATAGTGATGTTTACTGCAACGTGTGAAACATGTTCTCCTAACATATTTTAATTAATTTTAATATAGGTTTATCAGGTTTTTGTTATGGTGAAGAACTTATATTAAATTCTGTGATCCATAAAAACCTTTTTTTGAATGACACATAGTTTAGGTTTTCATTTAGAGGCTATAAAAGTGTTCACAAAAGTTATGTAGAAAAAAATGATTGAAAGTGCTAAAACACTGTACAGAATATAAAATCCTTTCATAGACTTTTTATGACACATGAAACATGAGTCTTAACGGTTTAATGTTACTGACTTTTATACAAGGCTTTTTAATTCCTGATTCCAGTTATGGGTCTGCAAATGAACTGTGACATTAAAAAGAATCAGGCTGGAACTGCCTCAGCTCTTTTTCTAGATGAGTTTCTAGTGGCTCTGAAGGGTTCACATAATCTGCCCCACCCTGCCCCCATCTGGATAACACTAACTTGCTTTAGCAGCACTGAAGTGTAAATCCTGCACTGCATTAAAACTGCTTAACACATCATATCTTACACAAACTAATCATTAAGGCTATGTCTACAACAGTACAGAGTTCTGCTGGCAAAAGTTTCTGTGTACACACAGCCATCCTTTTGTTGGTGGAATGTGTCCTCACTAGGATCACTTCCACTGACAAAAGAAGCAGTGTGGGGGGAACTGAGAAGTCAACCTCTCAGCTCCTTGCAGGGAATCCACAGGCTCCCTGATGCTCCTCACGCTTGCTGGGAACCCAGGCATTGTGCCTGAGGCCCCCAGAAGTAGCACAGCAGCTGTGTGGGGCTTCCAGGTCCCCATTCCAGCAACAGAGGGGCTCACCCTTCAACAGGGCAGCCCCTCCCCACCACTGGGGACCCAGAAGTCTCAGCAGCTGCCTCAGCTGCCACCTCATACCTGCGAGCCCTAGCAGCTGCCTCCTCTATTGCTGGGGAAAAGAGAAGCCACAGCAACTTCAGGTGTGCTGCTGCCAAGGATGGAGATGCCCCAGTGGCAGCACACCTGAAGCCTCCAGGGATCCTCTGTGACTGGCAGTGGGTGGCTGAAGCCACTGGGGATGGAGGAGCCCCAGCAGTGGGATCTTAAACTAGTGGGGTTCCTCCGTCCCAGTGGTGGTGAGGCCCCAGGCAGCTGAAGCCCTGAAGTACCATTACTTGGTACCATTACTCTGTAAGAGTACTAAAATTGACAAGTATGACAGCTCCCCAACAGTATAAGGACGCAGAGTCTCCCAACTGACGCTCTGCCACCTTAGCTTTGCCCTATGCTGCTTGTTTTGGCGGTATTATTTTGTTGACAAAACAGTACGATTTTGTCAATGGAAGGGAGTCTAGTGTATATGCTAGTACTGTTTTGTTGGAAAAGCTGACTTTTGTCAACAAAACTTCCTAGTGTAGACAAGCCCAAAGATTAGCTGGGTCTATACATTGTTAAGGACAATGAGTTACTTTGTTTCTCCTTCTCTTGATGGTCAGTGGTGTTCTGTACATGGTGTAAGTAAATGAATACAGAATCGCATGACTGATACATGCTCTAGCTAAAGACTTGCTCAGGAAAGAGACAACTAGTAGCTCTACTATCGGGCCTGGAAAAGAAAAGTTGATCTGCTTTTGGTACCAAATTGAAAATGGGGGTAGCTACACTAATTTATAGCTGAGGATCTCCCCAGTGCCTGAGATCCCTAAGCTGGAGTAATGGTAGGGGTGTGTGCTGGACTGTCTGAAAACAATTTTACATCATTTCTGGGGTCCCCTGCTGCTGGAACAGGCACTAGAGGATTTTACTGAATAATTTGGGTGCATCTGAAAACATAGTCTTTCACTATAAAATATGGTTACACTAAACTTCCGAAAGAGCTATACTGAAAAGGTGTTTGTTTAGTTTCATACAATACAATACAAAAAAAAAAAAAAAAACCCTAACAGAAATAAAAAATTACCCAGTACTGTTCATTTTCAAAGCATTTTGCATTCACTAATTATTCCTCACAACTCTTCTGAAGGATTTACCAAATTAGTTTCATTGCCAGGAAAATGAGACACAAAGGCAACATCTACACTACAGGGCTCACTTAAGCAGGTTTAATAAGGTCTACTTTAAGCCAGCTTAATGTAGACCTTATTAAGTTGGTTTAGTGCATCCACACTCAAATTACCAGGAGACTTCCCATGTCCACACTGGCAGCTGCTAGGTCGCCCTAGGAGTGGTGCATTGTGGGTAGCTAGTCCACAGTGCACCACAGCAGAGGTGCTGCTCTCTCTCAGCCACTCCTTTACTACAGGAAGTGAGTGACCATAACACCCTCCATACTGGGTGTGGCAACAGGGAGCCCAGGGAAGTCAGGGAGCCTGACGTAGCCCAGTGATGTGCCAACACAGCACTCCACCCCCCCCCGTGTTGCCCAGACTCCTCTGGCTTTGGACCAGGTGCTGCAGGGCAACTGCCAGCACAGGTGAAGGGTGCAGCTGTTGTTAAGATTCAAACACCAGGAAACAGCCCATAAAGGAAGGTGAAGTCAAATCACCTGTTGTAATGGGGAAAAAATCCATAGTCAGGATTTAATCCTGCTTTCACACAATCTAATATAAAAGAAATAGCAACTTGCTTTCTTTCATTCTTTCTGTGTGCTGTTTCCCAGTCTTTTGAATCTTAACAACTGCTTTGATTTGCTGTTAGAGTGTGACCTGATCGAGTGTCTTACACTCCCCTGCATTAATTTCCTACCATTCTGTCAATTCCCCCATCTTCAGTCTGTCTGATGAAGTGGGATTTTCTCCCATGAACTCTCATCTAATAAATAAATTTGTTAGTTTTAAACAGTGCCTCCAGACTCCCTTCTTTTTTTACAACAATATGGAGGGGGGGGGTCCTCTGAGAAGGGGAGACACCCTGGGTTGGGCTGAAAAGGGCAAGAGCTCCATGAAAACACTAAGGTGTTACAAATTTTCCAACAGGGAAAAGCTACATTGCTTAACTGTAAAGTCGACTTTATAAATAGACTTTATAAAGTTGACTTTAGTGATGGGGAAAGTCAACTTGATTCCCCTACAGTGCAGACAGTGCTTTGTTTCAGTCGATTTAAGGGCTCTTAAGTCAACTTAAACACACAGTGTTGACATAGCCAAAAGGACTAATTCTAATCTCAATTACACTGATTTGACAATGATATAGTTCTACTAGCTGCAGTGGAATTACTAAATATTTTCCCAAGTCTCAGTGAGATCAGAATCAAGCCTAAGAGGTTTAGAAGATTGCATTGTTAATTGGTAGTAAACCTAGGATTAGAAAGCATGTGCTCAGACTACTAGCCTGTGCCATTGCTCTCATTTTTCAATAAAGCAAGTTGAAAAGGGGAGGGGGGTGAAGGGAGATTCACAACAAAATCATTAAATTTTTTCTGCCCATTTCTTGATCAAAATTTCAAATTTTAAATTTTTTACTTCTTTTTCCCACTATTCTACTATTCAGGACTGGAGGGAAAACCACTGGTCTGATAAGTTACCCATAAATGAATCAGAAAATGGGTTTTTACAGTATCATTACTGAAAAGCAGGTGGTTTCTACGGAGAAAATACTGTACTGTACTATTTTAATGCTAACTGTATTGCATCGGCAATGAAACAGCATTACAGCACCATGGCTGCCTACTCAGTTCCCTTGCAACCTAAACGTTATCAGCATCAGACCTTCCTTTTGCTATCCAGTGGCTCTTATACAGGTTAGTCTATGTAATTTGTAAAATGACCCAGAGATGGTATGATGCGCTATAATTAGATATCAGTCAGTTTCTTTGCACGATGGGATCACAAAACATTTTTCCCCATTCTGTAAAATCTCATCATCACTCTTACTGCTTTGTATTTCTATCATATATCTATTATCGTTGAATCTATGAGCTCTTTCTCAATTCTCCAATCCTGTATGTGCCAGAGCCATTTATGGGAAATTTCTCCATTTTCAATATTATTATAGTTATTGTAATCAACTGACTGATTCACAAACGCTCATTTACAGAAAACATTGATAGCGTGAGACTGTTAAACAACAGTTTAGGTCACAAGGATTGTGTCTAGTAAATCCAGCAGATCATGTGGATTGAGTTGACAATGAAAGAATAATCCTTTCTGTCTGTGTATTATATTGGTCAATCCCATGACAACATTGTTTTTTGAAAGTTTTCATATTGTTCTGACCTAGGAGATTTGCTGAGCTTACTACTATGTTTCAGGGGAGAAATACAATTTTTATGTCATGTATCAGCAATAATATATTATTTGATTCTGTCCCCTTAATAATTTTGCATTTTGAAGTTTTTCATCTTGCCCTCATCTAGAAGATGTGCCAGGGTTTGTGTTTGTGAGAAGAAATACAATTTTTATGTTGTGAAGGAAAAAAATCTGTGAGGTGTCATAAAAAGTTGTCTTCTAGAAGGGCAGTTTACCTCTATACATCTCCATGGCTACATCTACATTGCAGAGCATTTTTGAAAAAACTTTTTTCAGAAAAAATATTTTGAAACAAATTTGGAATAATTATCCCAAGATAACTTTTTTCAAAAATGTTATATTGGGAAAAGAGGTCAGGGACGGCTCATTGTGCTGAAAAACTACGGCTTTTTTTGGAAAAAGAAAATCCACACGAGACTTTCTTTTAAAAAAAAAAAAAAGAAAGCCAATGGAAGAGATAGGTGGACTTTTTTGAAAAGCGCCATAGCCACATCCGGCAAAGGCTATTTTTGAAAAGCTCTCTCAAAAAAGGTTTTTTTTTTCCAAAAGAAAAGGCTGGGTTTAGCTTTTTCAAAAAAGTGCTCCAGTATCTCAAAATACCAAAGCACTTTTTCAAAAATGCTAAACCTGGTTAACTTTCAAAAAAAAAGTCTTTTTCAAGAGACCTTTTTCAAAAAAAAGCCATCACTGGATGTAGCAATGGCTCTTTTTGAAAAAGCCTGCCAATCTCTTCCATTGGCTTTCTTTTTTTGAAGAAAGGAAGTCCGGTATGGACTTCCTTTTTCAGAGAAAAAAAAAAAGGGCCACTTTTCTTGGCACAAAGAGCCATCCCTGAACTCTTATTCTGAACTTACTTTGAATTTGTTTTTTAAAAAAAAGTTTTTTCAGAAGTGCTCTGCAATGTAGACATAGTCCATGCTCCCTTTTCAAAACCAGTGATTAAATTCAAATGCATTGATCCAGACATTGCTGTTTCTTCTTTGCTCCATGAAAACACTAAGGTGTTACAAATTTTCCAACAGGGAAAAGCTACATTGCATATCCATGCTCTTCTGGTAAATGTTAGGCATTTTGACTTGTCCTTAATTCCCACCCACCTGCCATTCCCATTCCAAGTGCTAGGACTCCATGCTCTTTAAAAGTAGCATCCCATTTTTGAGAACCTGCCAAAATTCTCATTAAAAAGCAAAAGTGTTCTTTATCAAAGTCCAACCAAATAAAACAAAAACAAAAACAAAACCCAAGTTCACATTTCCTCTGGGGGATCTGCTGGGCACCCCAGACCCTGGCCATAGACATCATTATCTCACAGAAGGGTAGCTTTACAGCTACTCTCTTTGCCCACTTCCCCACAACTAAGCAGAGCTGTAACTATGACAGGGTAAATGGGGCTTTGCCCCGGGCACGCCAGAGTGGCTCCATTGAACCACTCCATTAAAGGGCTCATTTTGCACCACCGGCCCTATGTGCTGCTTGCAAGGGGCACGTTCTGATTGGTACGCGCCCTGGGCGCTGAAGCAAAGCATTACGGCTCTGCGACTAAGCATTGTTTTTCTTTCCATGCTCCTCTCTGGAAACCTGTCACCTGTTCCAGCTGTCTTAATTTGAACTATCTGAGCCTTCAGTAGCCCATTAACCCCTTTCTGCCTTTCATGGAGGCTTGTGTACCCCATTAGAGGCTCATATGGTGGTTCCAGGAGCTGCAACTAGACTTGGTTGAGGTCCCATATAGGAGCTGGGTGTCTAAGTGGGGAAGGAAGGCAGTGAGTTTTACCATCTTTTGACGAATCTTGTCACTGTGGGACAGAGCTAGCCCTAGGCATAATCAGACCAAGCAATTGATTAGCGCTCCAAGCAGCTCATGTGGTTGTCCTATTAATTATAAGTATGTGTTGGGAGGGCAAAAGTATTCCTACTTAGGGTCCTCTATGGGCTAGTATTGGCACTGCCAAGCAGTGTGAGAAGACTGAGCCATAGTCTAAATTTAGGGCAAATTTGGTGGCAGTCAACTGCCAGTTACACAAGGAAAGCAAAATTCCTTGTATAACTAGAGGCAACTTTTAAAGCCACCACTACATATTAGGGAAAAGCTGACCACCAGTCCCTTGTGCTTGGCCTTTCCCTACACCCCCTGGTCCCCCGGACTTCCAGAGCTGACTTCCAGGACTGGCACAGCAAGTTCATACTCACTGTGAACCACTCCCAGAAAGGCAAACTGACAGCAGCGAAATTACCGCCATCAGTGTAGACATAGCCGTATTGCCACTGAACTGGAATGTGACATGCTGAGTTTCCAGACAGTAAACTTCCAGAAAGCCAAATTTGAGGCCTTTTTTCTTCAAGAATTATATGTCACCTAGAACCCTTGGTATTGGAGTTTCAACCAAATCCAAGTTGCTCTGATTGCCCATATAGAGAATCTTTTCTACGTTGCAACAAAGGTTTTCCTGGCGGAGGCCTTTCTACTTTGAGTTATGATTTCCCACGCCTGTCTGTAGCACTGTCAATCAGTATTGCTCATTCAATTAGCATCAACGTTATCAGGTGTAGCGACTGGGATACAGATACACTATCGGGCCTTGATTCTGAATTACTTCATCAGAAAAGGCAGAGAGATAAATGGAAGAATGAGTAGCAAATTGCAGGAGGTTCAAAAGTTAAAACTGTCCTGCCAAGTACAAGCCTCTAAAAGTCATTATAGCTCTGGGTCATTTTATCTTTGATATTGCCCTGGGAATCAGCAGAACTGAGAGAAACATACCTCTTGACCATTGGAGGATGAAAGGCAAGCAGTTGTGATCCACGATTCATGCATGCTCAGAAATAGAACTCCACACATTTGGCATTCTCTACTGATGCTAACAGGCATATAGTCCCTATGTTTGGAAGATGAGATTACATATAGCATCTCACAATGACCATTTATATTTCAGTGACATGCTCCAACTTAGAAAGTGTGTGACAGTGATGCTGATCTATGGGATGAAAAGGGCCACTGGGGTCATCATATGTTGTTGGCACTATTCCCACAATTTGATAGCCTACTGATGTAACTGAGACTGGTGTGTGCTACCTTGTTCATTGATGTAGTGTATTGGTGCTGTGTTGTCCATCATGATCTTCATTACTGAGTGTGTAGGAATGGGTTAGAAAGCTATATTGGCCAGCTTTATGGCTTTTAGCTCCAGGACATTAATATAGAATTTTTAACCACCTGAGTACTACATTCTTGCTGGAGGTGTTCTACAAGAGCACCCCAGCTACTTCCTGATGCACCCCTCACCAGTGTTCAAGATGAAGACAAGACTACCAAGGGTACCTTTTTCTGCACCTCTAGAGGATTTGGCCACTAGGTGGCCTCTAAAGAACCTGGCAAGGTAATGCTACCTACTTGGTCATTTGGTGCTTGGCTGAAGAGTAAATGAATCTCAGCCATTGCTGTAACAGTTAGAGGTAAAATTTGGCAGGAATTATTATGCAAATACACACTGACATGTGCCCCAGGAGAGCTGCACATGAGTGAACCATACCTGACAGTTTTGTTTGCGATTTGATTATGCAGGACAAAATGGATTCCAATCTTCTATCAGGCAAGTATATTCAAAAAGCTCTCTGATTCTGTATAGTTCATTCAAAGTACATTTACACTGCAATAAAAGAACCATGGCCTGGATGTAGCTTGTCCAGGTCAGTTTACTTGAGCTTGCAAGGTAAGTATTCAGGTTCAGATGGAGCCAGGATTCTAAGACTCTGAAAATAAGGAAGGTCTCAGAGCTGAGGCTCCATCCTGATCCCAAACATGTACATTGCAATGTCTAGCCCTACACCCTAACTCCTGCAAGCCTTAGTCAACTGACCCAATGCTGCAGGTTTGTTTGTTTGTTTGTTTGTTTGTAATAGTGTATACATTTTCCCAGAAGTCCTAGCTGGGAAAAAAGAAATAATATCTGCTGTACTGCTGACTCTTCAAGGCACAGTTTTGATCAGCCATTATCCAAATACAGGTAGATAGACGTATATCCTTTTTCCTGAGATGTGTTGCTACCAGTACATAACACTTGGTAAATGCTCTGGCGAGTTCAAATGGTAGCCCTTCATATTGATACTTACTGGGCCAACTTTGAATTTGAGCTACTTCCTAGATGAATGATAATGTGGAAGTAAACATACTAACGGTTGAAAGATGCAAATCAACCATTCCTGGGCTTGGCATCCAGAATGAGGGAAGCAAGCATTAGCACCCTAAATGTGAGTTGATGTATGATCTAGTTGCATATCCTAAGATTTAGGAGAGGACGAAAGACCCCCTTTCTTCTTTAGAAAAAGAAAGTACAATGTATTTCTGTACAGCTCCTTCTACCACTCCTGTTTGGAGCAGTGAGGCCACTTCTGATTCTAAAAGGCTCTCATGAGTAGTGCCCCTGAATAGGGACAGGGGAACAGGGATGGGGAAAGGACAGGGAAAGAAATTTGATCATGTATCTCTGGATAATGTTATCTAATCAACACTTGTCCATAATAACATTTAACCATGCACACTAGAATGGAACAAGGTGAACTGGAGTGACTTGTTCTGGTGTGACTCTTAATCAATGAGCCAGAGCAGCAGCCATGAGAACAAAGTGGGGTGAGGGATAGAGGACTAAAGCCCCCTATTTTAACTAGCTCATTTTTAGGTTGCTACCTTCAGATTCCTATTGTCAGAAGTTGTCTGCTGCCTCTGCTGGTGCTGCTGCTAGCAATGTTTGCTGAAATGTTGGAGGTGTATATATGTCTAAGGATCTCTGGTTTGCCTTAGAGAACTTCTAGTGAGTGTAGCTGAAATGTTGGAGATGTGTAAATGTCTAAGGGTCTCAGGTTTGCCTGAGAGTCTTCTAATGAGTGTAACACACTGCCTATTTTCAAGAGGGAAACAGAGACATGGGAAAAGTTGATGAAGAAGATTCAAAGACGGATTTGGAGCATAAGAAGTTGTAGGAGGAGCAGGGACAGAATAAGGAAAACAAAGACTTTGACAGTGGTTTTCAGTGGACAATTAAAATATTTTTGCCCAGCAGTGCAGACTGTGGGTCGCTATAGAGTACGGGAATCTGAGGCTTTGGAGGAAAGCAATAGTACATGAAAGCTTACTGAAGGAAAAAGAAATGCAGACAATATAAATACAAGACACTAACCAAATGACAAGCTCATAAGTTTATAGAGACAAGGACTTAGGAATGTGACATTTTCAGGATTTCCCTGGAACTCTTCTGTCATGGGGTGGGAAAAGAGTTGGCTCTCATAGAGGCGGCTGGCCATGCAGATCACTGAGATCTGTATGTATCTTGTTTGATCCAGCTAACAGCAACAAAGAATTTCCTCTCCTTTATACTGTTGCCCTTCTCCTTCCCAACATGGGTCCCCATGGACTATATACAGTTTTGACATAATTATGGTATTATTAAATAAGACTGAAGAACTAGGGATTTCCAAAGTGTATAGAGCCTGATTGTAAGATTCCTGTTGACTTCAGCTGACTTTGGAACAAGGCTATGGTGTTGAGTTACTGCTGATTGTTTGCATTACCTAAATGTTTAAGTAAATATTAAAGATGTTTTTACTATCTCCTGGTTCCAATATATATCTATAGCATGTGAGACAACAGAGTTATTTTTATATCTGCACTGCACTGACTGAAAAAATATCCTTGGCACTGCTATTATACTAACAAATATAATTGGGGAATTGCCAGAGTCCCTATATTTAATTTTAGTGCCTCGGCAAATGATCCTAATAGTCTAATGGCTAGATGCTGCTGTTGCTAATGCTATTCAATTCTCTACATTTCAAAGTATATCAATGAGTCTTTTAAGTATCCACTAGAGCTGTGAGGGTTCAGATTACAGCTCTTAAACTATATGTGATCTCTAATGAAAAAAGGTGGGGGTGGGGGAGAATTGATAAAGCTGACTAAAGCAGTGGAGTCAGCGAAAATTATGCAGGTTATCTAACTTCACACTAAACAGGGTGAGCAGATAAATTAAATTTGGTCAGTAAATAACACACCTGGGAAGCTAAACAACAATGCAAATAATAATCCATTTTTTTAATAATTAAGTCTTAGCTAGACCATCATTTGGTCACAATGATGATTTTTTATAGAACTATAAATATGATCATGGGATTTGTAAAGAAAATTGCCTTGTAGCATTTTTATGAAAATTAATGCACATCCATTATTGATCCTGATTTGTGCATGTTAAACGAGCCTCCTTGGGTAAAATACTCTTGAAGAAGTCAATAATATGCCATAATCTCATGTGACACTAATAAAATAACACAAATGACAATTCATTTTTGTTTACTTGTCTCCTACTTAATAGATTGATAAATTTTGTTAAAAAAAGAAAACAAGAACTTGGTGCATAGTAGGCACATTTATAAAACAATTCTGATTGATTTTTTTGGTCATTTTCTGAAGAAACAATCAATCTCTGGAATTCTTTCTTGAAATGTGTTTTAATAGCTGTTGATATATGTTGTGCATATCTCCAAGGACTAAAATGCAGCGTTTGCATTGACAATAAAATCTGAAGACCCAAATCCTGCAAACACCTACAGACATGCTTAGCTCTAAGCATGAGAGAAGTTTCCTCGATTTCAGTGAAGCTCAGCTTATTTCTGTGGAACTACTCCACACAAAGTAAAGCACATGTTTGCTTGATCTGATCCCAAATAACCTAAGAAGTATGCAAAGCAATTCTGTTGTAATGAGAATTTAACTGCATGCAGTACTAACACTGTTTACTTTAAATTGCCCAAAATTAGAAGGACTAGGGCTGTTTTCATCTAATCAGGTGACCACACTTTATAAATGCATTCAAGCAGCAACAATGACAAAAGAGTGAGAGAGATGTCACAGTAATACCAGGAGAACCTTACACATGCTGAGATATAAACAACCTTCAGCCTATTTTTCTGCCAAAGCCAATTTTGCATCTCATTAGTTATGAGAGTGAGATGTGAAAATAGTTTAGTTTTCCTATCCCTCTGCATGCAGATTGTAGGGACTAGTTTGAAGCAAGACGACACAAGGTATTCAAGACAGTGAAATGCTTCTGTAGTTTGCTGTTTAAAATATTTTTGACAAAAGTAAATCGATGGTCTCACTCCCTTTCTTGATGCCCACACCATAAATATCAGCTCATTTACTGTTCCGACTGAAAACCGGAATAAAGATTGACTGGGCAAAGAGACTGAACTATACTCATAGGACATGGGGTGGGTCCATGACATTGTTCAGACATGTTGCTGGGTCAGCAAGTAGAAGGGCTACTGTGGTACTTTTCTGGACTCTACTCACTGAAGTCAATAGGGCTATGTTCATACCTCAATGCTTATTTTGAAATAAGTTAATTTTGAAATAAGGTAATTCAAAATAAAACCTTTAATTCGATTTAACTTAAATTGAATTAAGGAAAAATACCAAATCGAAATAGCAAGTCCGGACACATGACTTGCTATTTTGATTTGGGAGAGGCGCACCCTGGGAGGTGTGGCAACATGGCCCCCTGGTAGGGCGATGTTGCCACCCAATCCCCTGCCTGGCTCTCACCTGAAGAGCCAGGCAGTGGAAAACAGCCCCCAGGGCAGGGATCCCCCTGTTCTGCGTCCCCCACTGCTGGTGGGGCAGCAGGGGAGGGACCCTGGGGCATGCCAGCAGGGTGGGCAGTGCAGGATCCGGCTGGACCTGCCACCCAGCTCGGAGCCTGCAGCCCCAGCAGCGCAGAGAGCCAGCTCCCACGTGAGCTGCCGGGGCTGCAGCCGCTGACCCCCGGGGACGTGGAGAGCTGGCTCCCACCTCGGCTGCCCCCCTGAGTCCCCTGCATCTCCCCTCAGCACCCTGGCCAGGGTGTTGTTCAGCTCCCTGGCCAGGGTGCTGGGGGGGGGCTTTACTCCCAGGGTGCCATGAACCCTGGGAGGAAGTTTAACTGTTATATCAATATGTTGATGATATCGATATAACAGAGCCAGATGGGGTTATTTTGAAACCAGTTTCAAAATAACCCTCATTTCAATACCAAAGGAGGTTTTATTGTATTGAAATGATTTTCCTTATTTCGAAATAAGGGAACTCCTTATTTCAAAATAAGGAGAATGTCATCTGGACATGTCTATTTTTAAATCAAAACAACCCTTGTTGTTTCAATTTAAAAGGCTCGTGTGGACACAGCCTAGAAGCAGATACTGTGTCTATGTTTTAAACTGTAAACTGTGAGAAATAAACTATCTTCATTTTATGTCTTGCATGGAAGAAAGTACATGGTCAATACTGTTCGTGCCCGATGATAGGTGACCGCTTGCCTGGGCACCCCATTTGCCACCCCCTCCCAAGCACACACTAAAACCCCTTATGGCCAGTGTAGGGGGCTCTGGCCTGGAATCTGGGAGACTACAGACTAGCATAACTCAAAGGTACTGACCTCATAGGAATTTATGACCCACCTAGGAATCTGGACCCACCTGGAAATTAGGGCCCACCTAGTCATTTATGACCCACCTAGAATTTGGGACCCACCTAGGAGTTTATGACCTGGGAATTTGGGACCCACCTGGGAATTTATGACCTGGGAATTTGGAACCCACCTAAGAATTTATGATCCACCTGGAAATTTGAGTCCCACCTAGGAATTCAAAAAACTTAACTAAGAAATAAACAACTTAACTCAATCGTGGGAACTACTAATATGACCCTCTCCTAGTATGGGAAGAGACCAGGAAACACTGAGCTAAAAATCCTATAAAAAGGAGATGCCAACTGGCAGAAGTTATGGAGGTTCATGTGTTACCTGCCAGAACTGATCACTCTGATGGTTGGATCTCCCGAGGAAAGCTAGCTCGTGTCATGTCCCTTACCATGCCCCTTGCGTTCATGCTGCTGGTCAGTGGTGCCTGGGTTGTGGTACGTATATAAAAATCCCCTATGAGTACTTTGCAGTTTGTTTTACCTTGCAATTTTGTTTCATTGTGAATACCTAGCAGTTTTTCTTTGTTGCAAATACCTTGCAGTTTTGCTGAGTTACTTATATAGATTTGCTACCTCACTTAGTCTTGTAAGATTGCCGTTTTAGTTGTTGATTGCTACCTCAATTGATGCTTTGAAACAAGTGTTGTTACTAAGCTGTCACTGTGATTATCCATTGAAAATTTTCCTCGTTGTCACGCTAACTAAACGAACCCGTTTCTCAGTTAGAACTACTGAGTCCAGTGTCTCCTTCTCCCATCACTGTTGGGAACAAACAAATACTTAACAAGTCATAAAGAAAATCAAGTAATATTAGTTTTAAAACAAGTGAAATGCTTATCCACTGAGGGTCAAATTCATCCTTGGTGTTGCTCTAATGAAATCAATAGTTACCCCAGGAATGAATTTGGTCATAGAGTTTTTGGGTAATTGTAAATAAGCATTCATTGAAATACCTTTCTGTCTTTTAGTCTAGCACAATTTAAGAAATCTTATCATTTGAATTAACATTTTACCTAATGAATTCTTTACATTTCTTTGTTGCCTTAAGGATCTGAGCTCCTGTTCTCAGGTTTCTACAAATTCCAGTCTGGATCAGCAGTGTTCATTAAAATACCCACGGTCTATTTTATTATTTGTAGTTCTGACATTTTTCCACTGAAACAAAGGGATAGATTGTCTGCTACAAGGGACACCTGGAAGGTGCATGAAGTACAAAGGCCAGAATTCAAAAGAGTCTTCAGTGTAGTCAACAAGCAATTACTTTTGCATGTGATAGGAGACTGTCAGCTTCAAACACAAGACATTCTTTGGGAAGATTAGGCCAAATTACATTTTATTACATTGGCCTGCCTGGATGGCCTGAACTTCATCTAGTTCTTATTCTAATGAAATTCAATCAAGGGTATTAATATATTGTTTATGACATGTTTGGAGTTCTTGTGTTATCAGCATGCATTCATGAGAAGGGCTTCAAACAGTATCAGATAACAGTAAGCGGGATGCTGGATGTTGTACAGCACTGGGGATTTTATCATCTTGTTGAACCAGTGGCAGTGATTAAATTAAACTGTCTGAACAAAGCTTTTGCATGTCAGACTTTTGAATGGTAAAATGAAAGAGTGACATACTTCAAAGATCAGAGAAAGCAAGAGCTGGGAAACCATACTTATGCAACTCCTTATTTACTGTATTGAATAGCAGAAACATTGGTCACATGAATTGTTACCAATAATCAGAACAAAATGCTTTAACACATTACAGCTTTAATGAATTACTTTTGAATGCCAAACATCATATTATGTCCTTAAGTTTTGTTTCCCTCACACCCAAATTAACATTTCTGTTTGTGGGTATCACTCTGAACCCTTATTTATTTTTCTGAATTTCCCCCAAGGCAGATTTGGGAGGAATGTCCAGAAAACATGATCTGTGCCAGTTTTCCTCACTTGTTAGTCTTCACGTGTGTAAGATTTAAGGGCCTGATCCTTCATCTAGCATTAAAATAAGAAATATTCAGGCAATTTGTCTCATGGACAGCAACAGAACTATATATGCCTGAGTGAAGTCATTCCTATGAGTAAGGATCACATAGTAGCCAGACTGAACTTCATGAAATTCAGGATATTTAGTATATTTACATTCTAATTTAAATGCCAAATATGAAAGTTTTACTAGAAAAGTCTGATTCAATAATATATAGAGAAAACCTTTATATGCTCCAAAATTATGATATGTTTGCTTGCTGAAAAGTTGGCTGCAGTCCATTAGTAACATTTGGTAAATTTTCTTAGGATATGTAAGAGCTGCTACACTATAAAACTTGTCTGATAGTAAAATATATAGCTTGCTAAGACTTCTGGAAGGAATAAAGATATTTTGCTAATACTATTGGTAGGAATGCAGATATTTTCTTTCCACTGTATCTTATATGAACAAAATACCAGTGCAATTTCATTTACCAGACTACAATCTGCATAAAATGGTTTTCCTCTTAAATTCAAAACAAACAGCCTACGAAGAAGTACAATTTCTAAAACAAGGCTTTGATGGATCTCAACTGAGGATGGATTAGTGGCTAGACAATTTTCTGTTATTCATGCCTACAGTAAGTCAAATTTTAAGAAACATTGGTATTACAGAAAAGATTTTTCTCTTCACTTCTGTTTGCATAGGACTCTGCAGAACAGGTTCTGATACTGATTTTTGTACATAAGCATAACATAAATTATCATAATTCTTATTTATAAAAAGTCCTTGTTTTATTCTTCATGCTTTTAAAAGACACTAGCACACTGTCTTTTATTTATTAAACTCTTCTATTTATACTGCAAGTTTGATTTGTGTTCATGTTAAAAAACAAAAGCACCTTTATTTTTGATCAGCATTGTGACATACTATCTTCTTCATAACTTTCAGTGGTTTACTTGATAATATTCTTTTTTTATATAGCCAGAGTGCAATGACATCCATTAAAATTCAAAACTACAGAATGCTTTCTAATTCAAATCAGTTTGAGATGGTACAGTAATAGAAATGGAGCCTGAGGGGAGGGGACACTGAGAATAAACTGTGGACCAATCCACCAGAATACATCACTATGTGTATTGTTTTATATAATAGCTGATATAAATGTATATCTAAGTGCTTGTCTTTCATCATAATCCTATGAATAAATCAGAATTTTCTTTATATGACGCACAACATAAAGCTTAGTTTTCTCAGTGCAATACACTCTCTATACATCTAGCTCAAAATGCCTAATTCTGTGACACCTAAATATCATATGTCCATGTGTGTTCATATACAAAATATACAATAGGTTTTGACTTACTATTTATATTAGTTGTCCCAGGAATTCTGTGATATGCTAAAGATGTGGCACTTCACCTTCTTCTGTCACTTTATGCCTCCATCATCAAAGAGCAGCACATATGGGACTCCTTTGCACCTGCACACCACAGAATGCTGTACTTTGTTTAGAAGCTGGTATTTTTACATACTCTATGGAATACAGAAATCTCCTGGGATCACTACATAAAAAGCAGATGTTATTTTCCTAGAATAAGGTGATCATCTAACTGAAATGTATATTTTATTATTTTTCTATGTTTTCATCTTTCATTTTTCAATTAAATTTAAATTAAAAGAATCAAAAATAAATACAAAAATAACACATGCAGGATCCTAAAACAACCCCTTCCAAAACAAACAAACAAAACCTGCAGTGGAAAAAATAAAGCTGACAAAAGTCAGGTGGCAGAGTGTGAGCTTTCCAGTTTGTTGCACTGAATGTAGCATATATGATTACCTGCCTTGTGGACAGGTGGTATAAGTGTGCATTTTGTGCAAGTGGCTGCACTTTGGAAAGGGATCTGGGTGTCACAGAGGACCACAAGCTAAATATGTGTCAACAGTGTAACACTGTTGCAAAAAAAGCGACCACCATTCTAGGATGTATGAACAGGAATATTGTAAATAAGACATGAGAAGTAATTCTTCCACTCTACTCAGCCCTAATTAGGCCTCAACTGCAGCGCTGTGTCCAGTTCTGGGTGCCTCATTTCAGGAAAGATATGAACAAATGGGAGAAAGTTCAGGGAAGAGCAACACAAATGATTACATGTCTGGAACATCTGACTTACGAGGGGCAATTGAGGGAACAGGGTTTATTTAGTCTGGAAAAGAGAGGACGTGATAACAGTTTTCAAGTACCTAAGAGGTTATCATGAGGAGGAGTGAGAAAAATGGTTCTCCTTACCTGCTGATGATAGAACAAGATGCACTGGGCTTAAATTACAGCAAGGGAGGTTTAGGTTGGACATTAGAAAAAAATTCCTAACTGTCAGGGTGATTAACCACTGGAATAAGTTGCCTAAGCAGACTGTGGAATCTCCATCATTGGAAATGTTTAAGAGCAAGACAAAAACCTGTCAGGAATAGTGTAAGAGGAATAGAGGAATAGTGTAAGAGTTCCATGAGTGCAGGGAACTGGACTCGATGACTTTGCATGGTGCCTTCCAGTTTCTATGATTCTATGGTTCTCAGTGGCGAATCATGGGCTCTTGAGACCAAAGTGGATGAACTGGAGAAACTAAGGGACAACAAGCCATACACAGACAAGCCTTTCCTGGATACAGTAGAGTGATCCATTCCTTAATCTGATAGGTTCCATGCTGATGAGAACACAAGTCTTGATGAAGGAGAACTTCAAACTAAAGCAGGAAGTAATAGTCCCTCAGTTGGAATCTGCCTTCCAAATGATGTCATGGTAGCCTCTTACCTTGAGAATACCTCTCCAGGAGAAGGGTTTCTTGTCATTAGGAAAACCCAGGTACCAGAAGTGCATCCACACCATCTTATGTGTGATGCTGGGGAAGTGCCACTATCTGAGGTACACTTAGGCACCAATGAAATATGGAAAAAGGGGCTGCTGGCCAAAGTTAGACTGTTACGTAGGAGATTAAAGTCCGGGAACTCCATGGTAGCATTCTCTGAAATGCTCACAGTTCCACACACAAGGGGTATGTCTACACATCTCTTTTATTTTGAAATAACACTGGTGTTTTTGAAACAAAAGAGATTAGGTCCACACAACATTTTCTTATTTCAAAATGATGGGATCCTTCAATTTGAAATAAGAACCGTCATTTTGAAACAGCTTAAACCCCATTCATTTCAAAACAGCTGTTATTTCAAAATGGTTATTTTGAAATAAGGTCATTTGGACATGTTGTTTCAAAACATGTCCAAACGGCCTTATTTCAAAATAACCATTTTACAATAACAGCCATTTCGATAGTAGGCTTTCCCTTAATTCAAATTAAGGACTTTATTTTGAAATAACTGATTTCAAAATACTTATTTCAAAATAACGATGTGTGTGTAAACATAGCCAAGGACCAAATAAACAGGAAGAACTGCAGAGTTTGAATTCATGGAAAAGATTATGGGGTTTAGTGGAGGTATTTACATTTATAGGAACTGAAGTCTGGTGTGTTGAACGAACAGCATCCATTCTGGACAAATGAAATGTTGCACCAAACTTTATTCTGGTAGGACACTCAGTCAGTTCCTCACAACTGGGTCCATCTGGGGTGTGCAGCTATTCCCCTTAGCTTGTCCTTAAGTACCTCATGGAATTGCTAAGGGAACTTGCAGGTTTGTCAGCCTGTTTATCAGGTTGTCTTTCCTCATTATGCTGGCTCTGAATAGCTTCTCAGCAACTGCTGGCATGAGTTCTCTCCTCCATCCCATTGCTCATCTGGCAGCAACCCTATCCCTGTACTTCCCAGCTCTTTTTTTCGTCAGCTGCTGTGAGGATGTCAATCACCCTCGACCAACAGTACCTGCATTCATCCCTCAGTTGCTGGGCCAAAATGGGGTTGCAGCAAGGTATCTCCTCATTTTGTCAAGAAATGGGTTAAAAACCCAGCAGATGGGAATTGCCAATGGGGCAGGAGTCTGTGGGGCCAGTCAGGGCCCAGGAACCTGTATAAGAAGAAAGATGCAGGCCCTGGCTTGGGCAGTATTCTCCTGGCTTGTGAGGCTGAAGGATGTACTGTTGAGCTGGCTGTGGAAGGCAGGACCAGGGACAGCTCTGGGGGGACTGCCAGGGCTTAGTTATAGCCCCCAGACCCTTACACAAAGTTACCTGGGAGAGATGTGGATGTGGACCAGGGAACCTACTGAACTATGGGTAGTACTGAGTTGGGGCACATAGGGCAACAATAGGGCCAGGAAGCAATGTCTCCCAGTGATGGAAATGAGTCTTGATGATGCATTTAAGCATCCCTTTTAGGATCTGGTTGAAGTGTTTGACCAAGCTGCCCATTGGATGATATATGGAGGTACATAAGTTCTTGATCCATAATAAACATCACTTCCTTCATAAGCTTGCAGGTAAAATTTGCACCATGGTCCACCAGAATTTTCTTGGGTAATCCTACCCTCATAACTTTTTAATAACTCCATAGGTATCACCAGGGCCATACTTTTTTTGGTAGAAGCAAATTTGGAGTAGCAAGTAGAATAGTTGGTGATAACCAGTATGTACTGGTAGCTCTCTTTTCTATGAGTCACATACGGTTTACTCTTATCCACTCATAGTTGACTCCCATCAATGGAAGAACCACCAGAGGGGCTAGTCATCGTCATTTAGAGGCTACCAACTACAAGTCAGGGCAGGAGGCATAATAATCTTTTATCTCTTTGTGAATTCCCAGCCAAAAGAAGCAGGGTAATAGAAAGGAAAGGATTTTCTCCTTGTTCAAGTGGCCTGCCATTGATTCCCATAGGCTAGTTTGAGTAACTCCCATCTGACTACACAAGACATATGGAGTAGTGTATGTTATTCCTCTCCCTCACCTCCTGGTACCTTGTGTCAGGTCATAGAGTAGCTCTCTCTGCAGCTTGAAACACAGCTGGTGGGATGCCAGTTCATGCCTTACCCTCTGTGAGAACTATACCTTCTTCATAGACCCTCAGACAGAATCCTCCTTTTGTTGTTTGACACACAAACTAGATGATCCCAACAACTTCCCCACATCTGTTAGGTCCTGTTTAGGTTTGGAGCTGTTTTGGTATGGACCATCTGTTCCAGTGGAGCTATACAGTTTGCCTAGAAAACAATGCCAGACTCATTTATGAGTCCCAACTCACAAGTCTGACAGTTTGTTTCCCCCTCCCTCTGACCCCCTGCCTGTTGGGCCTTCATCTGGAATAGAAAGAGGTTTTCATTCTCAAAAGAAAAGAGGTTGCCTAGGGTCTTTTTGGCTTCTATCTCCATTCAATTTCTCAACAGGGTCTGTCGCAATACCTTAAAGAGGGGCCAGTCCCATCATAACAGAACTGGCAGTTATTGTGATAGGCCTACCATGAGGTGACTATTTGTGCACCTGTTTTTATATGTATCTTAATTCAGGACTAATCCATCACATCCCCACTGAGGCATGTCCAGGACACCATGCCTTCTGAGTGGATCTTTGCCTCCCTCAACAGGTCTTCTCTCACTAGGATCTATTTACAATCCAAATCCACCAGAGCTTGTACCTCTTGGGCAGTGGTTTTTAACCTTTTGTGGTTCGTGACATACTTGGCAACATGTTGTGACCAAGCAGAACACACCAGTCCACTTCCCCCAGGCCAATCCAGTCATCTTCCCTAGGTCTCTGCAACACACTTACCACTATATGGCAAGACAGTAATGTGTCCCAACACAGTGGTTGAGAACCACTTCTCTAGGTTATCAATATGCTCCATGGTGGTTGTAACTGGGCACTGTAGCCTCCCTCAGAGCCTGGGCTGCAGGAAGGGCCTGACCTCCCCCACTGAACAGACTGGGGAACTGCAGGCCCCAAGGCCCGGAAGCAGAAGGGCAGAACCAAGCCAGGAAGGGGAAGTATAAAAGTAGGGGCTGAGCTGCTGAAGGAGAAGGACGTGTCTGCAGGGACGAAGTGGGATTTTCTCCCACGAAAGCTCATGTGAAAAATAAATCTGTTAGTCTTAAAGTGCCACACAACTCCTTGTGTTTTTTTGCTAGCCAGCAGGAAGAAGCCTAGCCCAGGTCAGACGGCAAACCCAGTCAACCCCGGCAGAACAGCTCTACAGCCCACCCAGTCTCCTTGGGCCTAGTGACTGGGAGGGGAACCCTGAGGCTGCCAACTAGGGACGACACCCCAGGACCCGGCGGGGCCTGGACCACCTGCCCTGTGATGAGGCCAACCCACAACTAGGGAAGGAAATGGAGATTGACCACTACAGCCCCTGTGACTTGGAGGAGCTCCTGCTGGCAAAGGAGGAGTCACTGGTGATGTAGGGGCCTTGTAACCTGGAGGAGTTACCCCTTGCTGGCGGGCCAGAGGAGCTCCTCAATCTACCTCCCATGGACACGGAGGGTTTCACTGGGATCCCCCAGGCCACCTATGAAGGAGTCCCCAAGGATGGCTACCCTCTGTGAACCTAGATACTCAGGCTGGGTTGGGAGGAAGGAGCCCAGGGAGAACGAAGTGCCAATTATATTGGCTGGTGACAGCATGTTTTGGCCAGAGCCCCGCTGACCCAGTGGTGGACCACTCTGCAACTGGATAGGGCCATTGGCTAAGACACAGTGGAGCGCATGGGCCTGCGCCCCCCCTCCTCACTCCACTGTCCTTGCCCAACTACCTGAGCAATTGACCACCATGCTTGAACTGCTCTAAGGCATTGGTGGTATCTTTGCTCTTTGCGGCCTGCTTCTAAACCCCTTGCTGGGAGCTATGGACTTTGAGACTGCCTGCCCCAATAGACTCTGTGTTTGCCCACCCCACCTGGGGGCCAGGGCTAATATCGACACTCTAGGTGCCTGGAGGGATGCCACTCAAGGCTAATTCCTGAGCTGCCAGTAGGAGGTGCCCTCCTGGCCTACCAGAGACCCCGGTCACTTACAGTGGTCAATTTTGGGCTGCCCAGTATTTGTCTGAGGCTGAAGAAAATGAAACTAGACCCATAATTACTCTCCATGGTCAGGTAATCTTTTTTTTATATGCCATTCCTGTCCAAATTGCAAACAAACCCCCCTCTCCACTGAAGCCTGTAATGGCAGGATAGTTAGGGCTTCAGCCAGCCATGACCTCCAAGTTCTGAAATTCAGAGATTAGGGTGAGGAGTAAGCTAAGGTCAAACTTTGTCATAAGGTCTTATCTGTTGAGGGTGAGGCTGGCTTCTATCCTGTGGTCTCAGAAAGGCCAGTCCCTTTTGGTCAGTCCTTGTCATCTTAGGAGAGGCACGCTCTGTCCTCTCAGGATGGGTTAGTACAGTATCAGCTCTGAAATAGTTTTCTGCTAGCCTCACCACTTCTTCCAGAGCCTCTGTTAAGTGTCTCTGTACCAATTCATGCATGGCAGCAGGAGGGCCCAGAAGAATTGCTCAAGAACAACCAGATCAGCTATCTGCCTACGTGTCCCTGCTTCAGGCCTTATTCACATCCAGTCAGCATCCTTGAGTCTTTGTGCAAGCAGTGGAGCTGAACGGATAAGCCATATCAGGAGTGTACAAATCTGTTGACACCCAATACCCTCCTCCCCAATGGGACAGAATCCTCTAGCCCAGTGGTTCCCAATCTTTCTTGCCTCAAGGGCCATAAATATAATTTTTACAACCCTGAAGGGTCACCAGTCTATTTAATTAAAATTAAATTAAAATTTAATCACATAAATGTTCAATTAAAATTTAATTAATTAAAATTTTAATTCAAATTAAATTTTAAAGATATTTTTAAAAGGACTGGATGCAGGTTTAAAATTTAAATTAAAAATATAATAATTTGAATAATTTAAAATTTAATAATATGATTCATTAAAAAATGTAAAGGATTCTTTTCATTTTAAAAAATGGACTGGATTCAGACATTAGATGGGAGCAGGCTGTCTATGGGAGGTTAGTAAGTAAGAGAGAGGTCAGGGTAGCAGGGCAGGATGGCAGGTCAGGGTGGCTGCAGGAGGCTGGCACACCAGGACCAGGTGGAAGGTAAGCGGCCACAGCCTGGTTCCCAACCAGTGGCAGGGGAACACATACTGCCATTTTTGGGCAGGCGAGAGTGGTGACCATCCTGGGTCAAGTGGTGCTGTGGGCCCCCCACAGGCATGCGGTTTGCTCCCCATCCCCCACTGTCTCTGGTGGCCAGCTGAAGGCAAAGGGAGGGACAGAAGCATGTAGCCCAGTCTCTGGGCCAGCCCACTCTGTCTCCATGGCAGAGCAACCAGCCCAGAGACTGGGCTCCACATTCCTGCCCTACCCCTTGTATTCAGATTTCCCTGGGGGCACCGGCCACTTTCAAAAGCCCTGCAAGCCACTTTTGGCCTGTGGGACAAGGGTTGGGAGCCCCTGCTTTAGCCCTACCACTGCGCTGCAGGGCAGAAGCTCCTGGCTTCCCCCTCTCTCCCAAGTCTGGTAGATAGAGATTGGGGGACTACACAATTCATGCTTACAATCTAAAAAGACAATGCTGCTCACAAGACACAGTTAGGCTACTGCTTGACTATATCATTGCTCCCTGAAATAGCAATGGGAAGCCTCTTCAGTCAGTCATATATGGCCACCTTTATCTTTGGATAATCAGGGATAGTCAGTCAAGGGCCCTGTAAATGGCCTGTGCTTCTCTGGTCAAAATGGGCCGAATTATCATGTCTCAGGATCCTGGGATGCACAGAGATGAGACATTCAGAGCACTGCATAAAGGTTATGGGATCATTGTCTGGTCCCATCTTGGACAACCCAAGACTGTCAGTCCAACACACCCAGTCTACCCTAGCTCTTGCTAGTGTGGATTGAGCTGTCTTAGTGGGATGCCCTCAGCGAAGGGGCTAGCTGCTGCTCTTGTGGGTGGCTATCATGTAAAATATACATTTGCTCCATTGCCGAGCCACAGGCTGGATCTTCTGCCATTGCCACTGGGTGGCTGCCTGCAGGTCATGCTACCGTTGGTGGGCCTCTAACAACTGTAGTGTCAAGATCTGTATCTGTCATTAGTGATCCTGTGACACTGCTTGCTAGCCTTCCTGTGCCATTGCCTGCTAGTCTTCTGTAGCCTTTTGCTAACTTTCAGTGCTTCCTCCATCTTAAGCCTTATGGGTGGTATGTGTAAACTTTGTAGGGGAGGGGTCCAGCAAGCCCCCACCCCTGGTGTGTCATTGTGACAATGCCCATTCTGTACAAGCAGGGCATTACATCAGAGTTCACTTGGTCTGGTAGGGTGGTCAGTTCATTCCTCTCCCCTGACACCCGCCCTCTCCCCAGGATGTTTGGGTCTTCCTCTTACTTCTGGGAGGGTCACCTGGTCCTGGTGCCTAAGGAGTCTGTAAATACCTTCAGTTATTAAGTATCTCAGGAGTTTGGTAGGGTAACCTGCAGGCTCTTCAGCCTGTTGGTCTGGTCATCCCTTCTCAGGATGCTGGCTCTGAGTAGCTTCTCAGCAGCCTCCTTCCTCCTACAGTAGTCAGCACCATCCCTTTGCTTCCCATCTCTTTTATTCTCTCAGATTCAGGGAGGTTGCCTTTCAGGACTGACCAACAGTAACTTCATTAACTGTTTGGTGCTAGGCTCTGAAAGGAATCTTTTGGGAAAGGAAGACCCTGTACAGGAAGGATGGACTCCCCCTAAACCAAAACATAAAAGTCTGGTAGCATGTAAAACTACAAAGGTCAAAAGGAGTTTTTACACTAAGGACTGAGGGAAAGCCATCAGCATAGGTGTAGTTCAATTTCTTTATCTGCAGGTACAGAGGAACCTTGAAAGCCATGGCTGGAAACCACCCACCCTCTAGTTGCTTGGTGCGGAGCCAGGGCTGCCTCAGTCCCATGTATGGCTTTCCATTTGACTCAGTCCTGTCCCTGCTCAGTCACATGGTGCCAGCAGGCCCCCTCCCTCCACAGAAACTGGTGGAGCTGAGCTAGTCATAACCTTGGAGGTTCAGCAAGCTGCAAACCTCAGAGAGAGTAGGAGTGACAGCTAGGTGCTGCAGCAAGGTTTGCTGCTTTCTAGGCAGGAAGACTGAGGGTAAAGGGAAGACCATAACTCAAGCTGTTCAGGGGGCAGCTGAACCTTTAAAAATTTTTCACTCCACTATTAAAATACACAGTTTGGGGAGACATTACCCCATGTCTCTTCCTAATCTCTGCCAATGGCCAGTAGGTGTGACCAGCACATAACTGCCAGACACTTGACCCTTAAAAGAGGAGTTATTATAAGGGATACTCTATATTCTAGCAAAAAAAGGAGAGGACAGAAGTTGATAAAGTACAGTTAGGAACTGAAAAGAAACAGTCAAAAGAAACTGAGTTCCATTCAATTTCACTGCATGCAGGCTGCCAACTAAATACTGAAAAATGTTGTAAGTGTTTATATACAAATGAAAGAAGTTTAAATATGAAGGGTGAACTTGAATGCCTAGTATTATACAAGGATATTGATATGATAGGCATCACAAAACTTTGATGGAACAATGATAATCTATGAGACAGTAATACTACCGTACAAAATAAACAGGGTTGACAAAACAGATTGCATTGATGAGGGAGAGGCTCTGTCTGTACACAAAAGGACAGAATGAAATATAATAAAAATGTGAAATGAATCAAACTGTACCACAGAATCTCTATGGACTTAAATTTTGTGAATCTACTACCGACCACCTGACCAGAATTGTGAAGGATATTGTGAAATGCTCAGGGGGATTAGAGATGCAAACAAACACAGAAAACCTGATAAAAACAGGGAATTTCAAGTTCCAAAGGGGTAGCCATGCTAGTCTAGTTCAGCAAAACAAGCAAGGAGTCCTGTGGTACTTAAAGATTAACAAATTACACTTACTCTTCCCTGCATTTCGTTTCCTCCCATTCTGTACATTCTCCCATCTTCAAAGTGTTTGACAAAGTGGGATTTTCTCCCATGAAAGTTCATGTGATAAATAAATTTGTTAGTCTTTAAGTGCCACAGGGAATTTCAATTCTCTCCATACTGAGTGGGAAAATGTCACCTCAAGATGTGATACAAAGATAAAATTCCTAGATACCGTGAATGACTTTTCTTGGAGCAGCTAGTCCTGGAACCAACAAGGGGAAACTCAATTCTTGATTTAGTCCTAAGTGTCATATTACATCCGGTACAAGAGGTGAATATAACTGAACCATTCAATAACAGTGACCATAATGTAAATTAAATTTAACATCCTCATATGGTAAAAGTACCCCAAAAAAACCCACAATAGTAGCATTTAACTTCAAAAAGGGAAATCACACAGAAATGAGAAGACAAGTTAAGTGGAAATTAAAAGCTACAATCAAAGAATGAACCTCAACACCAAACCACATAGAAACTTTAAAAACACCATAATAGATGCTCAAACACTACATATACCCAAAATTTAAGAAAGAAAGAAAGAAAGAAAGAAAGAGGACCATAAAAATGCCAGCAAGTTTAAACACAGAAAAAAGTGCTGGTTGGGACAGGGGGAGGTGGGGACGCATCTTTAAACACTGGAAGTCAAATTCAAATGATGAAAATAGAAAGAAACAAACTCTGGCAAGTTAAGTGTAAAAGTATAATTGGGCAAGTTAAAAAACTATGTGAAGAGCAGCTAGCAAAAGATATTAAAAACTAAAAGCAGGAAGCCTACTAAAGAGCCGGTAGGCCCATTGGAGTAGTAATGTGCTAAAGGAACATTCAAGGAAGACAAGGCAATTGCAAAGAAACTAAATGGATTCTTTGCATCCGTCTTCACTTCAGGGGATATGAGGGAGACTCCTATGCCTGAGCAATTCTTTTTAGATGGCAAATCTGAGGAACTATCTGAGAAAGACTGAGAAGGCAGTAGAAGAGGTTTTTGAACAAACTGATAAATTAAACAGTAGTAAGTCACAGGACCAGATAGTATTCACCAACAAGTTCTGAAGGAATTCAAAAATGAAATTGAAGAACTGTGGTATGCAACTTATCACATGTATCAGCCTCTGTACCAAATGACTGATGGATAACTAATGTAATGCCAGTTTTTAAAAAAGATTTCATAGGTGATCCTGGCAGCTATAGGCCAGTAAGCCTAACTTCAGTGTCAGGCAAATTGCTTATAACTATGGTAAAGAACAGAATTTTCAAATACAGAGATCCATAGGACGTGTCGGAGAAGAATCAACATGGCTTTTAAAAAGGGAAATCATGCCTCATGAATCCATAAGAATTCTTTGAGAGGGGCATCAACAAACATGGGAACAGTAGTGACGCAGAGGATATAGTATACTTGGATTTCAAAAAGTCTTTGACAGGGCCCTTCACAAGGGCACATAAGCATAGTGATCAGTAATGTGATGAGAGGAAGGTCTTCTCATAAATCAGTAAGTGGTTAAAAAATAGGAAACAAAGGGTCATCACAAAAAGTCTATTTTCATGGTGGGGAGAGATAAATAATGGGACTAAGAGCAAGAAACTCTTAGTTTGAATTTCAGCTTTCGTGCTGGGTAGGGCACAAATCCAGCTCACTTTATGCACATAGGTATGCATGCAGGCAAGCAGGATTTGGCCCTCATTGATTATTCAAATTGCTTAATCTCTCTGGGTATGTCTATGCTTACAATTTAATTTGAATTAATGAGGATTAATTCAAATTAAACAAATGCATGGCCTTAGTTCAAATTGATGAAAGCTAACTTCGAAGTTATAAAGCCTGGCATAACTTCAAAGTGATGGTTAATTCAAACTCTTTAGTTCGAATTAACCCAATGTAGCTGTGTTAATTTGAACTGTTAGTTCGAATTAGCCACGGCTTGATTTTCCCTCTGCAATTAGTGACCCCTACCTAATTCGAACTAGCAAGTCCTATGCATGGACATGGTTAGTTCAAATTAGGGCTTCTAGTGTGGTCATGTTAATTTGAATTAATCATTATTAGTTTGAATTAATTAGTTCAAATTAAGTTAATTTGAGTTAAGTGTAGACATAGCCTCTGTGTTGTAGTTTCTCCTATCTATTACACAGGAAGATGAATACATGCATAGAGCCCTGCAAATCCATGAAAATTTGCTTTATATCCACAGATCATTTTTTGCAGATCATGCATCAGATGTAGGTGCTCACAGAGGTCATGAAGGTCATGAATTCCATGACTTTCTTGGACCTTCCTGACTTCAGGGGCAGGACTAGAGCATCTGTCAGCCCTGGAGCCACCACCAAACAGCGGATTGAGAGGGACAGAGCAGCTGACCAGTGGTCCCCCAAGGTTGGCTTCCGATAACCTGTTCGGTGGTGCCCCAGAGTCTGCCAGTGGTTAGTCCCCCACCAAACAGCTAATCTCTGCTCAGCTGGGGTGGGACTGACTAGCTGATCAGCAGGTAGCTGACTGTCAGACAGCTGATTGGCTGTCTCAAGTTTGTGGATGTGGGTGTGGGCACAGATACACCTAAAAGAAAGAAAGTGGATTGCGGGTTGGATACAAATTTATTCTGGTGGATATGAATCAGATAGATCCACATTTTTTAATTCACGTAGGGCTCTATACAGGCGTACCTAGTGCACTGTGTTGTTATTTTTTTTTAATGGAAACAAGACTGAAATCCCCAGTCATCAGATGGTATCAACTGTTGTCAGAATTTCATCTGGTGACCTTTATTATTACATTCCCTATCAATCACCACCAGAAGCACGTGGCACTTCATGCTTTAGATAAAGATGGGGAATCCACATTCACACACTTACAGTCCAAACAGTACTGAGCCTATGAACACTCACAGCTCTGAGTTAATTTCACCACATTCAATGTGGTTACATACAGGAGTGAAGTTACTCATGTCTGTAAGCATTTGTAGGATCAAATCCTAACAAGATAACAATGGGACTCCATCCTGCACCATGCAAATCAAAGGCTATGTCTACACTGGCAAAGTAGTCTGGACTGAGGAGGCTTAGTCCAAACTAATTTAGCCCATTACCACACTAGGCTTTCCCTAGTTCAAACTAAAAAATTTCTTAATTCAATCTAAGGAACACTCAGTTCAAACTTGTTAGTACCGGCACTTAGTCTGGACTAACTCCTTCAGTTTGAACTAAATAAACTAAAATGAACTAAATAAAATAAACTAAATATTTAAGAGAAATGGGTAAAATGAAACATATTAAGTATTAAGTTTATAATAATAAGGCACAGTAAAGACCAGCAGAATTAATGACTAAATGCTTAGCTGTCTCTAATAGGGAAAGGAAAGAGGACTGGAGTGTGGGTCTTCTATTTGCAGTGGTTTGAATTTGCTTTGCAAATAATGCCTGCAAAGAGGAAATAAATGTTACTGTTCCAAACACACTGAGTTCCTTGGTGTCATATTCTTTACAGATGCTTTGTATGCAAGGCTCTGCCATGGTAATTGCAGTTTGGTTAGAACTAAGTCCAGGCAAGACCCAGAATGATGCTTAGTTCGAACTAACCACATGTTCTAGTTCGAAGTAAGTATTAGTTCGAACTAGAACATGCAGTTAGTTTGAACTTAGAAGTGCGAGGTTAGTTAGTTCGAGCTAAACTTGAACTTAGTTCAGACTAACGAGTCCAAACTAAATTTTGCAGATGTAGACATAGCCAAAGAGATTTTCCACCCACTTAAATGGGAAAAGGAGCATGCGTATTAGGAGAAGAGAGCAACACAGACAAGGGAGAGATAACCTGAATTCCTGTATTCCTGAATGTGTGAAATAACCCCTTACCACTCCTCTAAGCCATCCAATCCCATTCATCATATCATTTGAATTGGAGTTCCTTCAAGTAACAGTAATTTGTAAGTGATTTTCTAAGGAGAACTACTCACCATATTTTCCCCTTTAAATACATAATTGCAATAAGGGAATAGCAAATATACAACTGCAATGTGGATTAGCCATTTCTATGCCTAGCATATACCCAGAAATGAAATCAGGGGGTATAATATCAGGTACTCCACTGCCTAGAATGGAGAAATCAGATTGGGAAGAATTGTTTGATGGTATTCTTTCCCATTTACTTTATTCAAATAAAATCACATGGGCAGTATCACAGCCCAAAATGTTATACTTTTGGTCTAGATATCTATGTTCTACCTAACAGTTCATGTATTTAAACAAGCAGACACATCTAGGGACTTCAAACTAAAATAAAAACTGAAGGGTCCTGTTCATCCACTAAAAATCTCTTTAAAAAGAATGCTTTTTAATATGACATTCTGCAATGAGTGGACACAATACTAGATAGCTCATTAATAAATGTAATATTACTTTAACTAGTATGACCTAATAGACAATTTCCATCCCTAATATTTATGACTGTATTAATTAATTTTAATCACCACTATTAAAGTGTTAACATATCATCCTGAGACTAAGATAAAGGCGACTTAGACTGAAGAAGGGCCAAGGTAATATTTTATAGTCTAAACCTTAAGCTTGTGCTAATACTTGTGGTTGGAATCCATCATAATGCATCAGTTCAAGCCAGGTCTTATAGAAAGGAAGCACTACTCTAAGTGGCAGCCATAGCATGGATCAAAAGACCAGAGTGATATGCTAATTTGGTTTAAGATGAATAAGCATGTCAGCAGCAGCATTTTATGTAAAACAGAACTTGTGAAGTTTTACAATCAGGTAGACACCAGAAAGGAATTACAATAATCTACCTTGGAGGTGACAGCAGTACTACATGGATTAGCATTTCAGCTACGGCCTGAGAAAACATTATCCACAGCCCAGCAACAGCTCATGAATGACTTAAAACTGTAGTGATGATGGGATGTAAATGAATGTTAAAGAACTCTAAGTGTATGATTACTACAACTATCTCTGACAAAAGGTTCAGGGGAAAAATAGTTTCCAGTGGCTAGACACACCAAGATTCTACTCAGGCACTTCTATGGTTGCCAACACCGTACAATCAGAAATGCCATTATACTTTCACTCAGAGGCTTCATTTTGGCAAAGCAGAGACTTTGGGATGCATCCTGAAGAGATGGAAAAGTTTGTATCAGTGCCCTGATACAGTTACATGTGTAACTGCTATTTGTAAGAACAGGTTAGTTGTAACATTAGTTCCTGGTATTTAGACAGCAGCTGTGGCCAAAAGTCTTGCCCCCACCCAACCACCCACACTTGTACCTTGCAAAAGCATTCTGACTTTTTCTACTTGACGTGGACTTTGCCATAGCTATCTTACAGTCTCCGTCATCACAGGCTTGGATTGCTGTAATATGTTCTGCGTAAGGTGACACACTGAGACCACTAGGGAGTTAAAGAAAGTGCAGATTGTGGCTGCCTGCCTATTAGGTGGTGTGTCACAGATGTTGAAGAAATTGGTTCAAAAGTAGGCAGGGTTGACCTGTAGTCTGACCTCCAATTTCAAATTAGGTAAATGAAGTTCCCTGGAGTTTTCTGCACAATTTTTTTCAAACCTAGATTCACAACCTTTGGGCCAGATTCTCAGTTGTACCAATACATGAAAATAGTTTTACAGGAAATGTGCACCACATAATGTACCTAATGCATACTAAGGAGGAAGTATACTGACTAAGGAAAGCAATACATGTCCATATACAAGGTTTTACCATTAATTTCTAACAAAGAGCCTTATGATAATTGTATTACTACGTAACCACCTAATCTGATGAACAGTGTCTCAATTCTTCCTCTCCTAATTGCTCTCTTGTTAATCCCCTCATTGTGTCATACTGGAAATTAGCTTGTGAACTCCTCAGAATCTGCAATGGGAGGCAAACAGCGGGCATTAAAGTAGCAATCAAACCTCAGCTTTTTTTTTTCCCCTCTTCAGCCAACATCTATATCCAATTATTACAAACATCTCTACTTTTCTGTCCCACCCAGGTAAACTGATAATAGCAGCATTATTCTTCCTCATATCTGGATTACAGGGACCCTGGACAAGAGTTCTGCATAGCTTGAACTTCCAGTGCTAAGGAAGCCTCGTTTCCCTGATTGTGAACTCCAAGAAACTCTAGAATCCTAGCCAGTTCTTCTCTTTTAAGCTGCTTCCACACTTAGAATTTCTGATACCATGCAATGTTTTGTTTGTTGATTGGATATAAACCTTAGGCAGCAGCTGCACCTGTCGCAAATGATTCGGTCTGAGAGAGATTTGGATATGAGATGGACTGTATTGGTCAGGGGCATCACTGGTGCTGGGCACCCAGGGCATGTGCCCCAAATCCCAGTGCCGGTACCCCACATCTGGTGGCCCCAGTCTCCAGCCTGATGGGGCCGGAGATCCAGGGCCCAGATGCCCGCGGCCATGGCAGCCACGTCCCCAGCTGGGGATCCGGGCCTCGACCGCGGAGGCTGCTCCTGGCCCTGTTCCCAGCTGGGGATGCGGGGCCCAGCCACACACAGCAGCTTCCAGCCCTGTCCCCGGCCAGGGGGCGGGGCCTGCAGGCTGGGGGCAGGGCCTGGGGCTGTGTCTTGGATCCCTCCCTGGGGCAGCAACGCCCCTGGTATTGGTAATGGGAAAGTAAACATTACTCTACAGACAATAAGCTTTCCTTTCAAGACTTGATGCCTTTACAGGCTGTGCAATAGAACTAGAAAGATATTTGCAAAAGCACCATCTTGTGACACCTATTCATGGGACACCTATTCATGGAACACCTTCCAGAAAAATGCATAAACTCTTTGGAGAGAAATTCCAAAGGGGGTAGCCATATTAGTCTAGGTCAGCAAAACAAACAAGGAGCCATGTGACACTTTTAAACACTAACAAATTTATTTATCGAATGAGATTTCATGGAAGAAAATCCCACCTCATCAGACGCTTAAATTTGTTAGTATTTAAAAGTGCCACAGGACTCCTTGTTTGTTCTTGGAGAGAAAAACTCACTTCTGAAGCATTTACAAACCACAGAGAAGAAAAGATCATAGAACTTTCTCCTGTGAAGTTTTTAGAACTCCCCTTTGCTAAATATAAAATCTGCATTCAAGGTTAAAAAATAGAGTTGGTTTTCACAGTGAAACTTCCTTTAAATATTTTGGATGTTTTGCTACTGTTATGCCACAGTTAGTCCCAGTGTTATCAAAAGTCACAAACAAGAAGCGAATGACACATATGCCTTTTAAGCACAAGGAAACCTAATGGACACTTTTTTTCAATTTTGAACTGCTTTAAAAAATTAATCAAAAGAATAAATTGCACAGATCCTTTACCAAAATTACAATAGATCCTAGAATACCATTTATTAAAATCCATGCAAAACAAATGGAAGTGTGTTTGTTTAAGCCCAGGCAACTTTTGCAAGTGTTTGCCTGCCATCTAGTGGACTATTCAATGCAGTTTACAATTATATTTATATTTCCTCATCTTTTTCATTCTCTCTTATTTTTTCAAATTTATCAAAAGGCTTATTTGAAAATATAGAAAATTTGAAAGAAAATTGAAAAATTCTTCCCCAATTTTTTAATGTAATGAAGCATTAACATCAGGTTTTTGTGGGTGTAAGTATCTAATATTATTGAAAGAGTTTAAGTTATATCAGTTAATGCTATGGGAATAAGGGATAGGAAAGGATGTACATGTTGAAAAATGGGATAAGGATAACTACATAAAATACTGTTTCTTTGTGTCTGAAATTCTTCAGAATATAGATCTGTACTTTGATCAATTTAAACATACATTAAGACTAAGTATGACTCATATCATATGTTTAACTCCCTACAAACAGCACAATATAATTAAAAGTCAAAGCAATTAAAAACTTGTCAAAAACTCAAGATTACAGAAACAAGCACATCTTAACTCTGAGCTGCCTTTGACGTATCTCTTAATACAATGAGACTCACTTGTGCAAGTACAATCTCACTGGTATGTCTATACTTAGAGTTGAATTGGAATTGATGGTCATCAGTTCAAATGCTGTGAAGTACATGGACACACTCCCTTTCATCATCAATTCGAACTGAGGAACTCCTCAGTTCTAATTGATGAAAGCTGACTTCGAATTCATCAAACCTTGTTTGACTTCGAAGTCACAGTCAATTTGAGCCAAGTAATTTGAATTGATGCAATGTGGCCATGCCAATTTAAATTACTCAGGTCGAATTGACCATCTTGCCACACTTCCCGTGGTGCTCACCCTTCAGTTTGAATTGGCAAGTCCAGTCCATGGATATGCCCAACTCGAATTGGATTTTCTAGTGTGGCCATGTCAATTTGAATTGACTGAATTTGAATTAATAATTATTAGGTCAAATTGACTAATTCAAATTCAGTAATTCAAGTTGAAGCTCTAAGTGTAGACATAGCCACTTGGACACGTGTAGACACTAGGACTGGTCAAAACTTAACATCAAAACTATTTTTCAATGGAAAATTGAGTTTTCAGCTAAACAATTTTTGTGAAAAATGTCTGCTTTCCATTTAAAATTTTGCCATTTTTTGGAAAAAAGGGACACCTCAAAAATTTTCCAACACCTTCTGCCCTCACAGAGGAAAAAAGAAAGTGGTGTTATCTGGGAAGTTATAGTCCATCCAGAAAGCCATAGAAGAGAACAGGAGAACAATGCACATGAACTATGACTCACATAAAGCCTGGCAACATCATTTTGAATGCAAATATTTCAATTTTTGCCCAAAATACTTTTATTTGTCTTATATTTTAACAAAAACTCAAAAATTTTGATGGGGGAAAAACCCCTATTTTTTGACCAGCTCCAATATATATTTTGTTACTTATGGTAACAGTCACAGGAACCAACTAACCCAGTAAGCCAAAGTCACTTGCCTGTGTGGAAACCATGTATGATTTCCACATGGGCATATATGAAATAAGCATAAGATATTTACCAACCTCATTATCTTATTGGGAAGTTTGTTTAAGAAGTATTTATAAAGCAAATCCTCAGATGCATAATCCTATGGAAATGTAAAATACCATTTGTACAGCAGGAAGAGTCATATTTGGAAAATATTTATAGTGTAAATAGCATCAATAAAAGCATTAATTTATGACAGTGAATGATCTAGATGTCCAACCTTTAGACCTCACCATCATACAATAAGGGAAAAAAGAAAGTAGATTAATTTAATTGATTTTGCATCATATAGCACACTGAAAATGGGAATTATAGACGCAAGGAGAAAAGGCTACCACCACCAGAAGCTTCCAAAATGCCATTTTATGAATATTATGAGCCACAGCAACATCCTGGGAAACCAGAAAGTGAGTATCCAAAATAGCACATGATGGGACACATTCATTGCTGATATGCTATTTCATTAACTTCAGTATGCCCATACAGAGTATATATAGGTGCTAAATTTGGTCCAACAGAACTAAAAATACAGTTATGTAACCCTTCTGCCAGGGCAGGCTGGCAAAACAAAGGTCGGGTTCTATATCTAGGGGTTTTCCAATGATGCAGCACCACCAACTGGCTCTAGCCTCCACCCAGATCTCTGGGAATCCTGCACTGTTCCCGGGCACCCTAAAGGGTAAGGCTCTCCCACTTGCAAGCACGAGTCTGAGTGTAGTAAATGGAGCTTTTAATAGCAGTAAAACAAAAATGCAAAAGGCCAAATAACAGAGATCAGCACTAATCTAAGCATGTCACAACCTGCAAAAGGTTTAGAGTAGTGGTTTTCAAGACATGTCTACACTTCTGACTTGAACTCTGGCTAAGGGGCTGTTTTAATTGTGGTGTAGATGTTTGGGCTCTAGGACCCAGGGACATGGTAGGGTCCCAATGCTCAGGCTGCAGAATAAGCCCAAAGCCTCTTAGCCCTAGTCAGCTGGCACAGGCCAGCAACAGGGTCTATTTGTAATGTAGCCTGTGGTGCTGCATGGAAAGAGACAGAATTGGCCACCTTTTTCTCCCCTCCTTCTGGCCATGCTCCTTTCTCCTTCGCTTGTGTTTCCGGAAGAGGCAGAAAAGAAGACATGTGATTTGTCTGAAGAAAAGGTGGGGGGGGAGCGTATTTTACAGGCAACATTTATCCCCACTGGGCCCTCATTACAAGTTACAGTTGATGCTTACTCACCTTTGTAAAATGGTTTGAGAATCATAAAGGTAAAGTGATAGGGCTGTCTACACAGTGAGTTACTGTGCTGAAAGCCGGGCTGTAACCCTACTGTACAGTAGCCAACTGCACAGTAACCACCATATTGAAACTGCTACAGCACAGTGAAAGTCCTGGAGTGAGGCTTGGGTGGGACAATCCAAAATCCTGACGTCAGTCCCATCCAAAATCCTAGGTAAACTCAGGCAGCTAAGCCAAGCTACACTGCTATTTTTAGTGCACTCACTCTATCAAAGCTAACGCGCATACATCTCTCTGAGCTGGAAATACACTCCCAGTTGCAGAGTGTAAATCTCCCCTAAGACACATTTGCTCCAAGATTTTGGGGCCAGCTGCTGGCTAGTATTGCCCTAAGCATAGTATAGAACAACCTCAGGGGACACTATACACCCTGGGAATATCTTTATTTTGAATGCATTCCCTGTGAACAGATCCAGTCACCATATTGGCTAATCCAGTGTTTCTCAACTGGTGCTCCACGGACATAGTAAAAGTGTTCTGGGACTGACTCTGACCCGTCCCCGGGGGGGCTGAGTGGAGAGAGGGGAAGAAGCAATGTGGCAAACTGACATCTGCCTGAGAGACTTAAAATGCCCCAGCCATTGCCAAGCTTCCAGGCATGCACTGGCATCTTTTGCCACCTCATTCCTTTGCCGGGGCCTGCTCCTGTTACCGCCAGCACTGAAATTGCTTGGACATATCATCCACAGTAAGACTTTCTTTGAATAACCTTACTCTAAGAATAGATGAACTTTGAACATGCAGGCCCAAAATTTCCATGTAAACTTGAGTAATATCATTTTCAGTACTAAGTGGTGTACATAATCATTATGCTTCTGTTTTATAGAAATATACATGTTATATTGGTATAACTGTTATATTGGCAAAACTGTATTGTTTAAATTTGTCTCCTGGTTTGTTTTTCACAGGACTGCATAATATGCAGCTATTACAAACATTACAGCCAGTATATGCCAGGTTTTTTCATTGGGTGTTCCGCATACAATCATTAATACTTTTAGGTGTCCTCAGGTAAACAAAAGGTTGAGAAACATTGACATAATCAACATCCTTCTGGATTCTATCCCTTAAACTGATTCCTGTGCAGCCCCCACAATCATTCTCCTTGTGATGAATAACAAGGATGTGAGACAGCTTTGCATTGTCTGTCAATGAGTGCAGAACTGAATGAGCTGAACCCAGTGCATGCCAGGTTCAGCCTTGAAGTCCAGCTGAGATATGCCTGCTATCCTGCCCGCCTTTTGGGGGGCCCAATGCACTGCAGAGTCCCTGCAAATCTAAATGTTGAGCATGCTATAGATATCCTCTTAAAAAAAAAAACACTCTGGGTTAGTTATATTTTAAGTTATATTTTACCATTCCCTGTCATTTTGAAGAACAAGTTAGATGAACACCTTTCAGGAATGGCTTAGGTAATACTTAGGCCTGCCTCAGTGCAAGGGCCTGGGCTAGATGACCTATCAATATCCCTTCCAATCCTACATTTCTATGACTTCTGTGATGTTTCACTAGGTGTGGACTTAAGTCCTGTAACACCTTGACAGCCAGCATCTTATTCCCTGCACGTGATGTAAAAACCACTGCAGCCACTGACATTGCTTTCCCAATCCTGAAAGAATAAATATCAAATTTATCCAGGTCAGGACTGCAGTAGTACAAGGCTTCTCTCAGTACCACAGCAATTTCATAAAGATGCTGGCATCACCCTGAATGAACAGCAGACCTGCTGTGGCCCTGGATTTCAAGTAGCTCTTTTACAGGCTTTATGGGGCACAGGTATTCATCTGCAGATTCCTTTAACACCATATAAATCCTCTTTCTCCCTCCTCCTTTTCCTTCTGGTCCATTTTAACTATCTTAAGAGCATTGACAGTTTAGGGCAGCATCCATTAAATTGAATGCTGCTGGGACCATGTTGCCAAAGGCACCAATTCACTCATTGAAAGAACTGAAGAAGGCAACTATGAATGCTGCCCTGAATAAAATGGTCTCCCTCCCACATCTGCATATTCACAATAGAGCCTTTAATAATCATGTAAAGGTTTCCACTGTTGTGGGTAACCTGTCATTCCTCCTGCAGCCACTTGTCCTGGACCATCCTTCTAAGACCTTCTGTACTACAAAATGTCTGCATGGGTCTGGGAAACCCCCCAACCCATTCTCATAGGACAGACCCAAAAGCTAGCCAGAGATAGTAGAGGAATTCAAACCACAAAGGGTCAAAGACACTGCAGATTGCACAGCCTGGTATGTAGGTATGGGCTATTCATGACAAAGCCCTTCTTGTGCCTACTTGGCATGATCATTGTCAGGCTGGTTTTATTGGCCCTCAGAATCTCTCAATTAGTCCCACAGCTGTCATGAACCAAGAATCCTGACTTGTTGGAGCATCATCCATGAATCCCTGATGGCAAGGGAAGCAAGTTCCCAGAATCTATTGTTCTGAAATTGAGACAGAGCATCAAGCAACACCTTTATGCACTCCCAGGACATGAAGAATAATGATAAACTGTAGGCACTGTCAAACAAAGACCTTCACCAGCTTCATTACTGAAGCAGTCTTAGCCTATTATATGTTTATGGTATGAACCCGGAATTGGTTGTTGAACCAGAAACAGAATTTTTTGTATCCCTGAAAGTTTTCTCCTCAAACAGTGATTGTCATCAGCATGGGCTGAAAAAAATCAAGGAAGGGGATATCCTTTGTAAGGCACTGAGCCACCAGTTTTCTGGCCATCCCTGAACAGATCCTGCACTTTAAAAATAAACCCCAAACTTATGCCTTCTGAGATGTTGGATTGTACCTGCAATTCAGTCTGTAACGACTTAACAAGCTTATATTGAAACTGCATTAAACTACTAGGGATCTTTCTCACTCTTCTGGATCTTCCCTCATTTCCCTCATCATCCCAATAATGTGTTGAGGTTTTTGCACTCAAGAGTACAGAATGCCCAACTCACCCAATTGGGAGCTACCACCTAGTATGCAAAGTTTAGATATGTCATGTCCAGTAGGCCACTCAGTTTAATATTCTTTGTCCCTTTGATTGCCTAGAGTCCTGCTTCTCTGCAAGTAGCCTAGAAACATGCTGAACTTTACTCAGGTCAGTGCCCAGGTATGTTAAACTTTGGGCTGAATCTTCTGTCTTCTCCATGGAGTGAGGTGTCCTGGTGATGGTAGTTATTATTTGGGGACTCGGCTAAGTTCTGGAATGCTTGAAGTAAGTACACAAGGCTCTTTGTTCCTAATCTTCCTGCAACAAGTTTTCAAGATAGTGCGCCACATGACGGCAATCAGGCTTGCAAACAATTACCCACTCTAACATGGAGCTGAATCTTTCAAGAGCAGCAAACAACACTGAGCACTCCACAGGCAAGGCTTTCACAAAATAGTGGTAGCCCTTGAGCTGAAACCCAAACAAGTTAAAAATCCCTGGTATTCACCGGGAGTGACTGGAAAACAAACTTGATGTTACATCTAGCTAATATTACCTCAGGGCCACACTCTTTAACCATGGTTACCTCAGCATCAGATTAAGAATCTCTCACTGAACATAGTTGGAGATCGATATAGTCATTTGCCAATGAGCCTGAAAAATAAGACAAGTGATGGACAAACCTGTATTCCCCCTTCACCTTAGGTACCACATTCAAGAAAGGTATAGGTAATTCTGGCATTAGAAGACATGGGAAGGCAACTGTCAATCTCTGTGTTCCCACTTCCATGGTCATCTTTGCCCTCGCTGTATTCTTGAAACCTTTAATGGAGTTTAGGGCACAAAAATGGCAGTTCAGTCCCTCATATGGGATTTGAAAATGGGCCAAAAATCCATTCTGTAAATAAATGGCATCCTTTTTGTTGCGGTAGTTCAATAATAAATTCCTTAACACCTGTATTTTAATCAGCACAAGAGCCATCCCATGTTTACAGTCCCCTCCCATAGCATCTCCTGAAGCACTGCGTCCTTGGTGACTCCCTTTACTATCACCCTGTTGGAACAGTCCTTTAGCCCCATAACAAGACTTGGGCAGCCAACTGACCCCTGCACCACATACAGAGTATATAATGGAGTCTGATACTGAGAGTGAAAACAAATGAAAACAGGCATTCACTTTTACATCCACATTTTGAAGTTTTAGCACAGGCAATCCATTATAAATGCCAGCTGGGTGGGGAGACAAGGAATTATATGAGCCAGCTAAAGTTTCTGGTCCTTTTTATCGTAATTCAGGATCTGCTGCCACCCCCTATCTAAAATCTCTGCCATACTATAACCATGTTATCCCACTATATGTAGCAGAAGCCTCACTATTAAGTCCTTTATTTGGACAAGGAAATACGCCTCTTGAGGTTCCTCACACAAATTATATTTACATAAATGCAATAGGCTACGAACCAGTTCTCAAGAGCTTAGGACACCTTTGGTCAGCAGAATTTGTTGTTATATTTTCTTTTCTTTTTGATCCTTCCTCTGTTTGCTCTTCCCTAAACAGCAGGATAAATAAATCTATTAATCCCCATCCAAATCATTTTCTGAAACTCTTTAGACATATGATTGGATCCCACATAAGAGCCATGGGTTTTAGCCTCAAGATCATTCACCTGAGTCTTGTTAGGAATGCCGCTGCCTGGAAGAGGATGTCCCTCCCTAACTGCTCTATATCTTTTTGCAAGATATCAGTTTTGCCTCAAACCTGTGACAGCCAGGAGTGTCGCTGACCCAGGGAAGGACCCAGGTCACTGGCCCAGGCCCCACCCTCTGACCGCAGGCCACACCTCTGGCCAGGGACAGGGCAGGGAGTGGCAGCCGCAGGGCTGCCTGGCCTAGGAAGGGGCTGGAAGCGGCCGCTGCTGCTGCGGGCAGCTGGGCCTCAGATCTCCAGCTGGATCCAACCGGAGACCAGGAGAGGCAGGGGCCCTGCCAGGACCCAAGGCACTGGCACCAGGATTCGGGGCACGGGCCCCGTGTGCCAGGCGCCAGCAACGCCCCTGGTGACAGCATTGCTCCTTTGTCTGAGGCACCCACCTTTCTCAGGCAAACTTCCCAAACAATGTGTCAGGGGTAAGGCTCTGCAGCTGTACCTGTTCAGGGGTCCTGACTTCCTAATGAGAAAATGAGGCTGCCTGAGGAAGCTACTATTGGAAAGCTGGATAGTGGGCTGAGGAAGCTTACAGGCTGGTTCTTGGGCCCAGCAGCAGCAGCAGTTCACTAGCTGCTTAGCACACATGCCCATGAGCTCCTTGCCTTCCTGCTCTTTTCTCTTTCCAAGTCTTGCTTTGCTTCCCTATGGCTCAAGCCCAGACCCTTCCCCGCATCCAGTTTTCTTCCGGTCTTCTCCCAGCCTTGCTTCTGCATTCCCTGATTCCGTTATCTGGTTGTAACCCTTGGCTCCAATTTCTGACTGTCTTGACCTTGGCTGTTGCACTTGCAATCTGACTATTAGACATGACTGTATGGGCCACCAATGCCAACAAGTTTGCCAGGTTACCCATATCGGCTGGGGTGGGTATCAGATGGAGGAGAACCTGAGCAACTACCTTGCCCCTGAGTGCCCAGGCTTACAATCTCCTCTTTCATTTCTGTGGACCAATGACAAAGACTACCACCATATCCCAAAGTGACCTGCTGGTCTCTTGGTGGGTTATGGTAATAAGACCTAGGCTCAGAGATGGACACTCACTCTTCATTATCTTTGACCACCTCAATAAGACTTGACCCTCTGCTATCCTCAGGGCTTCTCTACACTTATAGAACTGCTGCAGCACTTCTGTAGACTCAGTGACCTATGATGACAGGAGAGCTTCTTACCTGGTGTAGTAGATATTCCATCGCCCTGCCCTGTGGTAACTATGTCAGTGGAAGAAGCCATCCCATCAACATAACTCTAGATACACCAGGGCTAGACTGGTAGAACTACGTTGCTCAGGGGATGATGATGCAATGGAGTTATACCAACGTAAGTTTGCAGTATAGATGAAGGGTCAGTTGCAGACTTTGGCTAGGTCCACACATACATTGTTATTTTGAAATGAGTTATTTTGAAATAAAGTCCTTATTTCAAAATAAGTTAATTCAAATTAAGAAAATGTTAATTCAAATTAAGGGAAAGCCTGCTATCGAAACGGCTGTTATTTCAAAATGGTTGTTTTGAAATAACACCATTTGGACATGTTGTTTTGAAACAGTTGTTTCGAAACAATGGTGTTGTTTTGAAACAATATGTTGAAACGGTGTTATTTTGAAATAACCATTTTGAAATAACAGCTGTTTCTAAATGAATGGGGTTTAAGTTGTTTCGAAATGACGGTTCTTATTTTGAAATGACAGAGTCTGTCATTTCGAAATAAGAAAACATCATGTGGACCTAATCTTTTTTATTTTGAAATAACCAGTGTTATTTCAAAATAAAAGAGATGTGTGGACATATGCTTTGACTATGTTCACACGAGGGTTTTAAATCAAAACAATGACCACTGTTTCAATTTAAAAAAATATCATGTCCAAATGACATTTTCTTATTTCAAAATGACGAGCCCCATCATTTCAAAATAATGAACTTTATTTCAAAATAATAAAACCTAGAGTGAAATCAAAATAGCCGTTATTTCTAAACGGATGTTTCAAAACACCACTGTTCAGATGCGTTGTTTTTAAACAATGACTATTTCGATTTCAGCATGGCTTGACCTTCTTCCTCCCAGGGTGCTCAGGAACCAGGAAGTGCCCTGCCACCCTGGTGCCTTGTGCCTGTGTAAGGCGGCGGATGGACCCGCTCTTGTGGGCAGCTTCCCAGACTTTGTGTACCACCCCGGTGAAGGTGGGTAGCAAAAGGATCTGAGTCCCTGCTCCCACTTCCTTTACCCCAAGGCCTGCCTGACCTCAAAGGCTCACCTCCCAATCTCCTGTTTGGAGGAGTCTCTGTAACCCTGACAAGGCTGGGCCCCAGGATTCCTGGGGGCTCGACCCCCACTCTTATCGTGGTCTCTCAGGACAGGGCTAGGGTGTCCCCACTCCGGGGTGCTGACCACACTGACCACTCTTCTGGCCAACCAGTTACTATATACACTATATACAATTTATTTAAGCATACAGAAATAAAAAGAATAACCCAATAAGAAAATAGAAAAAAGTGGAAAAAGGTGAACAATAAACCCCCAGCACCGCTGCCTGGTGTGGGAGCACTACAAACAGAGTCTCTGGGGCCTGAGGAACAGTCTCACAGTCTGTCCTCCACGTTGCAAGCCCTCTGCCCAGGCCTGGCTGCGACTGGATGATCCAGGGGGCCAGATGCAGGCTCCAGCTGTGGCCACACGTCCCCAAGCTCCAGGGGCAGGGCCCTTATTCCCAGAGTCAGCCTCCCTTCACTGCTCCCCAGCTGCTCACCACACCCAGCTCCAGATGGCTGCAACTCCGGCTCCCAGCTGCTGCTCGGGTTCTGTGTGGCTCCTCTGGCCCTCCTGCTGTGGGGCTGCACAGATGAGCTCAGCACCTTGGGCTCCTTCTCTGGCCTCCTGCCCCAGCTTCAGGCACCTCTGGCTCTGTCACTGCCTCCAGCTCTGCTCTGCTCAGCTCCACTTGGCTCTCTGCTGGTCCAGCTGCTGTGGGTCTGCTGCACAAATCAGCTCAGCCTGGCCTCCCTTCCTGGGTCCTCTGGCTCCCAGCTGCTGGCTGCTTAGTGCTTCCTCCTTAGCTCGGCCCCACACACTCACACACTGGCTTGCCCAGGCATGTCCAGCCTGCAGTTTCAGCTCAGGGGCGGGGAAGCACTTTCAATCAATCAGGCCATCCTGGGACACTGGCCTCTCCCACTGGCCCCAGGGCAGTCTGTTTCAGAGTCCTGCTTCCAGGCCGGAGTAGCCAATCAAAAGGCCCATTCACTCTCAGTAAGGGGCTATCAGTCCCTTACACCTGACTGCTGCAGACAGCATGGCTGAGGCTCAAGCTGCTGCAGCACAGGGGTGACGCTGGGCTGCTGTCTGGTCCCAGGAGAAGACCCTCTACCTCCTGCAAATCTGGGACACAGATGACATCTGTGCCAGGTTCCGAGCACGTCACTAAAACAGGAATGTGTACCGGGACATCGTGGAGGCCCTGTCTGGAGAGGGCTATGAGCACACCACAGAGCAGATGCACTCTAAAATGAAGAGCCTCTGGCAAGAGTACGCCAGGGCCACTGAGGCGAGGTAGCTCCAGGGGCAAGCTGCTGCCTCCAGCTGCCCCTTCTATGAAGAGCTCAACACTTTTTTGGGCCAGGAGCCCAGCAGCCTCCCTTCCCGGCCATTGGACTCCAGCAAGCCCCGCACCCTGATTACGTCCCCTGAGACACTGAGTGCCCCTGGATGTGGGAGATGCCAGCCAGCCTGGGACCACACCACCTGCCAGCCCCGAATTGTTCCCTGCCCGGGAGGAGAGGGCCAGCACCTCCGAAGAGGAGGGGGACACCAAAGACGATGCTTCATTGGAGGGGACATCCATGCAGACATCAGGAGTGCCTGTCAGTGAGTATTCCCCCTACCCTCCAGGCAGGCCCAAGAGTGCAATGGCATGGGTACCATGGGGAGCACAGTCCTGGAACAGGCAGGGCTTAGGCCCAGGGGGGTTCACAGGCTCTCCCATGGATGCAAGTGGCAGGGAGGCATGTGCAGACATGGTCCTGCATCCAAGCAGGTGTGGGGGTCCCTCATCATGGTGGTGGCAATAGGCAGACATGGCAGCATGCAGGGCAGAGAGCTTGCAGCTTGCACCACTGTTACATGGCCTTGGGAGACTTTCTGGGCCACATTCTGCAGAGTACAGGTCACTACTGTGGGCCATGGGGCCACATGCCCCCTGAGTACAGTGTACACAGGACAAAGATTGGGAGTCCTGCTGGCAGTCAGAGCAGAGGTGTTTGTAGCTGACAGGCTGCACATGGCCAAGGCCAGTAGGCTGAGAGACTCAACTTTTCTCATTTCTGCCCTGCACCTTGTGCACCCACCAGTGTCCCAGTCCTGGAAGCCCACCCACCACCATGAGGCTGAGGAGGAGAGCCCACCCGACCCGGGATGACATCCTCACCAACCTGCTAGAGCTCAGCCGGTGAGCTGAAGAGTCCTCTCAGGCCTGGAGAGAGGAGCAGGCAGGCACCAGGAGGCCACCATCTGGCAGCTCCAGCATGCGGCTGATGTGGACGACCGTGTCGTTGCAGCGATGGAGCTGCAGGCTGCGGTGATGGAGTAGCAGGCTGCGGCACAGGAAACTGTGACCATAGCCATCCCGGATGTCGCCTCCAGCCTGTGGTGCATCGCCCACCCCCTCATGCCCCAGGACCCTGAGGGACCTCCAATCTGGCACCCACTGTCCCTCACTGCTGGCACCCCTGGAGCTGGGGTGGCTGAGGGGAAGGGCATGGGACAGCAGGCCATGGCCAAGGGGTGGCTCCCCCATAACCTCACCCCATCTTGATGTCCTCAAACCCCCACCCCACATCCCAGCTCTCAGTTGACAACCCACCCCCCCAGTTCTGCCCCCACCCCACAGTGTCTGACCCTTGCTGCCTCCCAAGCCTCCTTGCTGCTTCCCCAACCCCCTTCTTTTTGTAAATAAAAGGTCTGACACAGAATAGTTCTTGTTCCGTGTTTTATTGGGTTGGGTTCAGGATGTGAGTGGGTTAGGTGGGGGCTGGCTGTGGCGGAACAGGAGAGCGAGTGGTATGGTGGGGCAGGCTTGGCTCTCAAATGTCCTCCTGTACAAACAGGTCTCTCAGTGCCTTCCACACAGCACTTGCTCTGTGCGGCACTTGCTCCCTTGGGGCCAACACCTCTGGGCACCAACGAGCTCTGCCTCAGCCTCCCACATGGTGGCTACTGTCTCCCCCTGGAGCTTGCAGAGGTTATGCAGTGCCATGCAGGCACTGATGACTTCCACAATTCTGCCCTTGGTGAGGTGTAGGCATGTGAGGAGGCACCTCCAGCGGGCCTTCAGTCTACTGAAAGCCCACTCAACCACCTGGTGGCAGCGGCTGATCCGGTGGTTAAAAAGCTGCTGTCCAGAGTTGAGGGGTCCCATCTAGGGGCGCATGAGCCAGGGGCGGAGGGAAGGCCGCATCAGCGACAATGAGGATGGGCACCTCGACTTCCCCAATGGTAATATTGTGGGGGGGGGAAGAAGTTGCCCACCTCTATGCCCCAGTACAGGGAGGAGTTGCACAGAACCCTGGCATCATGCGCCCTCCCCACCCATCTGACATAGCAGTTCTGAAAGATGCCCTGGTGGTCCACAAGGGCCTGCAGGATGACCAAGTGGTATCCTTTCCTGTTCCTGTACTCGGCTGCCTGGTGCTGTGGGGCTCACACAGGGGTGTGGGTGGCATTGAGTACCCCCCACCATTTGGAAATCCCCGGGTGGTGAGGCCAGCGATGGTGTCCTGCAGCACTCCCTGGTGACAAGGCGTGGCAGCAGGACTGTTTTGATGGCGTGGGCAACCTGCAGCAGCACTTCGCCAATGGTGGACCTCCCAATGCCGAAGAGATGGGCAACAGGCCTGTGGGACTCGGGAGTGGCCATCTTCCAGAGAGTGATGGCCACTCTCTTGTCCAAAAGGATGACTACTCTCATCATCATGTCCCTTCGGCGCAGGACTGGGGCAAGCTCAGTGACCAGGTGGGTGAAGGTCTCCTTGCTCACCCAGAGGTTCCTCCTCCACTGCTCATTGCTCCAGGTTCACAGGACAAAAAGCTCCTCCCAGTCTGTGCTGGTGTCCTGTGCCCAGACGCACCATGGCACAGAAGGGGGACGGGGAGCTAAGACCACTGTAAAGGTCACTGAGACAATGGTCAGGGGCTCAGCCCCGGGCTCATCTGGCTTGGAGAAGAGTGAGTCCAGCACCCTGCGGGCTAACAGAGGGTCTACCGAGCACTCAAGGATGGTATGGGAGCTGGGGAGCATCCGTAGCCATCTGTCTTGCAACCTCTTGCCAGTCACAATGAACAGGGAGGTGAGGTCAGTTCCTGCTTTTATGCGATTGGCTGGCAACATGGCACTGCCAGGGGGCCATGTTGCCCCATCTCCCATGCTGCCCCTCTCCTGATTTGAAATAGCAAGCCCTGTGTCTGGACTTGCTATTTCGATTTGAGGTTTTCCCTTATTTCAATTTAATATTTGCTTACTTCGATTTAAGTTATTTTGAAATAACAATTTTTATTTCAAAATAACTTATTTCAAAATTGTAGAGTTTTAAGGGAAATTATAATCCAATAACGAGAGGCAGCATGTTCAGAGCTGTGTAAGGAGTCTTTATTGAAAGAGAACTGAGAGAGAGAGGACCCACAGACAGGTTTCCCTAGCACCTAAACGACCCTCCCATTTATCACTATGACAACCCCAATGACCCTAGGTAGTCCAAAACACCACAAAAATAATCATTTAGGCTTGAACATAGCCTTTGAGTCCCTCCCAGAGACCTCCTGTACCAGGGAAGAATGGACTCCTCTGACTCACCATCATCAGCAAAGCAAATTATCCTAGCCAAGGTCCTGGCTCCCACCCATTTGCTCCTCTTCTCCTGTGTCTCTTCTTTCACATCAGTTTCAGGCTATTGATCCTCCCTGATCTTGTCTCCAGAGAAGACTGAAGACATCCTTCCCCCAGAAGCAACAATCCCACACCCATAATTCCTGGGCAAAGCTGCTTGAATGAACCCTTATTCTCCTCTAAGCTAGCCTCTCTCAGTGCCTTTACTAGACTAATGCCTGCTAAAGGGTACCCTTTCTACCTACTGCCTTACCTGCAGGAATGAAGGGGAGCAGGCATGGCGCCTGACTCCTGTAGCTTATAGGGCTAGCTTGACTTTATTATATTCACTGCTTTCTATTATATGCAGCAGCAATGCATGGAACCTACAGGCCTGCATGTGATGCTGTCTGGGTTTAGGGGACTGTTTATGGTTATCTTTCATATTAATATTTCATTTTTGCAACAATCCATATGTGATGTACCATGTTTGGTGTCAAAAGAAAAGCTATAATCTGTCAAGAATGATTATATGGCTTATACATAGGTATCATGCCTATATTAGAAATTAGGAATCTATTTGTTTTTATGAGTGTTCCAAGTGATTTGTTCTTAAGGCAATCCCAGACTGGGTGGCTGCAAAACTGTTGTTCCTCTGGGTGGCCCCCAGCAGGGAAGCTCCCATCTGTAGTGGGCCCAAGAGGAAACCTGTTTGACCAACCTGTTTGACCAGTTACTCAGACTGACCATGGGGCCCACCTCCATTTTGATCTGGCAAGGACTCTAAAATAAAAGGCAGGGGACCCATCTCCATTTTGTCTTTAGTCCTCAGTCTCCAGTATGTCTGCAACCAACGCCCTACATTGGAACTATTGTCCTGGGACTGCACAAAGGCCTGAAACCCTCCCCACTGCTGTTGCAGCTTGGTGCATGCCAGAGGAGCAGGACTAACCTACAAATTATAGGATCTTCAAGCCGGGGTGTCGCTGGCACTAGGCACCCTGAGCACGTGCCCCAAATCCCGGCGCCAGTGCCCCAGGTCTGGCGGCCCCTCCCTAGTCTCCAGCCCAATCAGGCCGGAGATCCGGGGCCCAGCCGCCCGTGGCCATGGCAGCCCTGTCCCCAGCTGGGGATCCGGAGCTCAGCCGCAGAGGCCACTCCTGGCCCCATCTCCAGCTGGGGATCCGGGGCCCAGCCACCCGTGGCCGCGGCAGCCCTGTCCCCAGCCGGGGACCCGGGGCTTGGCCACCCGCAGCAGTGGTGGGGATGCGGGGCCTGTGGGCCAGGGGTGGGGCCTGGGGCCGTGCCCTGGGTCCCTCCCCGGGGCAGCAACGTCCCTGTCTTCAAGGATTTGTTTTCTATGGACTCCAAATCATTTGTATGTATGTGATTCATTCTGATCCTTTAGCATCTCTCATATTTCGTTGTTTTCTTTTTATATTAAACCTTTAGTTGTAGTTACTAAAGGATTGGCTGGCAGCATGGTATTTTGGGTAAGAGCCAAGCCTATATTGTTCTGGGGGATGTGGTGACCCTTTACGGTCAGGAGAACCTATTTCTTTAAGAGACTCAGTGGCTAGAGGGGACCATAGGAACTGATGTGCAGTAAGGGGGCTGTTTCTGTTTTGTTATGCTTGGTGATGCTCAGACTGGGGGAATCAGAAGCATGTTTTGTTACTGACTGGGAGACTGCTTTAAGTGCCACCCACCAGTGGATTGGGGGTTTGGCCCCTAGTTTTGCAGCTTGCCCTGATTTTGGCACAGTCAGAAAGTTTTCCCAAGAGGCCCAGGTCACACTGCGTATACCATAAGATACTAGCTTCATCAAGTTAAACTGAGGTTTTAGGCCTATGAACTTTGAACAGAAATTTTGAGTACATAAAGGGCCCAAACAAAACCCCTATGTATGGGGAACCTGAAAATAAAGTATTTAAGAAGAATTTCTAACCACAGATATATGATCCAACCACAAAACTGGCATGGCAACAAATTGACATACATTACAGGTACATGAGTTTCATCTGCAGAGACCTAGCGATAAGAGGTAACAAATTGACATATATAATAATAAGTTAAGATCACTGATATACTAACCTACAGGAGAAGAACACTGCAACATTAGAAAACAGAGCTAATACAAATAAAGAAAAGGGGAAAATCCTTTATTAAATATGCATCAATGTAGTAGCATCACATCAGTGCATCGTAAAAGTTGCATCCCAGCCTTTGGGCAGTAGGAGAAAGATGTAATCCTTGAGAGGGGCCCGAATGATGGATACTGGTGATGAGGGGAAAGAAGATGATGATGAGGAAGATGACAGCTAACATTTCAGGTGGCTCTACAAGGAATGGTATGAATCTATGGATGTTCAGATGTACAATCTATAGTATCTCTGTCTCCCTGACTGAGGTGGGGTGTTTGTTCAAACTCTGCCTGAATGTATCTAGTTTGCATATGCATTCCAGTTCGGCAACTTAATGTTCCAGTCTGCTTTAAAGTGTTTTTATTGTAACTATCCTGTTTTTACAGAATGTCCAGGTAGCCTTGGAAAGTAAGCCACTCAGGGCTGGCTTACCACAGGGGCTTTAGTAGCTGCAGCTCTGGGCTAAAGGGGGGCCCCACAGCCCTGCAAAAATCCAGCCCTCAACTGCCAGCACCTCCTTGCCTGCTGCTGGCTGGGCAGAGCCATAACGCTCTGTTTCAGTGCCCAGGGCATGGTCTGATCGGAACCCGCCCCTTGCAATTAGCAGTGCTTGGGGCCGGCAGCATGAAACGTGCCTTTTAATGGAGCAGCAGAGCCACTCCAGCACATCTGGGGCAAAGCCCCATTCATCCTGCTATAGTTACAGCCCTGTGGCTGGGGCCTATGTTCCCTCTAAGCTGTGTGCATGTGTGTGCACACACAGGTTGTGAAACCTGCACACACAACAAAATAGAGAGCGCACAAAAAAATTCAACAGTGCTAATATTTTATGCTACTTTTAAGAAGGTGATTTCAAGTAGCATGTTTCAAATAAGGTTTTGTAATTTATAAAATCCTTCCCTTCCTCATATCAAAATAAAATTTAGACATTATTTGCATCATACACACTTACTTCGTTGCACTCACAAGTTTGACCACACTCACTGGAGTATGCACAAATTTGGATCCTGGTTCAAAAAGTTTGCACAAAAGAAATTTTTTGCGCACCCAACCTATGAAAAATTAGAGGGAACACTGGCTGGGGCTACCTGGTCTCCCTGCCCTGATTGCATGTGGAGCACTTTGGCCGCATGCTGTGGTGCCAGCTTTTCTGCCCCATCCTGCTCCCCTCCAATTCCCTGCCAGTTTTTGCCCACCTACATGCCAGCCCGACAGAGCTCATAGGTCAGAGGGAGTCCCCAGTCCTGGAGCATTGCACTGCCAGCTGGCTCATCTGCCCCAAGCTCCCAGCAGGTTGTCCAGTACCTGCTGAGGCAGAGCAGCCAGCCTGGAGGTGGGGCAGGAGCACTGCAAGCCCCAGCTTCTCTGGCCTGAGGGCCCCAGCCCCCCCTCAGTGCTAGTTGCCTCCTCCCCCCACCCTGAGTGCCAGCTCACTCCAGGCGTGGAGCTTGGCAGGGTCTATGGCACCCCTAAAGCCGACTGGGCTCCTCTGTGGCTGGTCATCTGCTGGTCACCACCTTGGTAGGGCAGAAGTTGGAGAATCACACAAAAGTGGGCAGCCCAGGGCCCCTAGGCACCTTAATCCAGCCCTGGATGTTCCCCTCTGCATCTTGGACTAGTATATATCTGTGTCATCCCAATCCCTCACTCCTGGAGCCTGTCTTTTTTTGTCTCACTGTATGAATCCCCATAGCCAATGCACAGCCCTCCGCAAATAAGCAGCCCTCAACTCAGTGAGTCAGTTATTCCGATTAGCTACTCATGGGAGTATGCAATAGAATGATCCTCCCAGTCCCAGATGCTACCCTAGGAACATCCACCTTGCAATGTTCAAGGCTCCCTATTAAATCTTGCAAGTTCACAGTTAGTTTTTCAATTTATCAGACAGATTGATATGTACCAACTTTGTCACTTTAAATGAAGCCTCTACTCACACACACATAAACCACAGATAAAACAAACAAACAAACAAACAAATTCATTAAATACGGAAAGATTTTAAGTGATTATAAGTCTGAGGAAAGCAGGTTAGGTTTAGTCATAAGTAAATAAAAGGGAAATAACATTTTAAAATAAGTTTAACATTTTCTGCAACCTTACATGGTTCTCACCACAGGCTGGTTGGTCTGCTGCCAACCAGGCCCTTCCCCTGAGTACAAAGCTTCAACTGCCTGATGTTGTTTATTGATGGAGTAGCAGAAAAAGTGCTAACAGCCAAAATGTCTCCCCTTTTCAATATGTCCCTTCACCCCAATCTGGGACCTCACCTCCCCACTGCTTCAGGTCAGGTAACAACAGTATCCATGAATGGTTTTCTCTATGTCATTGGCTTAGAGACTGGGATTTTTTATGGATTTTCTTGTTGACATCTGGACTGGCCATTTGTTCTTGGAATGCTGAGCTGGGAGCTGTTTTATATGATTGTGGCTACACTTAAGAATGTACTTCAAACTGAGTTAGATTGAATTAATTAGTGTGAACTAATTTTGATTAATTAGGACTAACATAGTTCGAAAAAGCATGCCCACACTAGAAACCTAAATCAAACTAACATGTCCATACGCAGGACTTACTAGTTCGGCGTAGGAATGGGGCACCATGGGAAGTGTGGCAACATGGCACCCGAGAGGGGCCATCCCCCCACCCAGTCCCATGAAAAGAGAAAGGCATTTCCTGGGAGGAAGAAGGTCAAGCGTCATGTAATTCAAACCAACAATTAGTTCAAACTAACACATCTACATTGGGCTAGTTTGAACTAATAAGTTTGAACTAACCATTACTTCAAATTAAAGGCAGGTTTTACTACTTTGAAATAAGCTTTCCTTAGTTCAAACTAAGGAATTCCTTAGTTCGAACTGATGAAAACCACTGTGGATGTACACTAATTTACTTCAAATTAATCCTCCTTAATTCAACCTAAATTCCCAGTGTAGGCATAGACAAGATTTAGTGAAGTGAGAATGGCTTCTCAGTGCTGTAGCATTTTTCCTAGATCTGTCTCCAGTCATGAGACACATAATTGGGAATATCACATAATGAAGTCTCATAACCATACATGTGCTACTGCAACAAACATACTACTATAACAACAAAGTTCAGTATGCCATGAGCATTCAAAAAACGCACGCAACCACATAAGGATGTTGTCCTTGAGGGGAGGCGGGGGGCAGTGGAGTGTCTCACACCCTCCTTTAGTTCTTCATTAATGGAGTCCCATTTCAATCACTGCATTATCTTGCCTGACATCAATGTCAGACTGACAGACTATATATTTATCATAGGTATTCAGTTTATCCTTTTAAAATATTGGCACACTGTTAGCTTTCTTCAAGTCTTCAGGAATTTTTCCAGAGTTTCAAGACTTATTGAAAATAAGCTTAATGGTTCAGTGAGCTACTCAGCCAGCTCTTGAAAAGCTCTTGAATATAGTTTATGCAGACCTGCTGATTTGATGGACACAGAACTGAACTTGGGTTTCTCCCACGTTAACCCCTCTTTTAAGGTCTCTCAAAAATCCTGCATTACTTACGAAATCTTTATTTAGTGCAACAGAGACATATGAAAATATAACAGGACAGTGTAATTCTTGAGCATTTTATCGAGCAACCGAATTCTTTATAGCATTGCATGGATTTACAGCATCTTCATCAGAAAAGCCTATAACCATCCTTCAGTTGTCCCATCAGCAAATATTTTTATCCTAGCACATGAGCAGGAACTTATTTCACCATGAATTATTTCCTCTTGTAACAAAACAAAAGTTCTCTCTCAGTTTGAAATATTACCACTAAAATGGTGAAACTCTTTGGACAGATGAGATATGTTATACTAAACAAGATACTCAGGGTATATATCTGAAACAGTAGCATCACAACATAGCACTGTATTTAGCCATGCTTTATCAACACTGACTGGATGCTGCTTATCTTTACAAAAGTCATGTAAAGACAAACACTGGCAATTTAGAAAAGAGCTACAGGGAAAATAAATAAGGGCTTGAGAACCTTGTATCTTTCCTTGCTCTGCTGTGCTTTTTAAGTTATGTGAATTATGGGAAGATATAAAATATTTTCTTAAATCTGGAATTCACTGTGCCTTCATTGTTGAATTCATTGTGCATGCTTTTGATTAGGATCACAGTATAAAAGTTAGAGGGTATTTGCTGGGACTCCACCATTTGTATTCCTTTTTTATGTTTAGAGTAAAATCCTTGGCAAAGGAACAGAACTATGGAAGCCACGAGTCCTTCAGAGCTTTATAATGGAATTCAATTGGACTACTCACTCTGCATAAACGAAAACACATACATATGACTTTGTAGGCCTAAAACTTCACAACTTTTTGCGCGCGCGCCCACACACACACACACACACACACACACACTCTCTATGTGCTCATTTATTGTACTAGGATGAAATAGAAATTGTCTAAGGAGTAAATCCAGTCCCTTATCTATGGCAACTGAAGCTTTCAAGGTATTAAGCACCCTCAGCTTCCACTGGTTTCAATGGGTGTTAAGGATCAGTAGCACCTATGATTGAACCCTGGCAGAACATGGTCATTGAATCATACAGCTAGAAGGGATCACGAAGGTCATCAAGTTTAACCCCCTGCCTAGATACACAATTTGCTGTGCGCAAACCATCAAAGACAAATGACTATCCAGTCTCCTTTTAACAAGTAAAAGAACTTTCACAGCATCACAAGGCAGTCTTGTTTCCACCATCCTACTGTTCTTCAGTTAGGAAAGATTTTTCCCCCTTAAGATTTAATGTAAGATAATGTAAGATTTTTTCCCTCAGATTTACTGCTAAGTTGTAGTTTGAACCCATTGCTTTTTGTCTTATCTTCTGTGGCAAAAGAGAACTTTTCTTTATCATTTTCTATGGCAGTTTTTCAAGTATTTGAATACTATTGTCATGTCACCTCCCAATTTCCTCTTTCTCAAACTAAACATACCCGGTTCCTTTAGCCTTTGCTCATGCTTCCATTCCACCACTTTGATCTTCTCTGTTGGTCACCTCTAGATACTTTCCAATTTCTCTACATCTTTTCTGTACATTGAAGACTAAATATGGACATAGAACTCCAGCTCAGGCCTAACGAGTGCTGAGTAGAATGGTACCATTACCTCCTATGACTTACATGATGTGCCTCTGTTAATGCAACCTAAAATAACATTTTTCTTTCAACATCATCACATTGCTGATTCAAGTTAATGCTGTGATTCACCACAACTCCCAGATCCTTCTCAACAGTCCTGCTGCCAAGTCAGGTATTCCTCATTCTGTATTCATGCATTTAGTTTTTCTTCCCGAAGTGTAGCATCTTACATTTGCTGTTGCTGAATTTATTTTTGTTATGTATAGACCAGTTCTCTAATTTATCAAGATCCTTCTGAATTTTAGTTCTTTCTTCCAAACTGTTGGCAACCTCTCCTATCCGTGCCCCCCACCCCACCTTTTGTGCAAATTTGATTAGTATGCTATTTATTCCTATACTCAGATTGTTAATAAAGATGTTAAACAACACTAGACCCAGAACAGATTTCTGTGGAACCCCACTTGAGCCCTCCCTCCAAACTGACATCAGTCCATTAATGTTTGTTTGCAGTTAACCAATCTTGTATCCACTTAATGGTGGTTCCACTAAATCCACATTTCTCCAGCTTACTTTTTTCTTGCGTGACCATGTCAAAAGCCTTGCTAAAATTCAAGTATGTATGCCAACTGTATTTCCCTTATCCACCAAACCACCTACCCTGTCAAAGAAGGGAATCAAGCATGATTTATTCTTAATAAATCCTGTAGATTAAAGAAAAAGGCTAAAGTAAAAGGATTAATAGAAAAAGGACAGGGATGAGACCCAAGGCCCAGTGAAGTAGGCCAAAACAGTAGGTCTCAGCTAGAAAAATAGTCAAGTTAGCAGAAGTCTGGTTTTAAAGGTCTGACCTCACAGAAACTAGCAAGAAATATTCTGAAACTCATGAGTGGAAAAGCACATCTTAAAGGTAGGAAGTATTGGGTCAGTGTAGCACAAGGGAGATAAAAAGAGATGTGTTGCCCAAATGACATCTTGATGAATGGAGATGTGCATGGACCAATCAACATTATGGGTGGCATCAAAGAAGGGATCTGTGGCTCAATCAAGGTAATTTTGGACACCAAAGAAAGCAGTTTCTGATGCCAAAGAGGCCAAGCAAATGTATAAAAGCAGTGTATAAAAAGGCTTATCCAAGAGCCAGTTTTCATGCAGCTGAGGAGATATCAACTGAGCTCTTCCACTGCATTGAGAGCACAAATGCTGTTAGTGTACCTGTTGATATAGATCACTTACCATTGTGGTCCATTGCAATAAAGCCTACCCTGGCACCTTCATTTCTATAAAGATCCATGGTGGTGTTGGTTTCTTTCATCAGGTTACCTCAGCCTACCCCTGTCGAGCTGACCAGCAGACACATTGCTAACATCAAGAGTACATGTAGGCTTCAGACCACTGTGCTAATTTAGTCCCCCTTGGCTAGTCTACATTGCCCAGCACTTTCAAAAAGCTTTTTCCAGGATAAGTATTTTGAAGTAATTTTCTCAAAAAATCTTTCAAAAAAGAAAAAAAGAAAAGTCTTTCTTTTCAGGAAAAAAAAGCTGTGGTGTTTCAGGACAATGAGCTGTCCCTGGACTGTTGTCCTGAAATAGTATTTTTGAAAAAAAGTAAGTCAATAGATGAGATGGGAGGATTTTTTGAAGAAAAGCCTTTTCTGCATCCCGGGATGGTTTTTTTTTGTTTTTTTTTTTTTGGAAAAAGCTCCCTCAAGAAAGGCTTTTTTCCTATATTAAACCAGGTTTAGCATTTGTGAAAAAGTGCTCAGGTATTCCAAAATACCAGAGAGCTTTTCCAAAAAGCCAGACCCGTCATCTTTTTCAAAATAAAAAGCCTTTTTCAAGATAGCTTTTTTGAAAAAAGCCATCACGAGACATGGCAAAGGCTGTTTTTCAAAAAATCCTCCCTATATCTTTCATTGACTTTCTTTTTTTTTTTTTTTTGAAAAAGAAAGTCTGGTGTAGACTTTCATTTTCAGAATAAAAAAAGCTATGGCATTTCAGGAGAATGGACTGTTATCCTGAAATAGCATTTTTGAAAAAAAGTTTTTTTCGAGATAATTATTTTGAAATACTTATCCCGAAAAAAGTTTTTCAGAAATGCTGGACAATGTAGATGTACTGTTGGTGTCTAATACAGAGGTAATCCAGAGAGAACACATATACAAACATACCATTCCAGATCTTTCTTTCTTGTCTGACAGTGTATTTGAAGAACCCCTTTCTCACTGTCTCTAACTTTCCTTGCCAGATGTAACTCATTCTCTCCCTTGGCTTTCCTGATTTTGTCCCTGTCCACCAACGCTATTTCCATTTATGCTTCCTTGGTGACACTCCCCTCCTTCCATTCCCCCAGTACAGCAATTTAGAGTCAGGCAATACAAGTCATTAATTTAAACCACTTGATTTAAAAAAAAAAAAAAGCTGAAAATTTGTTCTGACAGTTGTAGATTAAAGTTTGCAATTAACAAAGTTATAAATTGTGATTTTTAAATGTCTTTACTAGCAGGCATTTTATTTGAAGAAGTTTACAAAATTGCTATGGGCAAATAAGAAAATATTGAAAATTACAGCCCTGATTTTGCAAACAATTGAGAAACTATATAACTTCCCATCGCTTACACCCCCTTGCATTTATGACCCGATCCCATGTCTTACACTCCCCTGCATTTATTCTCATTTAATTCTGTAAGTTCCCCTTCTTCAAAGGATCTGACGAAGTGGGATTTTTTCCTCGAAAGCTCATGCGATAAATAAATGTTAGTCTTTAAGTGCCTCAAGACTCCTTGCTATCTTTATATAACTTCACTCTCATCAACAGACCCACTGACTTCATGCTTGAAGTTCAGTATGTGCACATCTGTTTGCAGTATCAAAGGCTAAAATTGTATTTTTAATAAAAGCTTTTCTTTTAGTGGCATAAAATATTATTCATTTCAAACAAAATTGATTTGGTACTAATTTAAAAACATCATTTAAACTTTGGAAAGATTAAGAAAATTATCAGACTTTTATTAGACACATTGTCCAAAATTTCAAAATAGGAAAGTAATCTTAAACTCCTAAGCATGCAGCTGAAAACTTGAATTTTTTCAAAAGCATCAGAGTAGTTTAGGAGCACAAATGGAGAAGTGTAGCTTGCTGAAATAATTCTTCCTTGACTTGTGAGAGTTCAGTGCATAAGCTTGGTATTATCTGGGTTTGTGCTGTGATGCTAATGAGACCACATCCTTGATATTAGATGAAGACTTCAAGTGAAACTTCCAAACCTGAAACTTCTCAGTGGAAAACATCACTAACCTGAAATTCTACTAACAATTAGGAGACCAAGAAAAACATCAAATTTAGAAAGCAAAAATTAAAGTGAGAAATACAAACTAGCAGTATATAAGTAAAAAACTATTTAAAATTTTAAGTGATATTTTGGCTTTAAAAATTCATTTTTTCTACCTTAATATCCTGACACTGGAGTCAGTATAGGTCCATTGAATACATAGGAGTGGAAGAACAAAATTTTATGTGGGCTACCTGGTATATTTTGCAAGACTGCTTGCATTTCAGCAGGCTGAGAAGCAGGGAGCAGTGTTACAAGCATACAGGGCTATTTGAGTTGAATGGCATCTCCAGCTAGTTAATCTGCAGATGATTCAGGGCTTTAGGAAGGATGCCCCTTTTCTGATTCTAGCCTGAATAACTGGAGCGAGTGCCAGATCGTCAATACAGTCTTTAATGTCTACAAAGTGCTTTGGAAATGTAAAATACTAAGTATAATTAATATTGTTCAACAAGGCATGAATGGAGAAAAGCATCTGTAGATGTAAAACAAAACAAAACAAAACAAAAAAGTACTGCTCCAATTGGGATTTTAAACATCTAATTGACCCTCTTGTCACTCGTACAATGTTGTACTCTTACTTGTAGATAAGAACTTTGTCCTGGTCAAAGAACTTGGAATAATATATGCATGAACAAAATTAAATTCATATTACATTTATTAATATGTTTTTTAAGCATGTTAGGAATACTAATTAAAACAAGGGTTCTGCTGGCACTTTTAAAGACTAATATTTATTTATCGCATGAGCTTTCTTGGGAGAAAAAATCCCACTTTGTCAAATGCTTGAAGATGGGGAATTTACAGAATGGGAGCAAAATAAATGCAGGGGAATGTAAGTCACAGGATCAGGTCAGACTTACAGCAAATGAAAAGTAGTTGTTTAGATACAGTGGAGAATAGCTATCAGCATGGAAGGTTGGGGGAGGGGAGCAAAATTCCTTTTTGTAATTAGATAAAAATCTCATAATCTCTATTCAGACTTACCATGAAGTGATGGTGTCAAATCTGCATATGAATTCCAATTCTGCAATTTCTCTCTGAAGTTCGATGTTATCTATTTGGCTGAAGATTGCTATTAACAGATCAGTAATGGAGTGATCAAGAAGATTGAAGTGTTCCCCTGTTAGTTTTTTAATGGTTGACACGGTGGGATTTTCTCCCACAAAAGCTCATGCAATGAATGCATCTGTTGATCTTTAAAAATGCCACCAGACTCCTTGTTTGCTTTGCTGAATTAGACTAATACAGCTACCCCTTTGGAACTGATTAAAATGCCTCTCTTTGTCTAACTGGTAATGGGAGTTGTATTTGCAATACACGTCACTGCTTAAGGAAATTGCACCTCACAAGAATGAATGTCTCACTTTATAGTCCACCCAAGAACACACATTCCCAACTCCAGAGCTGGCACTTCCTTTAGGCAGAGACCTTCATCTTGCTCTTCTGACTGGGGTTTTTCCAGGCTAAACAGCTCCCTACCAACACCATGAATTCCCAGAAAGCCAATCAACTTGAATAGGCCAGCCTCTGTACTCAGTTCATGGATGTTGAAGAGAAAGCAATGTAAGCACTAGCAGTCATGAGTTCACACACAGTTCTTTCTAAGCAAGCATATTTCTTCATAAGGAAAATACATTGCAGAAAAAAAAAGTTTAAAGAACTTACATGCATTCTTAAGCATACCAGTGATCACTCCCAAGTCTACCAATGACTAAGGTAGCAATCAGTCCTTTAAATTTCAAAAGATGCTTTTCTGTGGTTGTAAGTTCATAACAGCATCAGCTCAGAACAATCACCCCCTGAATAGTCCAGTCTTTTCTTCATATTGTTTAGGCCTTTGATCTGTCTCATGCAACAAGTTATCAGCAGACAGAGGTCCTCTCTTCAGGGCATAGCTTCAAAAAGGCTGGGTTTTTGCAATAACAGTAGGAAGAAGAGGATTTGCATTCACCTTCCAAACAATTTCCCTGGAAATCTACTTCATACATCTTGTCCCCACCCCCAAAAAAACCCATTCTTGTCTGCCACCTTGTTTCATTAATCATCCAGGCCCTTAAATAATACATAATTGTTGCATTTAAAGAATAGACTCCAAAGATTCAATCTAATTCAATATTTTGTAAGCCCATTGTAGGAAAATGCCATGTGTCACAATATACATCTGGAATTACAGGAACGCAATTTTAATGAAACATTATTACATGGCACTACTGCCCTGTAGGGCCTGAGGATGAAGTTAGCTGCAGCAAGGTGCTGGAAAGCACCTCTCCTCACCACTTCTGACTGCAGCTCTAATAGAGTTTGTGTTTTGGCATGGTGCCATTTTTCTGTGGTAAGTTTGTAAGAATGTAGGAGTATAAGTCACAAGGCATCACACTTCTCAAACTGTTTTGAAGGAACCCCATTTGCTCACTAAATGACACAGGCATATATTTGCAGACTAATTAGCTCACTAGAGATCAACCTGTCTTTTCATAAAAGTCTAGAAATTTGGTAGACATACAGTGGGCTGGTTTGAAACAAAAATGAGTGTTTTTTCTATGATGCATAAACAAAGAAAATCATGAAGAAAAATATCTGACAAAATCCAGAGAAATATATTTTAGAATATATTGTATTTTGAGAGTACTTATAGAAATGCAATTGCATGTTTAGCCCTGAAGGGTTTTCAGCTCTACCCTTTAATGGCATTAGCTATGAATCTGACTGACAGAAGCTCCTCCCCAATGTTACCAATATAGGAAAACAAATCAGTGTTGACTCTAGGCAAGTTCATATTTCAGTTTAGTTTTATTTTAAATTTAATTTGTTTTTTCTTCACAATATCTAGGCCTTATTTTGCCCTTTTCATCAACAGATCTTAAAGTGCTTTATGAAGGAAGTCGATACCATACTCATTTTACAGACAGGGAAAACATATAGATGAAACGACTTTCTCAAGGTCATACAACATTGGATACTTGGTGCATTGAGTTCTCCGTAGTTATATGTTCACTCACTCACAGAAGGTAAAAAAGGGAAAGTGGTTCATTGAAGGACTGGGATCAGATTCTGCAGTTATTCTCCTGTGTGGGCAGATAGAAGATGTGTAGATTAGAGGTGATGTGGACGGAGGGGAAGCTTCGGTATTTAAATTCAACATGTTTGATAAGACCTTTCAGTCTAGATATAAATGTTTTCATTTTAGAGACTATTATAATAGACCACAGATGCTAGCTCCCAGAAACGCCATTCCTACAATCAGATCCTTGCTCACTGCAGCTGCCAGACAGCAGCTAACTCCACAGACAGAACCCATTCATCTCTCCTGCCTGTTCTCTGACAGCAAGTCAACCACTTCAGCATCCTCAGACACATTTCAGCACCCGCTAGCTCAAGTGCTCTAAACACACAACACTCCTGGACATCAAGCTGCCACATATGCCCAAAACAGTCTTAGTTGCCAATTGTTGTGCAGTGTCCTATCCCTGCTTTTGCTTGGAGAAGGCTACATTGACTGTAAAATGTAGGTGACATACACAAATTAGCTTTGCATAATTTTCATACACTGTTACACCTAGCTGTATGAATCTTGGTGGCCATCAATGAAGAACTCTTAGTTTCTATGTTCTGCTGTGAAGGCCATGTCTTACCTATGTTCAAATATATATATTATATAAAAAAAAAATTCCTCTCTCACCCCCTATGGGTGGTATGTGTCACCCTCAACCTCGGGTCCTCTACCAGAGGCCTGGGAGTTGGAGGGTTCTGCGCAGTATCTTAGCTGCTCCTAGCACTGCACTCTTCTGGACAGAGAGCTCTGATGTTGTTCCTGGGATCTGTTGGAGCCACTCTCCCAGCTTAGGAGTCACAGCCCCAAGTGCTCCTACCACCACCAGGACCACTTTGGCCTTCACTTTCCACATCCGCTCTAGTTCCTCTTTCAGGCCCTGGTACTTCTCCAGCTTCTCATAGTCCTTCTTCCTGATGTTGCTGTCACTTGGCACTGCTACATCTATCACCACCGCTGTCTTCTGGTCCTTGTCTATTATCATGTTGTCTGGTTGATTGGCCAGTACCTGCCTGTCTGTCTGGATCTGGAAGTCCCACAGGATCTTAGCCCTCTTATTCTCCACGACCTTCTGTGGGATCTCCCATCTGGTCTTGGGAGGGTCTAGCCCATACACTGTGCAGATGTTCCTGTACACAATGCCAGCTACTTGGTTATGCCGTTCAGTGTATGCTGTTCCTGCCTGCATCTTACATCCTGCCACTATGTGTTGGACTGTCTCTGAGGCCTCTCTGCACAGTCTGCACCTTGGGTCCTGTCTAGTGTGGTAGATCCCTGCTTCAATGGATCTGGTGCTCAGTGCCTGTTCTTGTGCTGCTATGATCAGTGCCTCAGTGCTGTCTTTTAGTTCAGCTTTTTCCAGCCACTGGTAGGATTTCCCAATGTCAGCCACCTCAGCTATCTGTCGATGGTACATTCCATGCAGGGTCTTGTCTTGCCATGGCACTTCTTCTGCTTGATCTTCCTCCCATGTCTGCTGCTGCCTCAGGCATTCTCTCAGCAGCTCATCTTTGGGTGCCATCTTACTGATGTACGCCTGGATGCTCTGGGTTTCATCTAGGACAGTGGCTTTGACACTCACCAAACCCCGCCCACCTTCTTTCCAGCTGGCGTACAGTCTCTGGGTGTTGGACTTGGGGTGGAAACCTCCGTACATTGTGAGGAGCTTCCGGGTCTTCACATCGGCACCCTCCATGTCCTCCTGTGGCCAGCTCACTATACTGGCAGGGTATCTGATGACTGGCAGGGCGTACCTGTTGATGGCATGGATCTTGTTCTTCCCATTGAGCTGGCTCTTCAGGACCTGTCTTATCCTTTGGTGGTACTTGGATGTTGCTGTCTTCCTTGCCTCCTCATCGTGGGTCCCATGTGACTGTGGGATGCCAAGGTACTTGTAGCTGGTCTGTATGTCTGCTATGTGGCCTGCTGGTAGTTCCACCCCATCAGTCTTGACTACCTTCCCTCTCTTTACTACCATCCGGCCACACTTCTCCAGTCCGAATGACATCCCAATATCCTCACTGTAGATCCGTGTCAGGTGGATTAGCGAGTCGATGTCTTGTTCATTCTTAGCATACAGCTTGATGTCATCCATGTAGAGGAGGTGGCTGATGGTAGTTCCACTCTTGAACTTGTATCCATATCCAGTCCTTGTGGTTATCTGGCTGAGGGGGTTCAAGCCAATGCAGAACAGCAGCGGGGACAGCGCATCACCTTGGTATATGCCGCACTTGATGGCCACTTGTGCAAGCTGTCTTGAGTTAACTTCCAGTGTTGTCTTCCACAGTCCCAGTTCTTGAGGAAGGTCCTTAGTGTCCTGTTGACTTTGTATAGCGCCAGACATTCACAGATCCATGTGTGCGGCATTGAGTTGTAGGCTTTCCTGTAGTCAATCCACGCTGTGCACAGATTGGTCTGTCTAGACCTTGAGTCTTGGGCGATCGCCCTGTCTATGAGCAGCTGGTGTTTTGAGCCTCTGGTGTTGTTCCCAATGCCCTTCTGAGCTGTGCTCAGGTACTGGCCCATGTGGTCCTGTAGCTTGGCAGCTAGGATGCCTGATAGGACTTTCCATGTTGTGGGGAGGCAGGTTATTGGCTGGTAGTTGGATGGTGCTGTTCCCTTGTGGGGGTCTTTCATGATCAGCACTGTCCTTCCTTGTGTTAGCCAGTCTGGGTGGGAGCCTGCTGCTAGCAGCTGGTTCATCTGTGCTGCTAGGCGTTCATGCACTGCTGTTAGTTTCTTTAGCCAGTAGGTGTGGATCATGTCCGGTCCAGGTGCTGTCCAGCTCTTCATGTTCTTGACCCACTGTTGGATGTCGGCTATTGTGATGGTGACTGGTTCCTGTTCCAGGAGATTGCTGTGGTCTCTTCTCAGGTCCTGAAGCCACTTTGCACTGGTGTTATGAGTCTTCTCTTTCTCCCATATGTTCTTCCAGTACTGTTCAGTTTCTGCTGCTCATGGCTCTGCTGTTATTGTGTTGTTGCACTGCAGGATGGAGTACACCTTGGATGGTTCTTTGGAGAACAGGGCATTTATCTTTTTGGCCTCTGCTTCTCTAGTGTATCTCCTTAGCCTGGTGGCCAGTGCTGTGAGCCTTTGCTTAGCAGTCTCTAGGGCTTCAGATGGAGTCAGGCCCTTGTATTTTCTCAGTAGCCGAGTCTTATCCTTAATCTCTACACCCTTCTGTAGTTCCACCAGCCGGCTAACTTCTTTCCGGGTTGCCTTGATCTTATCCTTCAACCTCATTTTCCGGGGGGGTATGTACTGGTGTTTTTCTTGATTGTGTAGCCAAGCATCTCCAGGATTACAGAGGCTGTAGCATATACCAGTTCATTGGTTTCAGTGATGGTGGTAGTAGGAATTGTCATTAGGGCTCTATTGGCATCTTCTAGCGTACTATCTGAGGGTACTTCTCCAACGAGCCTTGGTAATCGGTCTCGAGGGTTGACTGTAGCTAGTTTATCCATGATCTTATGCCTCATATCAGCTGCTGTGCTCTGTAAGGGAGGGGGTGGCAGTGAAGTTCCAGCTTCAGGTGTTGGCTGCACATCTAGTTGTTCTTCTGGGGCTTCTTCTTGAGTCCGGGAGGTAATGTGGAGTTGGTCTATCTCCAGTTGTGAGAGCAGCTGCCTCTTTACTATGTTGAAGCGTTGGGTAACTAGCTGTTTCTCAGTTAGTATGGATGTAGGTCTTTTGTCCATCCATAGTCCCCTCATACGTTTCATATATCCCCTCTCATTAGGTCTACTGTTGTAGTAGCATTCCATCAATTCCAGGTTCTCTTGTCTCGTCCATGCATGGTTTGTTCCAGTAGCCCACTTATCGTCAGATTGTCCTGGTTCCCCAACATCTGGCGCGGACCTTGTTAATCCGGGCAATGTCTGAGCCGGCATGACTCTCCTAGTTCGTGTCACTCTCATATTCGAGGTAGGCAAGTGAGGAGTTAGGGGGTCTTTTGCCCAAGGACCCCTACTAAGAAGGTAGACAGGTACCCACCGGGATTTGAACCCCGTCTCCCGTATCAAAGGGCGTCGCTCTTAACCACTATGCTATCCAGTCACCTATATATAGATATATTTATTTTTAAACTTTTACTTGTCATTCATAACCAAAAACATGACAAAAACCCAAAACACTAAAAATCTGAAAAAGCAATATTTTGAATGTATGATTTTACCTTGGGAATCCAAAGTATCCTACAAAATTCAAACATTCACATCCACAATTTGTTTATTTATTGTTTTCCTCGAAAATATCCAGGTCAGAATGGTACTAAGTTACAAAGACATCATTAAAATGAAACTTCTGTGACAACTTTCACTATGTTGCCATAATGCACCATGATAATTAACATGCTTCAATACAGTTAACTTTTCCAGGTTTGGTACTAAAATATTTTATTTTGTTAATGTAGAACAGCAAATCAAAATGATCATGCTACCATGTAACAAAAACAAAAAATTATGTAAATCACAATTAAAACAAATGCATATTTCTAAATATGTCTATAACAGGGGTAACAAACATTCAGCCTGATTGATATATTTCTATTGTCCTAATGTCCTTCAGATTATACAAAATCCAAGTTTCCACTGTTAAAGTTTTTTCTGTCTTCAGGTTGCAGGGGGCTTTCCAAATGTAAATCAATATATTACAGTGGTATCCTCTTGAGTCTGCAGACAACCTTAAAAAATAAATCGAAAGTGTGATCTCTGCTCCCTATTACTCTGTATTCTGGTGACTTTAAACCCATTAATGGTATCTTCTTACCAGAACACATTGTTTGTTTAACAGCTGATCATTTTAATAAATAAAATGGGGAAAGTAGTAGGAATTAGTGAAATGGAGAAATAGCGAGAAGGAAAGAAATGAAGAAAGGAGGATGGAGAGAAAAAACAAAGGGGAGTAATAGCGGTTCTCCTGAATGATTTTTTTTTTCCTGTTTGAGTGATACTGAATGCTAAAAGATAACCAAATGTGTAGTTACTATATATTCTACTCTCATTTCCTATGAAAACCTTTTAAACATCAGTGATTATTCCTCTTTCAGTTGAGGGGATTGAATAGTCTCATACCCAAAAATCACACAATTAAAAATGGAATTTGGCCCTTTCCTACACAGTTTGACATCTCTGGTCTATACTAGGATAAAGACAATGAGTGTTCCATAAGCATTTTTATGGTCTATAACGGATAGGCTATAAACCTAACTAAAGCAGTACTAAAATCAGTAAGATATTCCATATAAGGCATAAAATACAAAAAATGTAATTCCAATATATATAAATCTATATATAATGGTAACTGTTTGCAGACTTAGGTCAGCTTGCTAGGAAAGTCATGGGTTTTTGTTGTTGTTGTTTTTAAATAAACATTCAATTCTAAAAAAAACGGTAAAAATATTTCCCTTTGAAATTTTAATCTTTATTTTTTAAGCAGTAAGCGAAATGACACCATTTTCCCCTGCTCTCTGATTAAAAACAAAATCCAGAATGGATTTAAATTACAGCCTATACATAAAAAATTGCACATGAAGTTGAATGCTAAGTTCAGACCTGGGAAAAAACAAACAAACCATTGCATTATGTTCAAGACTAGAACGTATAATAAACATGACAACATGACAATAGCTACCATATAAGTGAGATAAAGTTTCATTAAACTGTAAGGTATATTCACTGAACGTACAATATTTGACAGACTTTATAAAACTAAAGCCCAGGTTTATAAGGAATAGTTACAACAATCATGCTACTTCCAAAGCAATACCATTTATAAAAACTAAGGAAAAAAGTAAAGCAATGAATAATCTTTACATAATCCCATCACTGTGCCTTTTACATCTCATCCTTTTCTTTTTAAAAAGATTACAGAAATATTTTTGAGACCTGAACATACTGTAATCTCATTCTATATTTCCGAATAGGAGTCATTCTTCAAACCCTTTGCTAGCTCAACACATCTCATCAAGAGATCTTCTCCCATGAAGTCAGCTTGTCATATTTTCGGCAGCCTAGAAAGAGAAGTACAAGTAATTAATGAAACCACTGAAAACAGATAAGAAATATGGATTTGCTATAACATGGTCATTTCTTGCAACAACTTTTATTTGGTGAAGAACATTTAAATAGTTAATAGATCATAAATCGTGATACATAATTCTGAATGCTACTTACATGGCTTTTTTATGCTCATTTCCATTTTTACAATGTTTTTGACTCATACCATCGTTTATTAATTTAGCCATCACTTGACAAAATTTGAAACAGGGAAGCCCAGTGTATAATTTTATAAAGGGCAGGCACTATGGCACCTTTGAACTTACACATGCAGGTGCTGGTCGCATTAGGGCATGTTTTATTACAAACCACATATGTAACCATGTATACCGGTCACATTTAAAAAAAAAAGTACATGAAATATATATGAATCCTTATTCTGGTCCCTTCCATGTTATATAACATGGAATACATAATGATGTAGCATAACTATTTCATTTGCATGAATTTGGAACACTGGCATTATTTAGAACTGCCACTGCTGTGAGTTATGCACATTCATTTGATTACTATTATTAGTAACAAAAATAGCACCAGTAAATATTTACTCTATACAACCATACCACCAGATGCTGTACAAACAGAAAAAAAGGAAGTTCTATAGACAAACACAAAAAAATGCAGAGGATATGGATATGACATACAAGAATTGATAATGACTTCTCAGTTACATGTAGTTAACTACATGTATGTAGGGTTGTTTTTTTTTGTTTGTTTTTTTTTAAACTGGAATTCAAAGAAGAGAGAGAGATTCTTGGAGCAACCGAGAGTGCACAGTGTTACAGAGAGCTTAAAAGATGAACAATGTGGAGGAGAACGGTGAGCCAGCAGAAGAACTCAGAGGAGACTGATGTTGTCAAACCACAAAGGAAGAAGGTGTTATAGCAGCAGTATTCCCAATACATGAGGAGAGCAATGTTGTATTGGTTAGAACCAGAAAAGATTAGGCTGAAATAGTCAAGACATGAAATGACTGGAACTGGACAAGCAAAGAGGACACAGTAGTTGTCAAGATGTGAAATGATGAAGGCTTGAATGAGAGAGAGAATAATTGTGGATTACACCTTTATAGCACACAATCATGTATTTTATATATGCCATAAATTATGAAATCTTATGTTGAAGGTGTTTTAAAAAATTAAAAATTATTATTGGGAGCATTCCTTGGATGCCTATACTTATAAAGAACTTTAATGATACAAAAACTATTGGCATCCCATTGCACATCTAATAAAAAAACCCAAAACTCAGCAAGTCAACAGTTCTCCAAGATTATATTTGGGTTTTTTAAACATAATTAGTATTGAGTGAAATACTTTCCATAAAGATATTCAATGTATGTTAAATTTTGAAACAGAAGTGTTCTGCTCCTCAAAAAAATGACACACAAAAATTACAATCCAAAATCTAAAAGGGTTTTGAGTCTAAACAGGTTACTGGAATAGTGTATGTGAAAGCATATATTGTTTTTAAAAGTGAATTGTTGTGGGTTTACAAAAGTTTATATAAAAAGGACATGATATAAAGAAAATGCAAGACAATTCTGTTATTTTATAACATCTTTTAATCATTTTAACTATTGTATTTTTTTAAAAAGAAATATAGCCCTGTTCTCTCAAAGTCTACGCATGCAAGTAGTCCTATTGAGTTTAATGCAACTGCTTGTACACAAAATTACTTATGTATGTTTTTTCAGGACAGAAGCCTAAGGGGCTCTCTTAATAGAATTTGATGAGCAAATCAGAGATAACTTTGCAAAACTGTCATGAAAGTGTATCTGCCCAGGAAAGGAACAAAGAGTCCCATCTGTCCACCTTTTACCTTTGTGACTGGTAATAAAGTTAGTAATTTTATTTGTCTATCAAAATTCATTGCTCATTCAAAGAAGGGGGGAAAAAGGTAAGAAAAGTTTGGAAGGTTTTCTGTCTACAGATTCTTTGCGTTGGACCAAATCCTATTAGCAATACCAGATGAAGACAGCAAGATTTATTTCCTTGGATTATTATTTTTATTTTATTTAAAATTCAAGGCAAATATACAATTTCATGTGAAAAGCTGAATGTGCCGAGATCTGAATTTTGATTAGCTCTAGCTTTTTAAAACACAAATTCTGCCTGTTTTTTCACAAACTGTCTTACCTTTAGTGCTTCTGTTGCTTTGCGTAGTTCTTTAATTACAGAGGATAAGGCCTCTGGATTTATCCCTTGTTCACACAGCCGCACACAAATAGACAGAGTTTCCATATCTAAACCAGTATTTAATATTCTTGAAATCTCAAGCAGAACTACAATAGATTTTTAAAAAAAATCAAAGTTAGTTTTTGTTAAAGTTGAAACACAAGTACTAAAATTTCTCAAAAATAATTTATGTTTTAAGGATGGGATTTTCAAAATAACCTCTGTGGATGGTGACAGTGTCTACTTCCCCCCTGCTTATCTGAACCCCAGGCTGCACAATTTTGAATCACCTTCCCCATGTGAGTCAGAAGCCACAGCCTCTAAACACGGATCTATGTTTACATTTTCTAATCTATCTTAATCAATTCACTAAACCAGGACAGGACATTACTTGGTCACCCTGTGAAAGGAAGGCTGCTAGTCTACATGTCTATAGTAAGTATTAAGCTTTCATGCATAGTCGATGATGATAATTCAAATCTTTGCCAATCAAGTGTAACGTAGGAAAGAAAAGAGAAGCAGTTTTCATTTTAATAGTTACAACTTATAATATGTATTACTGCATATTTAATTAAAATCTTTACTCAATCATAAAAGTTTTGTCCAACGATGTTGTCTTAAACATTAGACTATTTTTTAACAAAAGCAAATATTAATTTCATTCTGCTTTTACAAAAAGTGTCATAGGCCCTCCCTCCTACATCCATACTTAGCTCTTCCTTTGACAAAGACAATGTCATGCGTCTACAAGAATGGCCATCTTTTAATGCAGTGATTCAAAGTATCTATTCAAGACCAGTGATTTTCAACCAGCATGCATACTAGTGTGCTGTGACAACTGTCCAAGCAGTGCTGGAACTAGGAATTTCAGTGCCTGGGGCTCATCCGGAACACATCCTTAGAATGAGCAGTGCCCAAAGCCAGCAGTGCAGAACGTGCCCTTTGATTAAGCAGCGAAATAGAGCCACTCCGGGGCTAAATCCCGGTTATCCCGCCCTAGTTACAGCCCTGTGTCCAAGTGTGCTGTGAAATTATGTACAAGGTAATTGTAGGGGAACAGATAGATAATGAATTCATTGTACTCCATTTTGCATATTTGATGAAACCTGTTTTAACTGTATTCTGTGTAATTCATTTAAATGTGTGAATAACATGTGTGAATGAAGGGCGTGTGATGGGATCAGTTGATGCTGGCCTGTCCTGATGAAATGCAAATACTGCTTTACTGACTGAACAAAAACAAACATTTTCCTGAACAGTGAGAAGAAGGATCCATGCCAGAAAAGAACAGAACAAAATATAATCAAGACAAGATGAAAGTCATGCCTGTAAGTGACTAGTGACCTCACAAGAGTCCTCGAAGCAGCATGACACAGCAAATCCCAGACTTACACGAGAGCCAGCAAGCATAAAAGATGGGTAAGAACATGAAAATTTTTGGTCTCATTATGTCATCTTGGAGAATTGGATTCGTGACCAACAGAAGCCTGACTTCCTCCTGATGCCCAGCCTAGCTTGCCACTCTGCTGTCTAAAGCAACGCATGAAAGGACTGGGAATTATATCACACCTGCTTGCAGAACTTCTTTGTGTGTGCGCGCATGCACACACCTGCTTTTTTGCTATTCTTACATTTACAATAAATGTGGCATATTACTTTGTCCCCCTGAATGAGACCCTGCTACTCTTTGTCTTTTTAAATACAACATAATGAAAACCTATGTAGAACAAACATCGTTTCATCTTAAACAATATTCTAACCAACCAAAATTAAAATTCATGAAAATTAATCATCAGATTAAAAGCAAGGGATCGGTCTTTCAGTTCTAAAGCATGAACATTCTAAACGCATGCGGCCAAAAGGCAAAATTGAGATGACATTTTCTCCCAGTGGGTTTGAAACATTAATGCATTTGATCCTTCTTTAGCTTACTGTATGCACTGTGCTGCAAACCTCTCTAGTAAGACCGTAACCATAGTAAATGTGATTGCTCATAAACAATCAATTCAACTGATGAAGTGGTTGTACCATGGAACTACTGTCTCTTTGAAGTATGCCATGTTACTGAAAAGGTTGGGAACCACTATTCTAGATACTTACTAGCTGGTTTCTCTCACCCTCATTGCCATTTTGCCGTTCTTATCATCTGCTAACAGTTACTGACTGCCTTTTTGTTATAAACATCTTCATCTAAGCCTTGTCTGGGATAAAATCACATCCTTTAATTACGTATTACTTCCTTCTGAATCCTATGGAAAACTTTTATTATTGTAGTAGAGAAATACAAAGTTTGGCCTCCACTGTGAAGCCATGTCTACAGCAAAAATTCCCTGGTAATAGTAATTTTTTTATCTTAAGAAACATTACTCATGTTTATAGAAACAGACAAATAAAGCTTTCAAAAATTTGAAATAAAAATGCCACTTCATTCCTTCCTCACAGGACAACAGATGGCTGTTCTGATACTTAATGTGCAAATCTTGACAAGACGTATAGTTTGCAAATACTGAAAAAGTTTTACTGCAGTATAAATTTGTGGTATGCTGAAGAATCGCTTAAAAAATTATCCACATATATATCCAGACCAACATGTTCAAAAATGAGTGTCTAAAATTAGGAATCTATGTACATAATTAAGCACCTGGGTAAGTGGTTTGATTTCCAGAGATGTTATGCACCCAGCAGATCCCAACCAAGTGGAAGCTGCCAAGTGTTGACCACTTCTGAAGCTTGAGCCTTGAATGCTACTGATATGTACAGAAGTAGTTTATAAGATGTAAATTATATGAGTATTAGTGCAGATATCTATGTAGCTGACATATGAAGATATTAAAACATCAAGGTCATTACTCAACCCAAAGCCCTTATTACAAGTACCAGGAAAAAGTTTCCTTCTGCATGATATGAACTTCAATTCTCAGAAGTGATGTTCTATTTGACTGGTCCCTGCGTTTATGGATTTCAACAATGTTTGTTCTAAATAGCTGTACGAAATGAAATGATGCATTCATTCTAAAATATTCCTGAACATTTTTAATTTAAACATTTATAGCAGGGGTGGCCAAACTGTGGCTCACAAGCCACATACAGCTCTTCAAAGAAAATATGCAGCTCACGGAAGTGCATGGCAGGGAAGGGCGGAATGGTCGGAGATGGGGGGGGGGGAGAGAAGCGTGGCATGGTCAGGGACAGTAGAGAAGCAGCGGCATGGTCGGAGCCGGCAGGGAAGCGACAGCATGGTCAAGGCTGGCAGAGAAGCAGTGCCGTGATCAGACAGGTGGGGGGAGTGCAACATTGCTGGGGCTGGCAGAGAAGTTCTGCAAGGTCAGAGATGTGGGGAAAGCACGGCTTGGTTGGAGCCAGCAGAGAAACGCAGCATGGGCAGACAGGGGAGCAGGGCAGTGCAGCACAGTCAGAGCCGGCAGGGAAGCAGCAGCATGGCTAGGGATGGGATGGAAAAGCAGGGCATGGGTGGGGACAACAGAGAAACAGCGGCATGGTAAGAGACTTCAGGAAAGCAACAGCATGGCCAGAGATGGGTGTTGGGGTGGAAGCGCGCGGCATGATCAGGGAGTCCATGGCATGTTTAGATTTTCTCATAGGCCCTAATGCAGCTTCCTCCTCGTTAAAATAAAATCAAATTGTGTTTTACAAGTCTTAAACTTGATGTGGAATAATAAGAAATGAAAATACAAAGGAGAAAAGTTTAAAACTGAATGTAGATTACTTTCAATTTTTGGCACAATTTACTGCTGTTAAGCATTGTATTTCACAATGCAATTTATTAAACTGAAACATCGTGTAATACTTAGGGATCAGCACCTGAGAGAGCTTTTACCTACTGCACTGACAAGTTACTGCCCAGATTTTAAAAAGCTTGCCAGTAGCCTGTAGTGCTCTACATCCAGCAACAGCTAAGTTTCTACTGTATGGGCCTAATTCTCATGGTAACCTTAAGTAACTATTAGAATCTGAAATTAGTAGAATCAATATTTGCCCTATTTTTACAATAAAATTAAAATGTGCAATGAATTTTAAGCTTAGTAATTTTGGAGTAGGTAAAAGTATGTGGTTATATGCCTCAGTGCAGCTCTCGAAGGTTTAATAGTCAACTTGTGCAGCTTGAATTCCATAAGTTTGGGAACCCCTGATTTATAGGAATTGCTGAAATAGCTTTCAACGTAAAAAAGGATGCTTTTTGCTCTCTCCTGATTAACTACAGTGGCTATAATTCTCTCATAAAGACCTTGAATATACTGCTCTTATACTAATTCACAGTATATTCTAAGTCATAATGCTACCTTTAAATTTTTAAATTAGTTTTTAGTACATATTTCCTGTACAGAAAGTTTGATTATTTTCTTCTAACTGAATTTCTCTTAAAATGGAAAAGTAGATTCAGGCAGAGAATTGCACAGCTTTTTAGTGATTAATTTCAGCTCCTGTTTTCTGAAAATTTTCTCTTTAAATAGCACTTGGTCATGGTCACTTATAGAAAGATACCTTATATTCTAGCCTAACGTAAGTTCATTTACACACATAGCTTGTTAATTACTATGTGAAAGCAGAGGCTGGTTTTAAAGTGCTTATAGCTGCACCAATGCACTCCCTTCCAAGTGCTCTGCTTACTTTTTATGGAGTTAAATAATGATTCTATGATAAGCCTGGTCTTTTCAGTCCCCGGTTAACACCATAGCCCCCATGCTGTGGCTGGCCTCTTTGAACTGAAGTAATGCAAAAATCTCTTTTACATTTATCCAATTACACAGAATTGAGCAAATAATGTTTTCATGTATTTGCTAATTTTATAAGTTTTTTAAAATTATTCATAATTGTGGTAATTTTACTTTATTCTTACTATAGTATGATTTTTTTCTCATCTCAAAACCACTCACTCTCCCTAAATTCATCTATATAAATTTAATTTTCTTCTCTCAGATGCTTTTGCACAAATTCTAAGAGTCCCAATCAAAGCTACTGTCAAGATAAGCTACTTCAGAAGTCAGGATAGTATAAAGTATAGTTATGTTTTACAAATGAGGCAAAGAAATGACGACTAAGTAGATGAAACAGCACTTAAGATAAAAAAAGACTAATGAACATGCAGATATTTAATGCTCATTTAAAGGCCCTTGAAACATCAAATTCTCAGTGATCTAAATATCTGATATACAGCTAGCTAGATACAGTTTTCTAACTTCAGACAACTTTTGAGGAACAGGCTATTTTTTATTTTTATTGTAATAATAATGGTTGAAATTCACCTCTTAAAAAAAGGCCAGCATAAGACTTAAGTACCACTCAGAAGTGACTTTAGTGTTCATGACTGACATCAATGGGAATTAGGTACCACATACATAAGTCTTAGGCTAACTGTGTGAGCTGGGGTGAATTGTCACCTCACTTTATATTAACAAACCTTATCAAAAGAAGAATTTGACTGGATGATAATTCTTCTAACTGTGAAGACAATCAGCCATAACGAAACAAAGCAGGACTTATCAATAAATGTATCCTCCCAGAAATCATTGCATACATCAGAGGGGAAGTTAATATGACTACCTTAGATTTTGAAAGAATACATACACTTTAGGAGGTTTTTTTTTTTTTTTTTTTTTTAAATAATCAGCACTTGTACAGTTCAGCAGGCAGAATCTGAAAACATTAAATAAGCAGTCTCACCTGACAGTCAGTGTAAAGCCACTTCAATATCACTTTGAAGCTTCAAAGCATCTGACAAAGTGGGATTGTCCCCCATGAAAGCTCATGCAATAAACAAACTTTTTAGCCTTCAGAAGTGCCATAAGACTTTGTTTAAAAAAAAAAAAAAAAAAAAAGTAATCATCCAAAAGTATTAGTCCATGTTAAACAATAGCTGAACCAGATAACCCATCTGATAAATGCTGTTAAAGGTCTTCCCCCCCTTGCGATTTTTTTCTTACATCTATTGTACACAATATGACCATCAGTGTTATGTAGATACTAAATCTGTCTTATGAACCATGTATTATAAAACTAGCATAGGGTTTTGTATGTTCCATAAAAAAGATAAGGTGGTGGGTGGAGAAAGGCTTCTGGTCTATAAGCATAACAAGGAGGCCTGCAGCACTTTTAAAGACTAACAAATTTATTTATTGCATGAGCTTTTGTGGGAGAAAATCCCACTTCATGAGATGCTTTGAAAATGCAGAACTTACAGAAGGGGAGGAAAATAAATCCAGGGAAGTGCAAGTTACAGGATCAAGTCAAACTGTTACAGCAAATCAGTGCAATAGTTTAGATTCAGACACTGATGAACAGCATCGAGCTGCTCTGCCCCCACACCCTCCAACCTCCAGCAGGTGCTTCTGCCATAGATAGCACTGCCACCACTTTGTTCCACTCCCAGCTCCAGGTGAAGCTGGGAGGGAGAAGGAATGACAGCAGCACCCTGGCCGCTGTGCGAGCTGGTACTCTCCTTCTCCCTTCCAGATCCAGCAGTGGCTCACACCAGAGAGGCAAGGGTGCGTGGCAGCAGAGCTTGATCCACACCCCTTTTCTCCCAGGTTCAGTGGCAGCTAGGAGGATGAAGGTGTGGCAGTGCTCTGGCCCTGGCACAAACTGCCGCTCTCCCTTGCCCAGGAGCTCTGCTGGCCCCAGAGAAGACCCAGGGCTCAGGGTTCATGCGCTGCTGCTGCAGCCACCACTGTGGGCAGCCCAGCAGCAGACTCATGGCTCAGCCGCTGGGACTCGTGGCTCAAGCCTCATGAGCCCAGAGCCAGCAATGCCTTTGCCTTCCTGGCCCAGGTCGAGCAGTGGCTCAGGACCAGCATGAGCTGCTGCTGGATCTGGGTGGGGGAGGGAGAGCAGCAGCAGCAGATTGAGCTGGAGCCAGAGCACTGCCACCACTCCTTCTCCCTCCCAGCTTCAGCCCTGCCCCTAGCACAAGCTGCTGCTGGACCAGGGAGGATGGGGGTGGCGGGAAGGCAGCAGCAGCTTGCGCTTGGGCCAGAGCACAGCCTCTGCTTCTTCTCCCTCCTAGCTCCAGCTGAAGCTGGGAGGGAAAAGGAACAGTGGCAGTGCTCTGACCCTGGCATGAGCTGCTGCTGGATCAGGGAGGAGTAGTGAAGCCAGCCCGACCCCTTTTTCTAGGGAGTTGGCACTGGCCACGCACCCTCCGCGCAGCACCCCCTACCACCCGCCACCTATGGCATGCTTTGAGTGGCCATAGATGGCATGTTTCAAAGGGACAGCCATGTTAGTCTAGTTTAGCAAAAGAAGCAATAAATAAATCTGTTAGTCTTTAAGTGCCACAGTAGTCCTTGCTTCTTTTATAGATGACATCTGATTCTCAGGCAAAAAACATTGCTCACCCCTGATAAAAAGGAAGTTGAGGTCAAATCACCTGTTGTAATGAGAAAAAAACTGTAGAGCCTGAATTATGCTTTTTCAAATTATTTTTAGTAAACTAAGATTGTCTGGAAACACCAACTTTACTAATTAAAAGTCATACACATTCAAAATAATAATACCTAATGTTACAATTAAGTTTGGCAATCTGTTATCCATTCATGAATGGGAACATAAAAGTTATTTGCCCCCAAGCAAATATTTTTATCATAGCAGTGAAAAAACCTTGAATTAAAAGGTCTTTAGCAGTTTTCCATTTTCATAACATTTACTGCCTGCTTTCACCACAAAAAAAAAAAAGTGTATACATTTGTTTCAAGAAAAGAACTTCTATATTTCATCTATGGACTCTCCAGACAGGATTACAGGAAATAGAGGAAATCGTTTTCAATTATATCTTGTGTCTCCTACCACTGCCAGGAAAAAGAAAAAAATTATTTAAAATATTAGAGTCAGTGTGACATTAAAGCCTAGTTCTACTTTGAAAAATGACTTTGCAAAAAAGGCATCTTCAGCTCTAAAATTTATTGCAATGCAATTATTTCATTATGTAACTAGACTACTAACTAGTGCTGTAAGGATGCATTTTCTGTGATCCCTAAAAGTACAACCTGAGAATAATTCCAAGGGGTAGTTGCACTAGTCTAGTTCAGTAAAACAAGGAGACAAGCGTCTAATGAAGTGGGGTTTTCTCACATGAAAGCTCACGCAATAAATAAGTTTGTTAGTCTTTTAAGTGCCACAAGACTCCTTGTTTGGTAAGCTTGAGAACAGAAAGTTGAATCACGTCCTGTGCACCAAACTACACAAAGCCTGTACACCCAGTTATAGAGCTAAACATGTATAATTTGGGCCTGATTGAAAACAATCATGTTGCAAGTAAACTTTGGCAAAATTGAAGTTAAAATAATCCTGATGCATAAAAACAAACTTAACCCGCCTGACTCTTTCTTGCACTGGTTCTGCTTGGATGAGCATAGTGACATGTATTTTTGTCAATAAAGTGACCAGACAAAACTGAATGCACAAAATGCAAATGATGATGAAGTTACACGATGCCTTTTTATTGTCAAATGCCCCAGAAGAAGGGGACCTTAAGGCAGTGGCTTTCAAACTTTGGGTTGGGAGCCAATACTGGGTCACAGACCCTCTGGTACTGGGTGACAGCACTGCCTGCTGCTGTCACCAGACAATCGGAACGCATTCCTTAAAGATGTAATTGCTGGTGTGCACGCATAAATATTTTTTCAACTGGGTCACTGGAAAAAAAGTTGGAAAAGCACTGCCTTAAAGTAAGCGATCATGCCGCCAGTATCGCTTAACTTCCAATGGTTTGGCCTGTGGAGTTGGGCAAGCGGCACAAACACAGCACCGTGCATCAACTCCTTTAGCGGAGAAAATACAATGCATGCTGCTGTATCCTCCCACCCTAAACACGCCTGGGACAGGTGTGGTCAGAGATCCCCCACTCAGAGAAACCCCAGGTCCCAGAGAACCCAATTTCCCAGCTCCTCACCGTCTCCATCACTGCAAGGGGGTGTAGAGACGAGGGACGGGAGCCTTGGGCCATGTGCAGCGTTACAGGATACCAAAGCATAGAAAGGAGAACAGGGAAGTACAAAGAGGAGGACACAACGTAATCGTCTTTCGTTTTTAGGAACGCTGCCCCCTAAAAATAGGATGTTCTCGGACGTCCCCAGCTTATCTCTATAAGTAAAAAGCCAACCAAAATCATGCATTTTCAAAATGCCCACAGGATGGAGGACGCGAAGGTAAAAGGGAGGCCGCATCCTCCTTTTGCCTGACATCAGGTAACCCCAGCCATGTGGCGCTTGTCCGGCCTAGGCTCAGGCCCTGCTCCCGCCCGCAGGCAGGCTGGGCGTACTAGGCCGCGCGCAGGGCCGGAACGGCAGGTTTGCACGACGCCCCGGGTGACGCCTCAGGCGCGCGCTCGCCGCTCTCCCCTCAGAGCTCGCGATAACAGCAACAAGCAGGGCGGGCGGGCGCGCGCCGTCCCTGAGCCGCGCACGAGCCGGGGGCCGGCTGCGGCACCAGCAAAGAGAAGTCGGGGGCGCGGAAACCGCCTGTCAAATTCCCACCTCCGCCTCCCAACGGCTGCCGCGCGTCGCACACCTGAAAGAGGCCTCCCCCGGCACTCACCATCCATCGTCTCTCTCACCGCGTTTAAATTGGCTGCGCTCGCCATAGCGGCCGCAAAGCAGGGGTCTCCGCGCGAGCGAGACCGCTGACCTCTCTAACCCGGAAGCAGAACTCGCCGTGTCAATCAAATATTCCCGCCCGCCCTCCCCCGAAAAATCGCACCACGCATGCGCGGCAGCCTCTCCTCGCGTGACCCCTACCCCCTCCGCGCTTCCTTGCTCCCCGTGATGTTTTGAACGGATAAGACCCCCGGGCGGGCGGGGTGGAGGAGGAGCCCGTTCGAATTTGGGAAGCAGCCCGCTGTGGATTGGGCGATTCGAGAGCGAAGCTGAGCGGCGATTGGGCAGACGTGAGAGCCGGCGCGCGGCGATTGGGCGGCGGAGGGGAGAGGGGGCGTGGCAGTTAAAGCCGCCCGGCGCGGGGCCCGCGGCAGGCGAGAGGAAGGCCATAGCGACGGGCGAGCGGGAGCCGCGGGGACGCTGCTGCTGCCCGGCCCGGCTCCGGCGTGGCTGAGCGGGAAGCTGGCAGTGGCGGGAGGCAGGTATCGCCCCCGTGAGGAAAACGGCGCGGCGCTGCCCCCCATCCCCGTACAGCGCCGTGACCCTTGCTGGGGGGCGGGGAGGCGCTGCCGAAAACGGGCCCCACTGCCTGAGGGTTTGGGGGCGCCCCCGCCGCCCCGACTCTTTCCGAGCAGGAGTCCTGAGCCGGTGCTTCCACTGCTGCTGGTGGGCTTCGCCCGGCGGCCGAGCTCTGTGAGTTTCCCGCTGCTGCGGTAGCCCGGCTTCTTCACGGTGGGAGTTTGCTGGGCCTCCTTTTCCCCTTCACGTCCTCCGTCCGGCAGGCATTTAAAAAAAAAACACGATTTTGTTTGCTTTTTCCTTACAGGGGTGAAAGTAGGCGCTGGAGCACCCTATTTTTAGGGGAAAGCGTTCCAGTTCGCGTTAAAAACAGAAGACTGTTAGGTTAATACTGCATTTTCTCCATGTGTCCTCCAAGGTCCTCCTTTTTGTACTTCCTTGTCCTCCTTTTCATGCTTTGGTGTCTGGTAACCGTACGCATGGCTGAGGTTACCAGATGTCAGGCAAAAGGAGGATGTGGCCTTCTTTTTACCTTCATGTTATCCATCCGGCGGGCATTTTAAAAATGCATGATTTTTGTCTGGCTTTTTCACTTGCAGGGGTTAAAGTATGCTGGAATGCCACAGAACACACTATTTTTAGGGGAAAGCATTCCAGGGCCCCATAAGAATGGAAGACTATTGCATTAATACTGCATTTTCTCCATGTGTCCTCCAATGTTCTTTTCATACCTTCCTGTCCACCTTTCTTTGCTTTGGTGTCTGGTAACCCTAGGAAGAGGGAGCAGAGCCCTGTCTGTGGGAGACGGTGCCTTTTGGTCTTACGCTCTAGGAAACTTCTTTTGCTACAGTTCTGGCCAGGAAAGGTGCTAGCGCTTCTCCCCCCCCCCCCCCCCGCAAGCACAGCAGGTGCTGGCGCAGATGAATGAAGTCAGAGCACGCTGCAATGGCTCACTGCTCATTTTGGTGCCCCTCAAGCATCGGCGCCACCCTGCAACACTTACAGGGCTTACCACATTGCACCGGCCCTGGTTTTGGCCTCCAAATGGCCAAAGATAAGCTGAGGAACCAGAGGGCATGAAGAGCAGTGGAGGCAGGGAACTCATTAGCCAAGAAAGTTCCTTCCAGGAGATCACTTGCCTGCCCTGAACAAGAGTGAATCTCTGGCAGGAAACCTCCAGAGGGGCAGCTCTGTCAGTCTAGCTTGGCAAAGCAAACAGGGAGTCCAGCAGCACTTAAAGACTAAAAAAAAAAAAAAATTATTGCATGAGCTTTTGTGGGAGAAAATTTCACTTTGTCAGCATCCTACCTCATTTCTAGTTTGCTGGCTTCTCACTGGAGCATTATCTGGACTGAGCAGGGGTCTGAAACTCAAATCATCAGGAGGGCCGCTTGAGGACTAGTACATTAGCCTGAGGGCCACACCACTGAAATCTTTTCATACAACATTATTGCAAATGTCAGTGGCAATAGTGTAGTTGCAGGCCATAGGAAATGGACTTAGGGTCTGCATGCGGCCTACAGGCCGTATATTTGAGACCCCTGATCTAGGGCCTGACTAGCTTCTTTCTTGTAGGTGTATGTGGTGAGTAAGGATTTTTATGACTTGCAGTTCTTTGGTTCAAGCCCTAATTAATCAATTGTTCACGTTTTTAATTTACCGACAATAGAGGGCTAGCCAGTTGTCTATTGTTAAGAAGCCTCTGCTTCCCAACTCCTGTAGCATCTCTTATTCTACTTCTCTGCTACTTTTTCCTCTTTTGTACAATTCTAATTATTTTCTTCTTTCTGCAACTCCACACACCAATCATACCTCTGCCTTTTCCTTCTGACTTGTTTGTTTCCTTCACTTAATCATAAAAAAATTCACTTACATTGAGCAGTACCTTTTCAAATCATCTTTTGTATCATTCAACCTTTTAAATGGTAATGCCTTCAGAAACACACCTTTAGTAAAATAAGAGCTCTCTTTTAGATACTCAGTCTCCTGTTGTCTGTCTCTGTCCTCATTAATTCCTAAATAATTTTAGCAGACATTAAGTTTTTGCTCTTCATTCTACCTTCCATGCACTTTCTGGCTTTTCTGTCCATCTCATAGTTGAGCCTGATAACTGAAATCTGAAAATACACAATATTTTTCAGCATGGCTAGACTTAGTGATGTTAGTTGTCCTTCAGAAATGGTATGTTTTCTCACTTTTTCTGTAAAAATAAATGATTCAAAATGTAAAGTAAAAAACATAACTTCCTAAAACAGTAACTAAAAAAAATTTTTTTTTTTCTTCTAGGTACTGCTCTGTGCGATGGGAGATACAAAAGAAACTAAAATGCAAATAACACCAAAGACTCCAGGACGGGCCGCTATCCTAAACCCTTTTGAAAGTCCAAGTGATTACTATAGTCTTCAGGAGCAGATTGTATCCAGTCCTTCCATCTTTAAATCAACAAAATCCTCATCAGTAAGATTTACTGTACAGTTTCACAGAGGCAGTATTAATACTTCCAAATACTAATTTATTAAATGTGCAAATAGGTTTTGCTGAAGTTTACTAAGTAGAATAGTTCCCTACAGTCTTCTGAATAGTACTTAGCATTATGACTTTGTTTTAGAGTTTTAATTATAATATTGCATTAACACACATACTAAATGCCAAAAACCATTTGTATGTTACTAATCAAAATCTCGAGAAAGGGGGGAGTGAAGCTCGCTTACTAGAGTGAAGCTGATCTGAACAAGTGCTCTGTCTGCAAAAACTCTTCCTCTAGGCTTGTGAAGCAAGCAAGTTGGACTCAAAATCTTTAGAGACAGTGACATTTTGCATTCCCCTTCTTTTTAAATTATATAACACTTTTCATATGATGGTCTCAAAGTCCTATATAAATGTATATACATTGTGTGTATATATTGTACATGCATATAAATAGATAGATCCCTTCATTTGTCCATAAATTCCAGTATACTGGAGTCAAATCAGTACTTTGCAGGAATGACACAAATCTGACAGGCAGTGAAGAAAACTTTGTGCCATGAAAACAACAGCAGACTTTTAGATAGAAGAAATGTAATTTCCCAAACAAGAGTTTGATTAGGTCCTTGGGTTTCTTACCCATAATTTTGTGGAGGTATTGTGTCATGAACTTTTTTCTACAAGAGATCAAGATCTCTGTTTTACATATATCTGAAAAATGGTGCTGCTAGTAGTGTAAAACTTAAATATCATACTGAAATTCTGGAAAGAACATGACTTCTGGATCTCTAATTTTACTTCTATAGCAATCTGAGGTCTTCCGTACAAATGTTGGCCCGGCTATAGTTTAATTTTTAAATCTCCTTATAACCAGAAGTGATATGACTACAGGTAGGCTTGAATATCGGGAGACAATTTGATCTAGTGGACTGTACATAAGGCTGAAAACTAGGCACTCAGTAGTTCTCATCCTGGCTCTGACATTGTCTGTGATTTTTGACAAGTGATATGTAAATTCGTTGTCAATTTCCTCTTCTGTAAGAGTGGGGTAATACTTATTTTACAGAACTCTTGTGACACTTTAATGTTTGTAAAGTGCTCTGATGATGTAAAGCACTAATGCTAAATATTGTTTTATACTTTTTCGTATTGCATACAATTGTAATATATTTTAATGACCATTAAACAAAAATAGATCACAAGATAAATTCTTCTGATTCCATTACTCATTTTCTTTACAGTTTAAAAATTTAAGTATCTTATATAGCTGACTGAAACAGCTAGTTAGGGAAGATATGACTTCACTGTTCTTTTTGAAGATTCGTATTCTGTTTTTCTGATTCTGTATGTTTACAGTAGTAACCACTGCATAGTTCATTGTGGTGTTCGTTCCTTTTACAGACTCCAGGAAAATTTAGGTGGTCTATTGATCAACTTGCTCTAATAAATCCTGTGGAAATTGACTCTGAAGATGTTCGGCGTCAAGCAATGTATTTAAGTCATGCCAGGTAAATTGCTTTCTGTTTTATGAAGTGAACTGAATTGATAACTGAATACTAGAAAGCTGTTTGTATATGCATGGCTGTTTTATTCATATTGATATTCATGTAAATATTAAACATTCTGTATCTAACACAACATTATCTTGTATTAAACCATTGTCCATATAAGGTTACTTTTATCTAGAATTTTGTTTTTAAGTTGCTTTCATGTCTTTATGCTGTAGTATAATGTTAAGGAAAGCAATTTCTACATTCGTCTTTGTGCAAAGATCCTCAGATCTATTACAATCATACTTCAGTCAATTGGCCTCTAAAGGGCAGAGCCAAACCTGTTAGTCCTAGCAGAAGAAGGGGAACCCCCTATCTTACTGCAAAGTTCATTTCATTTTTTTTCTGTCTCTTGAGCAGCCAGAGTCTTTCATCCATACCTTCTGGCAGAGCTTTTGTGAGGAAAAGTCCAAATTTTATTTCAAAATTTCATGCTAATAATTCAGCTTAATAATTCCAATTCTTAGTTCTGTCCCAGGGCCGTTTGGTTTCTGGGCTGATTGCCTCTTCGCTCCGCTTCCCCATTTGAGGCTTTTACAATGGCTGGTGCCCCTTTCAGCAAGCCAAGAAAAGCCAGAAGGAAAGGAAGGATCTGTGTCTGCTGCTTCACTCTTAGACTATATTTATAACAACATGCTGCTAGTGGTGACGTATAGTGTACGTTTCTACCCTGCAGTGGAAAGCAGAGTGTTAGTGAAAGACTATAGCTTAGGGAAAGCAGCAGAAAAAGGCAGAACCTTTCCCAGCTGCTTCTCCATGCCAGAACCATTTTTTGCTGAGAAGAAATGCTGCTGCAGTGGTGTCCTAGTGGATCCTTTCCCTACTGCTACCTTCTGCCAGAGCCTTTCCCCATTGTAGTAGTATTTTTGTGCAGATGTGAGAGCCTCCAGTGACAGGAGGCCCAAAGACACTACGCTGGTGAAAATAGCAGCATGGAGGAGGAGGCAGGGAGACACTGCCTGGGTGTATAGAGACAAGTGTGTAGGATATGTATTCAAATACATATCCACAGCAGCTTTATTCTGTTTGCCTAAGCCAGGGTTCAGCAACCTGTGTCATATGCACCCAATTTGAGCTGCACACAAGATCCCTGGCTGGAAATATGCCACTCCCCAGCCACAACACTTATGCCTCCCCACCACCCTATCAACATGCTCTCTCCCCTCTCCTTTTGCACATGGCCCCAGCCTGCAGGAAATGGCTGACATGATGGGAAACCCCCACAGGTCACTCCCCTGTTGTTGGCATTGGGCCCCACAGACTCCCCTGCTGCCAACATTGGGCCCTACAGAAACACATGTTGCTGCTGACAGCAAGTCCCTGGCTCTGGAAGAGGGGCAGGTGAAAGGAAGAGGAGGGCAGGTGCTTTCCTAAAGGTTGCCAACCCCAGGCCTAAGCTGTGCCTCACCATGAACACCACTGTTTGTACCTGGGCTAGGGGGTCTATGCAGGTATGTGCTCTGCATGCTGTCGAAGTGTATGCTATGGACATAACCTTATTGAGTTTTTTATTGTTGATCTTATATTGCTTTCTAGGAACAGTTCATATTTGTCTACAGCCCATAGTGGATGGGGTTCACCTCTATTTTTCTTTCAGGGCAGGAAAGGCATGAGAGGGTATGGGAGATATGAGCTCAGCAAGGAAAAATGTAGCCCAGGCCAGGTGGGGTAAATAATAGGTAAAGCCCTTTTCAGACACACAAATGTGGATCCGCAGCCAAACTGCATCTGCCCCAGTCATCTTACCACTGACTGTGATCGTCACCTGCAGTCCTAGGGCCCTCCAGGCAGCTGCCTAACCCCTGGTCAGTGTGAAGAGAGCCCCCAGAACAGCTGATTGATTAGCAGCCAGCAGCACAGCTCCCCCAAGGGATGTTCTGGCAGCTGGAGGGGGAGGCCGAGCAGTTTGGATCTCAGAGGCAGGGATGCAGCTTCAAATGCTGTGAGCTGCAAAGAGCTGCTTCTCCACCTTTGAGGGGTGTATATGATCTGCCATCTGCCAAAAAAAAATCTGCAGATATCTGCACCCATATCCATAGATGCAGATACCCACAGATAAAGAGCAGTTATCTTTGATTTTGCAGGGCTTTATTCATAAAATCTTAGAAGATGTGGGTTGGAAGAGTCTTTAGGAAATATCTAGTCAAATCCTTTGCTGAAAGCTGGACCAATCCCAACTAAATCATCCCAGCCAGGGGTTTGTCAAAATGCACCTTAAAAATCTCTGAGGATGGAGATTCCACCACCCCTCCTAAGTAACCGATCCTAGTGCTTTCCTGCCCTCCTAGTGAAAATGTTTTTTCCTAATATCCAATCCAGGCGTTTCCCACTGCAATGTGAGATCATTACTACTTGTTCTGTCATCTGCTAACACTGAGAATAGCCAAGCTCCGTCTGCTCTAGAACACCCTTTTAGGTGGTTAAAAGCTGCAATCAAATCCCCCCTAATTCTTTGTTTCTGCAGACTAAACAAGCTTGTCTCCTTAAGTCATGTGCTCCAGCCACCACCATAATTATTTCTATTGCCTTCAACTAGACTTTCTCCCATTTGTGCACATCCTTTCTGTAGAGTGGGGCCCGAAACTGGACATAGTACTCCAAATGTGGCCTCACCAGTGCTGAACAGAGGGGAAATAATCACTTCCCTCAGTCTACTGGCCATGCTCTTCCTAATGCAATCCAATATTCTGTTAGCTTTCTTGCCAAAAAGGGTACACCATTGATATACATCCAGCTTCTTGTCCACTGTAACCCCCAGGTCCTCTTCTTCAGACTGCTGCCTAGTTGTTTGATCCCCAGCCTGTAGCAGTGCATGAGAGTCTTCTGTCTTACCTGCAGGACTCTACACCTGTCTTGCTGAAACTTTGGATTTTTTTGGACCAGTTCTCAAATTTCTCTAGCTCACTTTGTATCCTATCCCTACCGTCCAGGGTATCTACCATTTCCCCCCATCTTAGTGTCATCTGCAAAGTTGCTGAGGGTGCAATCCATCCCATCCTGCAAATAATGAAGACGTTGAACAAGCAGGGTACCACAGGGAGTGTTTCTGTGTCTGCTTCTGTTCTGTATTTTCATCAGTGATTTAGATGATGACAGAGAGAGTACACTTATAAGTTTGCAGTTGATACCAAGCTGGGAGGGATTGAAAGTGCTTTGGAGGATAGGATCACAATTCAAAATGATTTGGCAAACTGGTGAAATGATCTTAGGTAAATAGAATGAAATGCAATAAAGACAAGTGTAAAGTACTCCGCTTAGGGGAAAAAAACACCCCATTGCACACATACAAAATAGGCAATGACTGCCTAGGAAGGAGCAGTGCGGAAGGGGAGCTGAGTGTTACAGTGGACCTCAAGGTAAATATGAATCAACAGTGTAACACCTGCATAGAAAGTAAACACCCTTCTTGGATGTATTAACCAGTGTATTGTGAGAAAGACATGAGAATTAGTTTTTCTGCTTTACTCCATGCTGATTAGGCCTCAGCTGGAGTATTGTGTCCATTTCTGGGCACCTCATTTCAGAAAAGATGTGGAGAAACTGGAGAAAGTCTAGAGAAGAGCAACAAAAATGATTAGAGGTCTGCAACACTTGACTTATAAGGGAAGACAAAGAACTGGGTTTGTTTCCACTGGAAAAGGGGAGATTGAGAAGAGACATGGTAGCAGATTTCAAGTACTTAAAAGGTTGTTGTAAGGAGGAGTGAGAAAAATATTCTTAACTGCCAATGATAGGACAACAAACAGTGGGCTTAAATTATAGCAAGGGGGGTTTGGATTGGACATTAGGAAAAAATTCCTAATTGTCAGAGTGATTAACCAGTGGAATAAGTTGCTTAGGGAAGTTGTGGAATCTCCATCTTTGGAGGTGTTTGAACACGTTAGACAAACACCTGTCAGGGATGGTTTGAGACAGGGCTCAACAAATCCCAGGTTCCAGGTTGCCATGGCGCCTAGAAATTTTATTCTGACATATAGGATTTTTCAGCTTTCACCCCCTTTTCTCCGGCATGTTGGTAGTGGCCAGGAGTGGTCCCCACTGCCACCACTGTGCCATGGGAAAGGTGGCTACTCCTGAGTTCGCTCCCTGGCACGTCAGTTGTGGGGAGTAGAATCAGGAGCAGCCCTCCTTCCCATAGCATGTTGGCAGCAGCGGGCAGCAGACCCTGCTGCAGAGGCAGCTCCCAGCAAATACTGACATGCTGAGGGAATGGGGCCTGCTGTTGACGTGCCTGGGAAATGCTGGCATGTTGATTGCAGGAGAGGATTCAGGAACACCCCATTTCCTGGGGTATGTCAGGAGCAGTGGGCCGCTGACCTTGCTGCTGACATGCAGGAAGAATGCTGGCATGTTGGCAGCAGTAGAGGGCTCAGGAGCAGCCCCCTTTCCTGCAGCATGTTAGGAGCGGTAAGAAGCAGAGTCTGCAGCAGGCTCTGCTTCTTGCCACTCCTGAAATGCTGTGGGAAAGGGGGCTGCTCCTTGAAGCCACTCTCTGGCATTCATCTGGCTCATTAATTTTTGGCCTCGCTCTTAGATTCAAAGGAAATTTCTTAAACCTTGGTTTAAGAGGGTAATTGGTCCTGCCTTAAGGAGGCTTAAGTTGACTTAAGCAAAGCCCTGACCCCATTTGGAGTTCATTAAGTCGACTTACAGGTTTCCTTAAGTTGACTTAATATTGCTCACTCTTTAAGTTGACTTAAGCATTAAGTCAACTTTATTAAGTCTCCTTAATGCCATGTGGCCATCTAAATCAACTTAAGAAGCCCTGTACAATAACGTGCCTGCTTAAGTTGACTTAGTAAAGTCAACTTAAGCGAGCACGCTTTTATTAGGACACTTCCTTAAGTCGACTTAACCAACTTTGTTAAGTCAACTTAAGAGAAGTGTAGACTCGCTGGCTTAATTAAGTTGACTTTAAGTAGACTTTATTAAGTTGACTTAATAAAGTTGACTTAGCTTTGTAGTGTAGACATAGCCAATGAGATCTTATTGTCCCTTCCAGTTTCTATGATTCTATGAAAACTGGTCCCAGCATTGACTCCTTGGGTAGTCCATTTGTTAAGGACTGCCAACTAGACATTGAGCTGTTGATCTCTACTTGTTGAGTCTGATAACCTAGCTAGCTTTCTATCTATCTTATAATCCATTCATCCAACCCACGTTTCTTTAATTTGCTGATAAGAATACTGTAGGGACACTATCAAAACCTTTGTTAAAATCAAGGTGTGTCATGTCCACTGCTTTCCCCACATCCGGAGAACCACCCATCTCATCGCAGAAGGCAGTCAGGTTAGTCAGACATAGTTTTCCCTTGGTGAATCCATGCTACCTGTTCCTGATCACCATCCTCTTTTTCCAAGTGCTTCCAAATGGCTTCCTTGAGGATCTGCTCCATGATTTTTCAAGGAATTGCTTTGGTACTTCTTCTAGACAGGAGAAGAAGCAGGCAGGATTGGAAAAGAACAGTCTCTGGGGCAGTCTGCACCCCTTGCCTCCAAATAAAAGATCTCCATGATGTGAGTGAAGACAGAAGAACAGTGCATCAGATAAAAGATGACATCTGAGTCTATGTATCCATTACCAGGAGCCATGCCTCAGAATTCAAAGCTCAGCTGCTTCCTTTCCTATCTATCTCCTCACCTTACCTTGGCCTCCATTTTATAAGGCAGATAGGTTCTTCTGCATGCACCAGTCTAGATTTAACCTGGTGTTCTACCAAAGGTAAATGTGATGGTTTTCATTAGTAGTCAAGGACATAGCCTTTCTAACTGGGGAGATTTTTACCTCAGTAGTCTCCCTGTACAGATACTTTACAGGTAGCCAAGTCCAAACAGATATTACCTTAATGTCCTCCTGTGGACATGAAAACTCAGGTGGCATCAAATTTACAAAAATTAACAGCAACCACTATTTGGCATCCTGAGTGCTCATGGGTACTTTCAAAAGTGATGCCTCTGCCTCTGCCATGCTTCAAAAGTTACATTAGTAGTATAAATTTCTTTGGAGTTGTCATTCATAGGTCTTATAATAGCTGATTATAGTGAAGCTTTCTCGGTTACAGTGACACAGAATGGTAACTTGGGTTAGCTGTGCAAATTAGTTGAATTTGGGGAGAAATGCGATTTGAATAGGGAAAGTAACCTTTATTCAAGGTTACTTTTGGAATTGCCTTTTTTGTATTAGAGAACTGAGAAATTTGATGTGATTACTGTGTTCGGCTGGAATAATATGGGTTAACAAACCACTTAAAAACGGCCCCCTTTTACTGGGGGAGAAGTAGATAATGTCAAAGGAACCCAAATATATTCCTCCATTTGTTTTACATTGTGGTTTTACTTTGTTTCTGTTTAAAGAGCTTTTTTCCTCATGCTCCAATTCCTTGCCCAGCTTGATCCCAGAGTGAGTTTCTATTTAAGTCTATTTCATAATGCTTCTGCAAGCAAAATCAGAATTCAATGATGGGATTTAGAGGGAAAGAGAGGCTGTGTAATGAGGGATACAGATTTAATTCAAATAGAAATATCTTTCATAATAATAAAAGGGATATACAGAAGATTTGCAAGTAAATCACTTACGGATAAAATGTTATTCCAAAGTTTTTCAGAATGTGACTTCCTTTAATATAACTAATTATCTGAATACAGTACACGCAACAGTGTTGAATGCAAAGGATTTGTACATTAAAAACTTTATATGTGGAATAAACTAATTTTTTTCAAAGACAGCTAATCCTTTATAAAAAAAAAATTTTTCATTTACTTGACTCATCAGATGTACTAATGGCATTGTAATTTGTTTTTCATTTGCATTATTTAGAATGGATAAAGAGATAGAAGACAAAAGACAAAAAGCCATTGAAGAGGTAATCAAAATTGTTATTGATCAAATATTGTGTATGTGAGTAAAATCAAAATGGTAAAAAGTAAATGCTCAGTGTTGCATGGCAGCTTTGCAAAGAAATTTTTCAAAGTATGATGTAATTTCACCAGGAATATGTGCTATTTTAATAGAAGAAAATTGTGCAGTTTACTGCTTATCTTTTTATAGTTTTAGAATGGGAATCGTCATTTGGGGCTTTTGTTCAATCCCCCCCCCCCCCCCTTTACAATTTCAGGCCGGAGAAGCAAACTTTGAGACCTTTATGTGTTCTTCAATTATTTGGAGCTGAAATGTGACATAATTCTTTTAGAGCACTTCACAAAAATATGAAATGTATTATAAATTCTCCAAAAGAGTGAGGACTGTTATAACTCAGTTGTAGGTTAATTACAGGAGTGAGTGGGTGTGGTTTTGTGGCCTGCATTGTGCAGGAGGTCACAGTAGATGGTCATATTTGGTTCCTTCTGACCTTAGAGTCTGAGAGTTGTGAACAGATAACTGTTTTCAGAATGACTAGGAGTTAAATCACCACGTTTCTAAGCCCTGTTGACTATTGCCATGGTTCCTAGAAATTTTTTTTTATTCTCCTTCACTCCAGCTCAGCAGTGATGGTATACATGTGTGAGGGGCACCCCTCACATCAGCTTTGCCCCTGCTCTGCGGCGTAAAAGTGGCATGGTCCTGGTCTGGAGCATCCTGGCCAAGGGCAGTTCCATGGGAAGGCAGGAGCAGCGGTGGAGCAGAGTGGTGGAGAAAGGGGCAACCCTGCAGTGGAGGCATGTAGTGATTTCCCCCTTGTGCATGGTGCCCTGGGCATTTGATCCCCCTTATTCACTCATAGTGCTGGCCCTGTCTGATGGGGAGAAGATGGTGCAGGCAAGTGGGTACATGGGGGAGCTGGTCTTCTCTGTCTGTCCTAGAAGATATTTGACTGACTCTCCCAAATTGTCCACAGATTGTGGGATAAGGTCGTGATCGATTAGTGCAGTGAGGTAATGGTGAGGAGTGGGGCCAGGAAGACTGCTGGAGTCACCTGTGGATGGGGTTCTGTGGCAGCAACTCCAAAGTTCCCTTTCCTTGCTTCATATCCTCACAGCTTCTGGTGATTCCCTTATTTCTCCCCTCATTTAAAACAAATTAATAGACTATGGGGGGGGGGGGGGGAGAAGGGCATAAGATTGGTTCTGAGGAGCTGGGATAGTTCATTAATCTGAATTTCTGATTTTGGGAGACAGGGAGTCCCTTTCCCTGGTCACCTTCTGCTTGCTGTTGCAGCCAGTGCTTCCCTCCATGCCCAGCAGGCTCTTGAATCTCACCTTGAAAGGTGCATGATTAGTGCCTTTTTTTTTTAAATGTTTTTAGTTAATTGTACATGTTAACTGTGATTAATTGACAGCTCTATTCATAAGATCATGTGTTGCCACAAATAGGGTCTAAAAACAGATCTCAAGCAGGGGTTAACGTAGACCGGAACACGCTGGAATGGCATTCCCAGCCCCTCTATTTTCAGGGCCCAGTGTTTCAAGGCCCCTAAAAATAGAAAATGAAGCCGGAACGCTGTGCTCCAGGGCTCACCGTTTAAAATTGTTGACCTTGGAACACAGCGTTCCGATTCCATTTTCAATTTTTAGGGGCCCTGGAATGCTGAGTCCCTAAAAGTAGTAGGTCTTGGAACACTGTTCTGGCAGTGCAGAGCGGGGAGGTGTGTGAGCTGCCCCGGCTCCCCTGCACATGTGCAGGCTGCGCTAGAGGCAGAAGCCTCAAAGCGCAGCCTGCAGGGAGGAGAGTTGGGGGCAATTCTTCACTGCCCCAGTGCACGGCTGCTGGTGAGTGTTGGTGTGTCCTGGCTGCGCTTCCCTTTGGGAGCGAGAAGCTTGCGCTGGGTGGGGGGAGCCTGTCATCACAGGGCTCCTGAGCTGGTTTTGAGTTTTGGGGGTGGGTGTATTGGGGGCAGGGTGTAGATTTTGGGGGTTAGTATTGGGGGCAGAGGAGTGAATATTGGGGGCAGTAGCTGGGGTGGGGGGCAGGCATTTGAGGAGGCAGTAGATGAGGTGGTTGAAGGGGGCCCAGACCCATGTGAAGGGGGCCCCCAAAGTATACTTTAACCCCCTGATTCTCAAGGTGGTAACATTTTGACCAAAGAAATTCAGTTTTCTGAAGATTACATCTGTGTAGGAAGGTCACTTTACAATTTTAACTGTTTCTATTGAGCTTGCAGTTCTACGTGTGTTGGATTAGAAGGGTGTGTGGGGGTGGGGGTTTTTGTTTTGTGTTTAGTTTTGTTTTTGTTTGTCCCCAAGGGTGTTGGCAGTCTGAGATCTCTATAACAATGCTCATGCACCATCCTGTATCTTAACTGCCCCCTTTAGAATCTTGTAACCAGTTCTTTCTCAGGTCTCATTTACACTTAACAAATAAATGGTTGTTGTATAGCTCAACTTACAGCTACTACTGTGATTACAGTGGAGTTGATGTCCACACTGCCCTCCTTGGGTTGATGAGCACCTCTACCAACCTAAGAGGCAGTGTAGGGAACCGAGACGCCCACCCTGGCCTCCTTGTTCAGAGCCCGTGGGTTTTCAGACTCCCTGTGGCACCCCACTCTCTGGTTCCAGCAAGAAGCTGGGGGAAGCCACAGGGGATTTCTTCCTTCCCTTTTTCCTTCTGTGAGGGAGGGAAAGCCATACAGTTATCAACCAGTTCCTCTCTGTCAAAATCAAGTTGAGAACAGGCTCTTCTCCAGTAGTTTTCTCCATCTTTTGAAATAAAAAATGGACTCCAATACATTCCAAGAACTTGTTGGATAATCTGTGCCTTGCAGTTTTGTTTTCCTAACAGATGTCTGGGTAGTTGAAATCCCCCATCACTACCAAGTCTTGTGCTTTGAATGATTTTGTTAATTGTAGGGGGTGGGGGAAGCCTCATCCTGGTTAAGTGGCCTGTAGTAGACCCCTACCATGACATCATCCTTGTTTTTACCTCTTTTTATTTTTATCCAGAGACTTTCAACGTCTGTCTCCTATTTCCGTCTCCACTTCAGTCCAAGTTTATGCATTTTTAATATATCAGGCTACACGACCTTCCTTTTTTCTTTCTCTAGCCTTCCTAAGCAAGCTGTACTCTGCTAAGTTAATATTCCAGTCATGTATTATCCCACCAAGTCTCTGTGATGCGAACTATGTCATAATTGTGTTTAGCTACTAGCATTTCGAGTTCTTGCTTATTCCATATAGTTCTTGCATTCACATATAGACCCTTAAGATACTGATTTGATATCTGCCCCCCACCCAAGTTCTAACTAGTCTCTCTTATCCATGCTGTTACAGCACAGGCTGCCCTCTCAAGTACTGACCCTTCCCCAGGTCTCCTGTTTTTGACTTAACCTGTGGGCTTTGGTCACTTTCCCCGTTCAAATCTATTTTAAAGCCCTCATCACTCGGTTAGGTAGTTGATGTCCTGATATGCTCTTTCCCTTCCTTGATTGGTGGACTCTATCTCTGGCTAGTAGTCCTTCCTGGAACAGCATCCTGTGGTTGAGAAAGCCAAAGCCCTCCTGGCAACACCATGTTTGTAGCCAGGCCTTCACTTCCAGGATGCATCTGTCTCTGCTCAGGCCCCTACTGTTGACCGGAAGGATCAAAGAGAAAACCACCTGCACACAAAACTCCTTTACCTGTACTCACAGAACCCTGTAGTCACTTTTGATCTGCTGAGGGTCACATCTTGCAGTATCATTAGTGCCCACATGAATGAGTAGCATGAGATAGTAGTCAGAGTGCTGAATGGTGTGATGAATTTTTGTTTCTTTCTGGCAGTCTTTCTTGGGTCTGAATTATCACTAGACTCCAGCATCCTGATTGTTTCATTGCGTTTGCTTCAGAAAACAGGAAGAGTTACTGGGAGCGAAAACTCAGATCCAGTGCGCTCATTATGCTGTTAACTTGATTGCTTTATCTTACAAATAGTGTAGTGGCTAGCACCTCTGCTTAATATGCAGAAGGTCCTGGGTTCAAGCCCCAGGGGGTTAGACTCGATGATCTCACAAGGTCCCGTCCAACCCTATGATTTGATTTGATTTGATAGTAAAAATACTTGCATTGTGCTTTGCCATAAACATGACCCCCAAATGACTTGCCTAAAGTGTCTGGAATTCCACCGGAGAGATGGCTGCAAGATTTGCAGGGGTTCCACAGAGGGATCAGAGGCACAGGATCCTCCTGGTGGAGGCAGCTCTTCACTCTCAGTGGAGCCAGAGACCTGCCAACCCAGCTCCCAGCATGTCTGCCTGACATCACTAAGACAGATCCCAGTGCTGAGGAAAGACTGCTGCTAGAGACTTGTAGCACCAGCAAGACTCTCTGGCACCAAGAGAGCTCTGCTCTTGGAGATTCATGGCACTATTCCCAGTCTCTAGTGCCACATAAGAAACAGAAAATGGAAGGGTCACTTGCCTATGCTGAGATCAGCAGGGCATAAAGACTCAATGGGGTGTGGCCCATATGAGGCCACATAAGCTCCGTATGGTACTGTCGGTTCCAGGCTTACTGAGGGCTCCGTCGAGAAGGTATGTCTCTCTGAGGGAGCCACAGAGGGACGCGGGCACTACTCTTTGCACCAGAAACGTTTGAGACTGCTAGGGAGCTGGTAGCCCTAATGGCATTGCCATCTCCCATTGGGTGAGAGCAGGTGCCAGACTTGAGAGCATTGGTGGTAGACAGAGACAACGGGTGCTGTCCAGATAGCAGCCAGTGATGATGCCACATAAGTCACCTTCCTGCTACTGCTCTGCCTTGACCCTGCAGAGCAAATCTTCTCAATCTGCATCTGAGCTGGAGTTCTATATGTCCAGGAAGAGCCAATCAGAGTGACAGTATTCAAGGACTGATATGGGACAGACCTTCCTCCCATGTCGTGGCTTGCTTAGTGGCAAGCGCCGGTGCAATGGCATATTGGACCTCATGGGTGGTTAATCAAGCCCAGGGGGTCATATTTACAGAGATCCCTCTTGGTTGCCTCAGAAAGCAGGGATCTTTCCCTGTTCCCCCGCTGTTTAAGAACAGCATCATGGCACTAAAGTCAGAGAGCTGACACTGTGGGTATCTCCTAGGTACGGAGGGGCAGGAAGAATGTCCCATAACTGCCTGAGGGGGCAAAATGGGGGCAAGGACATCAAATGGCACTTATCCTGGATGACTGCAGGTCTCATCAAGAACTTTTAGGTAGCATGGCTCAAAACCTGGGCTCATGTATAGGCAGTCTGTCAAACCACACATCCCTTGCTCCTGCAGATCTGTCCTGGGTGATCTTACTGCTGATTAAGGCTATTCAGGAGACAGTTAAGACATTGTGGCAGACTTCAACCTCTTTGCATCTTATAGCAAAGGACGGAAGGAAAATACTTTGTTTCACTGAAACTGTTTGGATATTTGTGTACTCACTCATTCTTAGGCTTGTTAATGGTAGCAGCTGCAAATGAGAGTGAGAGACAAGGCAGCAAGTGCCCACATCAATGATTAAGGATAGTGAGAAGCTGGACCTCTATGACAGAAAAAATTAATCTGCTGTCAGGTTCTAGTTTCATGTTTTCATCCAGAGTCCCAGTTCCAAGCTATATGCTCCATCATTGAGGGATTCAGGAGATATCCCATCACCATCACACTAAATTGCCTGAAGTTTCTAGGGCGTATGGCTATCTGCACTGATGTCGTACAACATACAAGGCTGCAACTCGTACCTCTGCAAGTCTGGCTGGCCTCAATGTATTGACCGGGCAGAGATGACTTACACAGGGTGGTGCATGGTGGAGATCCTTCTTTGGTGGCTGAACTCACAGGGCATATGCCTAGAAGTGCCTTTTCCACCTCTTACCCCTCACTGTCTTTAGGGAGGCTCAGGATCCAAGGCCTTTGGTCCCAGTTGGAGCTCTTGCTGTACATCAGTGTCAGAGAGCTGGGAGTAGTGTGCTTGGTCTGCCAGAGCTTCCAAGCTCACCTGAAAGGTGAATGGGCATCAGTCATGATGGACTGTACAGCACCAATGTTTTGTATAAATAGCTCGCTCCACTCCCCTGTAGCAGGAAGCCCTCAAACTATGGAAATTCTGCATAGTCCACTCAACATACCTTGAGGCATCCTACCTTCTGGGATTTCAGAATAAGCTGGCAGATTGTCTCAGCAGGTCCTTCTGCAACTGCAAGTTGTCCATCTGCTCCAGACGTTGTGAAGACCATCTTCCTGTGGTGGGGAGGCCTCCATATAGACTTGTTTGCAACAAGATATTACAGGAAGCATCTGCAGTTCTGTTTTTTCCTGAATTGTAGCCCAGGCTTGGTCACAGAAGCATTCCTCCTCCTTTGAAGAGGCCATTTTTTCCCTATATGTTCCTGCCAATATGTCTCATTCAGAAGGTGCTGCTGAAGGTCAGGAAGGAAGAGATTTTCATGATACTGCTTGCCCTAACGTGGCTGCATCAGCACTGGTATACATCACCCTCCTGAAATTTTATGTTGAGACCCCAATCAGCTTTTCCCTCACCCCAGATCGATAATCTGGGACTGTAGTCAACTTCAGCATCTGAACCTTGAGTCCCTGCACCTCATGGTAGGAAAGCTCCATGCTAACCTCTGCGGAGTTAACATGTTACAGAGAACCATCTACAAGGGCTGTATGACTGGTGAAGTGGAAACCATTCTTACTCTGGTCAATGCAGAAAGGCACTTCACTTACTCAGTCATTAATATTTTTCATCCTGGACTACTTGTTGAGCCTACAACAGCAAAGGCTGTAGGAGTCCTCAGTTAAGGTCAAGTTGGCTGCAGTCTTGGCATTTCATTCCTGAGTCACTGGCTGATCAGTCTTCTCCAGTCCAGTTGTCATCCACTTTCTCCAGGGGCTGAACAGGTTGTACCTTCAAGATGTCAGCCAATCCCCCCAGAACCTCAGTCTGGTACTATCAAGACTCAGGGGGCCCCTAGTTAAACCCCTAGCAACACATTCTGTGCTTTACTTGTACTGGAAGATATCCTTCCTAGTAGTCATAATGTTGGCCAGAAGGATCTCTGAGATTCAGACCCTCATGTCCAAGCCTCCATACACAGTCTTCTACAAGGATAAGATCCAACTGTGTCCTAACCCAACTTTCCTTCTGAGATGGTGTCTCAGTTCCACGTCACCCAGGACATATTGTTTCTAGTCTTCTGTTCAAAGCCACATGCCAAAAGCAGAGACTTCACTCTGATGTCAGGTAGGTATTGGCATTTTACGTCAAAAGGACCAAACCATTTCAGAAGATGACTCTACTGTTCATAGCAGTAGTGGACAGAAAGAAGGGCCTTCCAGTCCTGTCCCAGAGAATCTCAGTTTAGATCATGCCCTGTGTCTGGGCATGCTACAAATTTCAGAGAGAGAGGTCTCTCCCGTGACAGCACATTCAACAAAGGTGCAGACATCTTCAGCAACATGCCTAGCACCGGTCTTAATCCAGGACATCTGGAGGGTTGCAGCATGGTCTTCTAGCCACACCTTTGGTTCACATTATGTCATTATTAAACAAGCCAGAGACAATGATGCTTTTAGAACTATGCTGCAGTCTGTGTGCCAGAGAACTCTGATCCCTCCTACTGTGCAACTGCTTGGGAATCTTTTTTTTTTTTTTTTTTTTTTTTTGGGAGATGTTTCTTATGTCCATTCCAAGACCCACACACCTGCTTCTCTGTGGGAGTCAGCTGGGAAGAAGGAACTGAAGAGGTGAGGCCCTATATAAAGCAGAGCATGACTCTAGAGTAGTAGTTCCCAACCCTTTGATCTGCCATGGCACACCGCGCCGCTCGGTTGCTCACAGCTCCCAGACTCTGCCACTGTTGGCAGTCCCCCGGCCAGGGCTGGATCCTGATGCCACTAGTGGCCCCTGGACCATGGTCAGGGCTATGACATGCGCCACTGGCAGCACATCAAAGGGGTTGCTGTGACACACTGGTTGGGAACCACTGCTCTAGAGGACCCCAGAGCCAATCCAACAGATGTCATTATGGGAAAAACTTTCTGGTGATGGTGCAGGTGGCATTCACACACTCTATTTTGGAATGGACATGAGCAACACGTCTCAAAGAACAACAGTTACAGAAAGTTAGTAACTGTTTTTCTCCAGAAGTGCTGTTGTCACCATGGGGCCTACTGCCTCTTGAGTCCCATCAGGCAAGGCTTTCGGCTACAAGCTTAGAAGAAACTTTTTGGGGAGGGGGGCAGATTCCAGAGCTTGCAGAAATTTAGAAATAGATCCCTAATAAATCTCTGGAAGAGAGCATCTTCCTCACACTATTCAAAGTGTGAAGACATTGAAACTTGCATTCACCATGAATACCTCATCCTACTTTGGGTAATGCAGGGAATCTAGAAGCTCATCCTGTGACTAGATCCTATGATAAACATGTATGCTACAGATAGGAACAATAAATATCCCACATTGAACTGAAATCCTGACATCACCCAGCCCCCCTTTTCAGATATCTTTCTCATTTTTTTGTAGTTGAGGACTATCATTTACATGTACCCACCAGAACTGTTGATCTCAGGAGTCATGCTCAAGATCCGGGAGGACTCAGCCAAAATTATTTTAATTGCATCAGTGTGGCTGAGGTGATTTTGGTACCCCAGAATACTGAATTTCAGTCTACCAACCAAAAATATCTTTAATTTCATACCTGCTGGTGCAACACTAAGGAATGGGGTCTTGAGTCCCTCCATTTTTATGGATACACAAATCCCAACAACTTATTATATAGAGAAAGACATTCTATGAGACCAACCAGTTCTTCAAAATGGAAAAGATTTTCCTCTTTAGCAGCAGAGATCTCTAATTTTACAGGATGTTGATTCATGATCCTTGAGAATATCTACTTGATGTGAAACATCTGGGTTGTTCAGTTAGCATTATTAGAGTTCTTCTCTGTACATCACTTTCCTGTAGAGGGGAAGACCATTTTTCTTACACGACTGTTACAAGGTTTTCTGATGGATCTAATCACAGTATTTTCCAGCAGTTAAAAAGCTGCTCTCTAGAGGACCTTAACTGCCCTAATCTATCCACCTTTTGAGCCTGAGGCAACATTTGTTAGTACATCTGTCCATGGAAATGCTGCTTGTCACTGTGGTTACATCTTCAAGATGAGTTGGTAAAATTTAAGCCTTGAGCATGGAACTACCTTATGAAGTTTTCTATTCAAATAAAACATCCTTCAGACCCCAATTTCCTTTCTTCCTTCCTTTTTCTATCCTTTTACTAATGATTCTTAACATTCTGTTAGGTTTTTTTTTGACTGACTGCTGCTGCACAAGGAGTGGTTGTTTTCAGAGAACTATCCACAATCACTCCAAGATCTTTCTAGAATGGGAACAGCTAACTTGGATCCCATTGTTTTATATAGTTGAGACTACGTTTTTCAATATGCATTACTTTGCATTTGTCAGCATTGAATTTCATCTTCCATTTTGTTACACAGTCACCCAGTTTCCATTCTGAAAACCGACCGTTTATTCTTACCCTTTGTTTTCTATCTTTTAGCCAGTTACTGATCAGGAGAAGGCATTCTCTTATCCCATGACAGCTTACTTTGCTTAAGACTCTTTGGAGAGGGACCTTGTCAAAAGTGGTGGAATCTCCTTCTTTAGAGATGTTTAAGGCCGGGCTGGACAAAACTCTAGCTGGGATAATTTATTGGGAGTGGTTCTGCTTTTTTGGCTGGGGATTGGACTAGATGACCTCATGAGGTCCCTTCCAACCCTATGATTCTATATAATGGAATGCCCTTATATGCTTTTTATTTTTATGGCAGGTGAAGAACAGCATCTGCGTGGGCAGGATGGCCTGATACCAAAAAACTAGCCAACTGGTTGCTTGCAAATATCTATGTATAAAATAAAGTAGATAGTCTTAATGTTTAAGAGTATCTAATTGTTATGTTTTCCCTCTAGTTTTTCACCAAAAGTCTTATTGTTCCATCTCCTTGGACTGATCATGAAGGAAAGCAAGTTTCCCAGTTTCATTCCAGTAAATGTAAGTTGCTTGTCTCTATAAGCTATTAATAACTTAAACTTAGATATTGGTGTTTTGTGAGATTAATATGTATATGGTTAACTTTTAAATAAAGTTATAGGCAACGTGACTAGATAGGAACACTTATTTAAGTGGGCCCAGGATTTTGTCCAATAAGTTAGGCTTCATGGTTTTTCATTTCATGTGAACTTCATCCTAGCTTTGATGTTTGGTAATACTTAAGTCTCAGTTATAGTCTCATTATCTAAATTCAGCTTTTAATAACAGAATTGCCTTTTGCTTCTTTTGCCTTTTCACAAAGAAAATGTAGTGACACAGATGCAAAATGCATTGTCTACTATAGAGACAGCTGCATTTTTGTAAGGGGATCGTGGTCTATAGACTGAGGAGATACTAAGGGATGAATAGTGTTTTAGAAATGTGAATTCTGAAGTCTTCATTTTACTCACTTAGAATGAAAACTCATCAGTTTGACAAAACCTGAAAGAGCCTAAGCTCTTTCATTAGGTGGGAGGGGTGGAATCTTTTTCAGTTTCTGGATCACTTGTGCTGCTACACTGCAAGGGCTGCATTCCCACTATATAGGTTTTTTTGGCCAGTGGATCATGTAATTCCTGGATTGATTGGGTCACATGGAAAGATCTACCCCTCTGAATTATGACTGGGGAACTTGGTAAGGAGCACTGCATTTTTTCTCTGCTTGGCATATTCCCTGCACAATAGAAACCACCACTCCTGCTGTATTCTGAATGTTGTTTGCACCAGCGGAATATGATTTCCCCTCTCTTTATACAGGTTTTTACCGTGGCCTTCTTTACCATACCACCTAAATATGTCCAGAATGCAAATCTTGTTGTCCAATAGAGTAGTCTCTCCAGGTCTGGATGGAAGTCAGTTTTGAGTTTTTTATTTAAGGTGTTCAAACTTAAGAATAAGAGAGAGAACATCTTATAGTTAGCTAACGTGTTTAATTACTAGTAAAGCTATTTGAAACTTGTAGATGTGTAGTAATGAATGTAAGTTAATACAAGGATACTTCACATTTCAGCTGACTGAAAAAAGCATAACTACATTGACAAAGAAAATTGAATAAACTCTTATTTCATTAAAGTTTAGTTTTGGCTTTGTTTTTTGTAATACAGCTAGTCCTCACTTAGTGACCTACTCGTTTAGTGACCCCTCAGAGTTATGACCGGCTCTCTGATGAGTTGGTATTATGGCGATGTATGAGAACTCGCATCAACTCTCTCAGATTACCTATATTTACAGTACACTATGCAAACTAAGTTCAGTACATTAGAGCTTAAAACATTTAAAATATATATTAAAAATGTTATAAATGATGCAAAGGTGACATTAAAACTATCTACCGATGGTTGAAAAACCCACTACCAGTAAAGTACATTATGCCTGAAATACCGGTAAGGGCTGCTCCTCGTTTAGTGACCAATTCGTTTATCAACCGGGTTTCAGGAACAGAACCCGGTCACTAAGTGAGGACTACCTGTATAATTTTAATCCAGATACATTTGAAAACAGTCATTTTGCAAAGAAAAACTGAAGCTTTTTATTTCCAAAATGAATGGGCAATCCTAACTTTTCCCCTGGTCTCTCCCACCCCCTGCTGCTCCTCATATTTTGGCAAATTTGACATTCATTTAATAAAGCTTTTAGATTTCAGTTGAACTCATTCTCTGATGGAAAACTGTTACAAGTGATATAATCAGAAAAACTAGTGTCAGAGGACCTAGACTGAGGTTCCATGAATCTCTCTGGGTTTTTTAAAACCTGTCTCATGCTTACGTGCAAAATTTATGTACTAGTTTTGTGCTCTGAAGATGCTTTGGTTTGATGTGAATTACTATATTTCAATTTGGTTTATTCTAACTAATTATTTTTAAGAGTTCCTCAGTACAACCACACACAATATTTTTACTTTACTGCTGTTACAGTATGTTTCAGAATGGTGAAAAGCTTGATTTTTAACTGAATTTATCTATAAATGGTGTTTTTTGCAGGCATAGATTTAAATAACATTTCACCGATTGGAAGACAGCTAACTGTACAACCTGGAAGAAGTAATGGTTGGTATAAAAATGGATTCAAGTGACAAAATGAACATGCATTCAAATATTGAAAGTTTTTATTTTAAACTAACCAAACACCTTTTAAAAACCAATTGGCTTCAATTCAGCAGGTGTGCTTAAGCACTCACTGTAGGGGTCGGCAACCCTCAGCACATGTTCCAGTGTGGGCCTATGCACAGCGGCAGGGGCCTTGCGGCACTGTGATTGCTTCCTCTGCTGGCCCTGCTACTTAACTCCTATCCCCTGCTGGCCCTGCTCCCTGCCTGAGGGTAGAGGGGGATCAGCAGGGAAAAGTAGTGCGTGACTCCTGTCTTTCTGGCCCTGCGCTAGCACCTGCTTTGGGGGCAGGGGTGGCAAACATTGCTGACCCCTGATTTAAAACTAAAAGCACATAATAGTCTCATTCAATGGACTAGTTTAGTACTTAGTTAGGCATGTATTTATACTACTTATATTACTGTTTCCTAGGAATAACTTTTCCCCTCCCTTTTCCAAACACTTCAGTATTATGTCACGGAACCTATTTTCTGAAGTCTTGTGTATACATATGGTCAGAATACAGTGTGGATAGCCTAGTCTTTGTAGTTGGCTCTACATACAAACTTTTTCAAAGTCCCTTAGTAAAGGCCTTGACAAATCAATGTTTTTGGTCGCCATGATGACCAGTTGTAGTAGCCTGTCGCCTCACTCCACTTCAGAAATGTAATGGAGGAGCACCCTCTGGTGACCAGAACTAATTGTTGGCACCTAGCTATGAGCAAATTTTGTCTACCCCTGCCTTAGTATGTTTAGATCACTTTAGAAGAGCTGGGAAGTTAATTTCTTTTTCTTCCTGAATATATACACAAATGTAAGGCTAAACTTTCAATCAATATTTTGATATAATTTCATTTTATATCGACACATAATTTTCATAGTAGTCCATTGACTTTTATTGCCTGGATTTTTTTTTTTTAAGGACTTTCTTACAGCAAAGGTAAGGCTGGACACAATGCCTTCTAGAGCAGTGGTTTTCAAACTTTATTCCTCAGGATTCAGTTGAGAAAAAACATCTGTGCCTGTGACCCAGCAATTACCTCTTTGAGCAACGCACTCTAGTCTTTTAGTGGTGGCAGCAAGGGGACCCATGACTCAGTACCTGAGGGTCTGTGACCCAGGACTGGGTCTTGACCCTAAGTTTGCCAACAACTATTCTAGAGAGTTTGTGTCACAACCTTTCTCACTTATCTCTGAGCCTGATTTTGTTCTTTGCACTGTAAACAATTAAATCCCCTAATCCCAATACTCTTTGTTTGTTTGTTTGTTTGTTTTCTTTTTCGTCACAGCAACACATTGTGTTTCACTAATATAACTAGCTATGGGTTAAATGCAGTTTAACTTTAAACTTTATACTTGCATAAGTTGACTAAGTTACTGTAGGCTAATTTCATTGTTTTTATTCATTGCAGCTGCTTGTCAGACAGTATTGTCTTTGCCTGTGGATTTTAACTTAGAAAAAGTACTAGGTATGTATGTGTTAAACTTTCTGCGTGGATATCTAAATTAAAAATTATTTTGCATCCTGATTAGGGAGGAAGGTATAATGCCCTGGAAACATAGGTTGTATCAAAATTGCATGTTCATAAAATTGCCCAAGGTACAAATATTTGCTTTACACAGATAACAGTTCCTTGTTCCATGAAGCTCCTGCTCTAATCTAAGCATAGCTCAGCAAGGAAAGACAAGAAACAAAAGAAGGAGGGATAGGAAATGGTAGGACAATGATAAAAGCATCCTGTTACATAAACATTGTTTAGTTATATTTAAAATGTTAGCATGTTAAAGTATGGTCCGACGTTCATGATGTAGGCTGGAATAGAAGTTAGCAGTGAAAAACTAATAATCTCAGTTGCTGGATTGGTTTTGCTTGACAATTTTGCAGGAATTTAAAAACTACATACAGTAACCTGATGTTTCTCATTTGTATAATGGAAGACCATAGGTGTTGATTTAAAAGAAAATATCCATGGTCTTCTAGGGTACACACACTTGGAAAACTGTGCATTCTGTTTGCAGTGTATACTGACCTATCTAAATAATATGTTAGCTCTCCGTGAAAGACAACAAAAGCAAGAGTTACATAACAAAACTGGGATAAGAACAACTCCATAAGCTGTACTAGACCAGTCTATCTCTTTCCCTTTACCTCTAGTTGGGGCCTCTTAGTTTTCATGAGTTAACTACTTCTTAGTCACATCCACTGTGTGACTGATGCAAACGACCTGTAGAGGAAAAGGTAAGTGAGAAACAGAACAAAAAAAAAGAGCAACTCAGCCTCATCCCAGCATGCTGATTTTCACAGATGGGGTGATTTTTACTAAGAAGAGTTCTTGGGTGTTGGTACAGAGCAGGGGCCAACTGCTGCAGGAAGAGATGTTGCAAGACCCAGGGGAGGGGCAGAGTGGAGTTAACTTCCAGGTGCAGAAAGTTGCTTCCATAGTGTCTTATGATGGTGCAGCTTTCAACCGATAGCAGCCTAATAGATGGAATATTTAGAACTTGCAACTTACTGCAAATAAAATTACTTCTCTGTATCCCTATTGTCATTTTGTCAACTCCTTCCCATCTCCTGACTAGATCACTGATAAAGATACTGTTGGATGGGGTGGAATTAGCCCTTGTTTTCCAAAATAAGAGCTTGATAAATTATTTTCTTTTCCTAACATAATGCCACAAACTGGTTCTTAAATTTTATCTGTCACCACTTGTGCTTTGGATTAGAACATGGTAATAGGGAGGAAAATGTTGACTGCACTCCTCAATAATAAGTTTGGCTGGCTGCTTTCTTGGGTGAGATGGCCAGAATCCACATTCTGCTACATTATAGGAGGTTTGTTTGTGTTTTGGGGAAAGGTAGGGAGAGGGAATATTGAAATGCTTTGGAGAATAGAAGACTGGACAGATTTCAGAGGACTGGAAAAGGGCAACTGTAGTGCCAGTCTGTAAAAAGGGAATAAAGATAACCTGGTGAATTACAGAGCAGTTAGCTTAACTTCACTACCTGGAAAAGATAATGCATAATAAGTAAGCAATGACTTTGGAAACACCTAGAAGATAATAAGGCAATAAGTAACAACCAACATGGATTTGTCAAGAACAAATAGTGTCAAATCAATCTAATAGCCTTCTTTGACAGGGTAACAAGCTTTATGGATGGGGGGTGGGGCGAATGGTAGATGTGGTATATTTTGACTTTAGTGAGGCTTTTGATACTGTGTCATGTGATTGTCTCATAAACAAACTAGAAAAATATAGCCTAGATCAGTAGTTGTCAAACTTAGGGTTGGGACCCAGTACTAGGTGGCAGACCCTCAAGCACTGCATTGCAGCACCCCTTGCTGTTGCTGCCAAAAGACTGGAATGCATTGCTCAAAGATGTAATTGCTGGGTTACAAGAATAAATTTTTTTTTTTTTTTCAACTGGGTCCTGAGGAAAAAAAAAGTTTGAAAACCACTGGGCTAGATGGAGCTACTATAAGATGGATACATGACTGGTTGGAAAACTATTCCCAGAGAGTAGTTTATCATTGATTCACATTCAAGGTGGAAGGGCATATCAAGTGGAGTCTCACAGGGATCGATTCTAGTCTGATACTACCCAGTATCTTCATCAATGACTTTGGTAAAGGTATAGAGAGTACACTCATAAAGTATACAAATGATACCAAGGTGGGAGAGGTTGCAAATTTTTTGGAGGATAAGATTAAAATTCAGAATGATCTGGACAAACTTGAGAAATGGTCTGATATAAATAGTATGAAATTTAATAAGGACAAATGCAAAATATACCACTTAGGAAGGAACAATCAGTTGTACGCATACAAAATGGGAAATGACTATCTAGGATGGAATACTGTGGAAAGGGACCTGGAGGCATAGTGGATCACAAACTGAATAATGAATTAACTGTGTAATGCTGTTGCAAAAAAGCAAACATCATTCTGGGGTGTATTAGCAGAAATACTGTAAGCCAGACATGAGGAGTAATTTTTTTTTTTTGCTTGATTTCACATTGATTAGGCCTCAGCTGGAGTATTGTGTCCAGTTCTAGGTGCCACATTTCATGAAAGATGTGGGGAAATTGGAGAGAGTCCAGAGGAGAGCAACAAAAATGATTAAAGGTCTAGAAAACATGATTATGAGGGAAGATAGGAAAAAGTTGGGTTTATTTCTTCTGGAGAAGAGAAGACTAAGGGAAGACATAACAGTTTTGAAGTACTTAACAGGTTATTACAAGAACAAGAGGGAAGAATTAAACATGTTAATCTCTGAGGAGGAGAGAAGTACTAGTGGGCTTAAATTGCAGCAAGGGAGGTTTAGATTTGACATCAGAAAATTCCTTTCAGGGTAGTTGGATACCGAAATAAATTGCAAAGAAAGTTGTGGAATTTCTGTCATTAGAGGTTTTCAAGAGCAGGTTAGACAAACACTTGTCAGAAGTGGTCTTGAATCAGTGGTTCCCAGTCTGTGGCCTGTGGCTTTCAAGGTGGCTCACAGCTCCCATTGTGGTAGCTACAGAAGGGAGCCACTACTTAGGGAACCAGACGAAGCATGTTTCCATGTGGCTAAAGGACTAATGTAGACTCTTTGCTGCCTCCAAGGGGATGGGAGATTGGTGCTTCCTTGCTCCTAGCTGTATCAGGGGAAGTGTTCCACCTAGGTCCAAAATAAGGGATGGAAAGGTTTTTGCCAATTGTCCTCATTGTCTTAATTTTTTGTTATCTGACCTCAGGCCCTGTCCTACTTAGATCATATAAATAGTACTCCACTGTAAGCGTAAAGAGCATTTTTAAAAAAGGGGTGAAGTGGTGTCCATTGTGATAGTGTACTTTCAATAAAATTTAGTTAATAGTAAGTTCTTTTTATTTTTTTTCACAAAATGTAAAAACTCAAACTCTCCCCCCCCCCCCCCCCCCCCATGGGGAACAGATTTCTAGGATCCCTGCTTGTGGGTGTGCAGGCAGGCTCCTAGTCTCCTAAGCAGCAGCTCTATAGAAAAGGACTTGGGAGTTGTGGTGGACGGGAAGCTGGATATGAGTCAACAGTGTGCCCTTGTTGCCAAAAAAGCCAACCGCATAGTGGGCTGCATCAGTAGGAGCAATGCCAGCAGATTAAGAGAAGTGATTATTCTCCTTTGTGTGGCACCATTGAGGCTGCATTTGAAAACTTGTGTCCAGTTTTGGGCTCCCCACTACAGAAAGGATTTGGGCAAATTAGAGTCCAGTGGAGGGCATAAAAAATGATTAGGGGGTGGGGCACATGATTTATGAGGAGAGACTGAGGGAATTAGGCTTATTTAGTCTGCAGAAGAGAAGACTGAACAAGGATTTGATAGCAAATTTCAACTACTTAAAGGGATGCTCCAAAGAAGACGGAGCTAGGCTGTTCTCAGTGGTGACAGAGGACAGAAAAAGGAACAATGATTTCAAGTTGCAGCTGGGGAGATCTAGGTTGGATATTAGGAAAAGCACTGGTGGAGCATTGGGATGGGTTATCCAGGGAGGTGGTGGACTCCCCATCTTTGAAAATTTTTAAGACCTGATTGGACAAACCCTGGCTGGGGTGATTTAGTGTCAGTAGGCCTGCTTTTAGCAGGGGGTTGGACTAGATGACCTCATCAGGTCCCTTCCAGCCTTAATATTCTATGATTCCTTTGCCCCACACTTCTTCTGTAGACAGGAGAAGTAAGATATGATTGCTGATTAAACTTACAAACAAACTTTGCATTTTTTTTTTCTTTAGGTGAACATTTTAGAGCAGATGAATTTGCAGACCAGTCTCAGGAAAGCCTAAGTTCTTCATCGCTTAGAAGAAAGCTGTTTTTAGATGAGAATGGAAGTGTATCTGAGTGTTTGTCTCTTTCTCCACAAAGTCCTTGTAATAATCCACCAGCGTCACTTGGAGTCCTGTGTTCAATAGATATCTCTCCATCCCGATGCAGAAGCCCTGTAGAAACATCTAGTTCAGTAAGAAGCCTGTCCATTTTGTTTGTATGTGTACCGATTGATCTGAGTGAAATTCTTAAAGCAGCAGAATCACTTCTGAATGTCTCATCATATTTCACCATTCAAAGTGCCAATTTTGAATAGCCTGTAAAACTGAAGTAATTTGAAAAATGGTATTAACACCAAGCATCCTGGTTAAATTTCAATTTGGGGACTAAGTTATGCTTAACTAAAATGTCAATTTTATGCTTTTCTTTCATGGCCTTTCAAACCATTGTATAGAACTGTTATCTGCTGTGCCATTTTCTCTGCCAAAGGGTGTTTGAGTCTGAGTGATAACTGAGGTAAGAGAGAGAATGATTGCTGTGTGAGTAGCTTGTGAAGTCTTTGAGATTCTTCAGTATGGGATGCACTTTACAGAAAGACTTCAACTGTTGAGAATATATTGCACCCATACCCTTATAAAATTATCTGGTTTGCATGCAAAAAAGTATCATGTATTTCATTGGCTTGATTAGTGCCCAAAACACCATTTGAGGTGAACGACTGCTCTGGTTGCTTTCTCCAAAAGTTTATCTGCAAAGGAGAAAGATTTGTGCTCTTTTTTCTTCTATGAAAGGCATAAATGACCCAATATACCTAAAATTTATTTGTACATTCCTAATATTTCCATGTAAACAATCAGTTTTCCCTGGATTTACAGAGACCTCCTTGGTCTGAGGGAGATTGTGAGCTTTCTTATCTCTTAATTGAAGGGGGAATATTGAGTATTTTAAATACTCATTCTCCAAAAAATTGTTAACAAACAGTTTAACAATCTGAATAATAATCACATTCCTTCTTAAACGGTTTCCTTGCTTGATATATGGCAAACTAGTAAATCTTTGGTAATCCATAGTATTTCAGGAAAAAGTAGACAAAATATGTTAATTTTAAAAAAAGAAAAGCAGAATGTTTGAAGAAATCTTTAGGATTGTAGGGCTGTCAGATGATTAAAAAAATAATAATAGCTGGATTTTAAAAAGGCCCAATTAATCACAGATTTAATCCCATTAAAAATAGAATAACAATGTGAAATTACTATTAATTTATTTTGAATATTTTTCTACATTTTCAAATGTATTTATTTTAATTCCAACACAATACAGAGTATACAGTGCTCCCTTTTTATTATTTTGATTACAAATATTTGCACTGTAGAAAAAAAGATGAACAAAAGAAAGTATTTTAAATTTACCACATATGAGTACTGTAGAGCAACATCTTTATCTTGAAAGTGTAACTTACCCACGTAGAATTATTTTTAACGTAACTGCACTCAGAAACAAACCAATGTAAAACTTCATAACCTACAAGTTGAAGCTTGAAGGTGCACATCAATGTTCAGCATGCCTGGCATGTAACTCAGCACCTGTTCTCTCTCCCAGGTGGAATTGTAAATGAGATGTGGGTTGCATTATTTCCTGTAGATGTAAATAAGCTTGTTTTAGCAATTGGCTGAACAAATTTGTACTGAGTGGAATGACATGAATTGAAAAATCCTATTTCTTTTGTTTTTTCACAGTGCAAATATGTGTAATAAAAATAATAAAGTGAACTTTATGTAACTTGGAAGCTGTGTAATAACTGAAATCAAAATATGTAGAAAAACATCCAAAAATATTTGATCCATTTAAATTGGTAGTATGTTGTTGTTTAACAGTACAGTTTAAAACTGATTAATTGCGACCATTTTAAATCTACTTGATTTGTTAATCACATGCATTAATTGTGATTAAGTGACAGTCCTCATTTATATATAATTAAGCCCTTTTGGCGGAGGGGTATTTGTAACAATTTTTGAGTTTTATGTGCCTTATATAGGGTGTGTTGGGGCTTTCTGTTTATATATGCTGGAAAGAGTAATCTCTTTGTACTATTCCCTAGTGTGTGTTAACATTGTGCTGTTTCAAACAGCGCTACTTGAATGTGCACTGTGAAACCTTTAGCGCACATCAACAGGCTCTGCATGGACCAGTTATCATGCAGCATGCATAGCATACTTTAGAAATCACTCCCCTGTAGTCTGCACTACTTCTCCATGTAGGCAAGTCTTCAGATGGAAGTAATCATTTGTAGCGGTTTTCTGGTGTTCAGTGGATAAACACCAATTTCTCTCCTCATCCTTCCCTGTTTGTTTTTATCAGAGATGTGTAATGGGATAACAAAAATCAAAAGCCATACACATAATAAAGCAAAAAGGGGCACATCTTTTTTCAAAGTGCAGTGAAGAAGGGTATACTGAAAGGATATTGCACTACAGAACTGCTTTACTTATCTGTGATCTTTGTTCAGAACTCTCAGATCTGGGAACATACAACACAGATGCACCACATGTGAATTGGGAGTCCATTAAAGTGAACTGTTACCAGTTTCTTGAGCCATTGCTTTCCAAACATAAATGACTCACTTTAAATGAGACATTCAGCCAGTCAGGAGTATGTTCTACTAAATGAAAACAAGATGGCTATTTGTGAAAGACTCTACCACATATAAGGTCATAATGAAAGCATGAATGTCCAACTGTTGCTTTTCTTAGCTTCAACTCACATTTTCTGGTGCTCTGTGAATTGCAGTTTACTACTGAAGCCAAGTCTATACAGCAGACTTCTGCTGGCATAGCTATGTTAGTCATAGGTGCAATGAGGTGGGATCTCTGACCAATATAGCTGTGTCAGCAAAACAACTGATTGTAAATGTGCATTTTCCAGCACAGCTTATTTTGTTAAGGAGGGTGTGGAATAAGCTATGCTGACAAAATCATTTTTTCCAGTAAGCCCTGTGTCCACACAAGAACTGTTTTGACAGTGCAGTATACTTGTTATCTTTTTGCCATCAAAGTGTTTCTACAGTAGACTTGGCCAGAGATAAGGGCACAGTTTCTTTTGGCCCTTTCAAGTGAATGGTCTCTTCTGGCTGACATCAGAATTATGTACTTAAGATCATGTGAGTTCCACTAAAATATCAACAGTAGCAGTGTACAGACTGCTCAGTGTGCCATTTCATTGAGGGCAACATTCTTTTCTGATTTAGTGTTTGCCTGCCAGCTGGAAGATGAAACAATGTAGATGTAACAATAATACAAATCATAGACAGTAATTTGGCTGTTGATTATGAAAATCCTTATTCAGTAGTTGGGCTCCTTAGTCATTCCTAATAGGACTGACTATAGTCTTAATTAATACTTTTCTTTGGAAGCATTGGATTTTCTATAAGGCATCGTGAAATCCAATTGGAGAGTTGCAAATGGAATGTTTTGAGAAGTGAAATGCTTAATTGAGATGGTCACTGAAGCAGGAATAGAATTGTTTTCACAGCAGCACTGTATTTTCAGTCTACACATTTGTACCTCAGTGTATAAAATTAAACTTTGTAAAAGCTAACTCTTATTCTCTGTTGTTAAAGGGTCAGTTCTCCTCCAGTCCTATTCAGGGAGGTACAAGGGCATACAGTCTGGGAAGCATCACCAGTCCCACGTTTCCAGAGAGGTCCCCTGCAAATACTGCTTCCCCTTCTTTTTCTCCAATTGCTTTTCAGATAAGAAAGACCCCGTTGTCAGGTATGGTTCAACTACTACATACAGTCTCCTTTCATCTTTGTATTTCTTGTGATAAAAAAGGGCTCCATCTTCTGGGGCAAGAACTGGGGTTGAAAGACCATTTATCTCATCTAATGTGGCACATTGTATGTTTAATAGTAAAGTGTCTTCATTGTAATTGTGTAAAATGTTTACTTGAACAGAATAACTTCAAGTGCCCCCCTCCAAGTATGTGTGTGTATGGAGGAAATCATGAAAATGCACAGTGTAAAATAAAGGAATCAATATTATTAAGCTCTTCTTTGAGCAGCTGCTCACATACAAACCCCAGAGTAGAATGTATGTGCCAGCATGCTCAGCCACCGGAAACTCTTTCCGTAGCCCACCCTTCGGGACCAGCGGTGGAGCCCCCTGGAGTGGCGCGCAAACCACCCCAGCTAACTACCCATGCTGGTCTGGCAGGCGTCAGTTTTCTTCTTTCCGCATAGGTGATCGGTCACTGGAAACTACAAAGCTATCTTCAACTTGTTTTTCGCCCCCCGCCCTCCCGGGGCTATGCCCAGATCCCCGGGGTTTAAGCCTTGTGTCGCTTGCGGCAAGGCGTTCTCAGTCAGCGATCCTCACAATTGCTGTCTAAAGTGCTTGTGAGAGGCGCACCGGCCACAGCGCTGAAGGATCTGTAAGGCTTTCAGACCCCATACCAAAAAGGACAGGGACACTCATTTGAAAGCCTTGCTGATGAGTCCAGCAGTCGAGCCCCCGTACCCTCCCTCCCTCCAGAGTCCTGCGGCGGCGACAACGTTGGGGCAGGCAGGCCCCTCGGCACTGGTGGGCGCATCAGGGCGAGAGGCATGCTCCACACCAGCCATACCGGCGGTGTATAAGGAAGCTCCTGTGGGTTGGGAGCGCTCTAGCCGGGATGGTAGAGGCTCTCTCTTGACCCCGGGCAGATCAGGGTCAGTTTCACCGCCGGCCCCCTCAACACCGGAGGCGTATGAGGAGGCAAGGGCTCTGTCAGCCTTGTCGTCTCTGCCGCGGGCTGCCAGGCTCCCCCGCGCCTGCCATCACGAGGGAAACCTACCCTCACTTCTCCCGCATGGCGCGCAGCGGCGCGGCATGCCACACCAACCCTGGGATCGGGGTTGGGAGCGCCCCATGATCTCTTGCGGCAATCTAGAGAAGCGCTGCCCACGGAATCCCCGGCACCAGCGGCTTCTCTGTCCGGGGGCTCTAGCCGCTTGCGAGCAGGGGGACGCTTGCTGGAGCGGCACCGTAGGCGGGGGAGAGCTTCCCAGAAGCGGCGGGCATGATCCCCATCCCAGTCCACCTCCCCAGTGCCGCTGCACCGCAGCTCCAGGCACCACTCCACAGCCTCTTCCCAACGTGGACAGCACCGGCGCAAAAGACCCCGATGGCAGGGGAGAGTTTCCCCTGGCTCCTCCTCCCCCTCCTCCTCGGGATCAAGCTCTCCCTCAACTCCTAGCAGTGCGGGTCGGGGTCAAGCCGCCCCTCCACCCCCCCAGTGGACCAGGCTCAGCCCTGTTCCAGTCACCAGTAATTGGGATACCCCCTCAGGGGTGGCTGACCAACTGGCCCTATTGGACCCCCTGCCTGGTGACACAACAAGCCCAGCCACACCATAGCCCCAGGGCTGAGGCCAGCAGGGATCAAAGGTCAGTGTCGGGAGACACTAGGGGACAGTCAGAACACTGTTCCTCACCTGGAACAGCGGGCCGCTCCCCCTCAGCCTCGTCGGAGGGCGGGTCTCCTGATATCTTATCCCCGCCAGATGATTTCAGAGTATATCAGGACTTACTCCGCAGACTGGCCTCCAACCTGGGATTGGAGGTAGAAGAAGTGAAGGCATCCTCAGATTCACTTTTCACCACAACATCCACCAGGCTAGCCCTGCCCGTCCATGAGGGTGTCCTGGGAATTGTTTGCTTAATCTGGCAGGCGCCTTCATTGGTGGCTCCTACTTCAAAAGGCACTGAGAAAAAGTGCTATGTGTTAGCCACCTCATGCCAGTACTTGTATGCGCATCCCACCCCTTCGTCCTTGGTGGTAGATGCGGCAAACCAGTGAGAACGACAAGGCCAACCAGCGGCCACCCTGAAGGGTAAGGAGGCAAAGACACTAGACACCTTCAGGAAGAAAATTTACTCGACAGCTACGCTGCAGCTTCGGATTGCGAATCACCAGATCCTCTTAGGAAGATACAACTATAACCTTTGGGACTCCCTCAAATGTTTTGCCCAGCTCCTTCCATCAGACCACTGCCTCGACTTCAATACCATCCTAGAGGAGGGCTGGGCGGTCGCTCGAGCGGTGCTGCAAGCGTTGTGGGATGCTGCAGATTCGGCAGGCAGGACTGTGGCCACGGCAGTGACTTTGCGAAGGGCAGCGTGGTTGCAAGCCTCAGGTCTACCCCACTTGGTTCAACAATCAATTCAAGACTTACCCTTTGAGGGCATGGCGCTCTTCTCTGAGTTGACAGATGTGAAGCTCCATGGGTTAAAGGACTCAACAGCGACACTTCGGCCTTTGGGACTACTCTCCTCTCAGCCGTCCTGTCGCCCTTTCAGACAGCAGTTCACACAGGGCCCTCTCCAACCGAGACAATCCTTTGCCAGTAGACCTAGACAGAGACAAGGTTAGAGCCTCCTGGAGTAGGCCTTTCTCATCCCCGAGCCGGTCGTCTCGACCCAACCGTCGTCGTTCCACCAATCAAATGCGGCGGTTTTGACGAGATGCTCGAGGGCAACGAACCAAATACTTTACCCCAGGATCCACTATTCCTCAACCGACTGTGCCCATTCTACTCCCAGTGGGCCTCTATCACCATAGACCGTTGGGTCTTGAGAATGGTGTGGGATGGCTATTTGCTGCAGTTCCGTGCCCGCCCCCCCCCCCCCCCATCATCCTCCCCCTTCCCAGTCCCTCGTCAGGGACACCTCTCACAAACAATAACTGAACCAGGAGGTGGACAAGCTCCTTGCACTAGAGGCAGTGGAGGAAGTGCCGAGAGGACAGGAAGGGAGAGGGTTTTACTCCCGTTATTTTCTGATCCCCAAGTCCAATGGGGGGCTAAGGCCTATCCTCGATTTACGCATGCTAAACATGTTCCTGGCAAAGTTGAAGTTCAGGATGGTGACCCTCAAGCAAATCATTCCTTCCCTGGATTTTGGGGATTGGTTCGCCTCCCTTGATTTACAGGATGCGTACTTCCACGTGGCAATCAAGCCCCAGCACAGGTGATTCTTGCACTTTGTGAAAGGACACAGGCATCTGCAGTTTACAGCTCTTCCATTTGGCCTCTCCTTAGCACCAAGAGTGTTTACAAAATGTCTGGCAGTAATCGCGGCTCACCTGCAATGGAAAGGAGTCAATATTTTCCCGTACCTCGACAACTGGCTGATCTGCGATTGATCGAGGGGACAGGTTCGAGCCAGCATCCAAATAGTTTGAGCGCTGTGTAGCCGCCTGGGCCTCCTCATAAACGAACAGAAGTCTCAGTTTTGTCCAGTCCAGAGAATAGAATTTATAGGGGCGGTGTTGGACTCGTCCCGCGCCAGGGCCTTCCTTCCATGAACCAGGCTCATGGCTATGTCAGACATGATTGCCAATATAAAGCGGAACCCGACTACCATGGCCAGACGCTGCCTCGGGCTCCTAGGCCACATGGCAGCCTCCACTAGTGTAGTTCCCCTGGCCCGCCTCAGACTGCGTCCGTTCCAGGGATGGCTCCATTCGGTATTCCGCCCCAGCAAGCATCGGTTGGACGGGGTAGTGACAGTGGACCGCAAGGTCCGGTCGCAACTGGACTGGTGGCAAAGCCCTCAGCAGGTGTTGAAGGGAGTACCTTTCACAGTGACAGCTCCCTCAGTGACCCTAATTACAGATGCTTCAGACCTCGGTTGGGGCACACACCTCAGCACGGGTGTCAGCACGCAAGGAAGATGGTCAAAGATGGAGAAACTGTTCCACATCAATGTCAGGGAACTAAGGTCCATAAGATTCGTGTGTGGGGTGTTCTGAGATCAGCTGGGTTGCTGCTTAGTCCAAGTCTTGACAGACAATTCAGCGGCTACACGCTATGTAAATTGCCAGGGGGGCACTCTGCTGCGAGGTGACCTGGCTTTGGGAACTAGCAGTAACCGACAATTTTCACATTGTCACTTCTCACCTACCAGGAGTGAGGAATAACAGGGCGGATCACCTCAGCAGGCAATTCAACTCCCAGTACGAGTGGTCTCTGCACACAGGAATCCTGGGCCCACTCTTCCGCAGGTGGGAGTATCCCCTAATTGACCTGTTTGCAACTTGGGCAAATCGCAGATGCAGCCAGTTTTGCTACCTGCGGGGTTGGGAGGCAGGTTCCCTCCCGGATGCCTTTTTACTACCGTGGGGGGGACCACTGATGTACGCCTTCCCTCCCTTCCCATTACTGCATAGAATGCTGCTAAAGATAAAGAGGGACAGGGCCCAGGTGATTTTGATCGCCCTCGCCTGGCCAAGACAGCACTAGTACCACCTACTGAGGGAAGTTTTGATAGTCCCGCCCCGGGAACTCCCAATACATCCCGACCTGCTAACACAGAACCAGGTTCAGCTACTCCACCTGAACCTGAGATCACTCCACCTGACAGCGTGGAGACTCTCTGGCTGTCTGCTGGGGAACTCGCATGTTCAGCTCAGGTGAGGCGTATCCTGGTTGGTAGCAGGGAAGTCTCAACCCGCACAACGTATGGCTCCAAGTGGCTATGCTTTCACAGATGGGCCCAGGATGGGAACCTGGACCCTTGAGTTGCACCCATTCCGAACATCCTGGACTACCTTTTAGAACTAAAGCACTCCGGCCTTAGGCAGGCATCACTAAAGGTCCATCTTGCAGTGATCTCGGCAGCCTATGCCCGTCTGGCAGGTTAGTCGGTTTTCGCTCACCCGTTGGTAGCGAGGTTTTTAAAGGGGTCAGAGAGGGTTTTTCCCTCAACGAGGCCACCCCCTCTGCAATGGGATCTCAATTTGGTCCTCCAAAGACTGACAGGGCCACCGTTCAAACCGTTGACCACCTGCCCGTTATTGTCCCTATCACACAAGATAGCATTCTTGGTGGCAGTGACCTGCACGGAGGGTTTCCGAGTTGAGGGCGCTCTCCTCGGAACCCCCCTACACTGTCTTTTTTAAAGGACAATGTAAGGCTCAGACCCCATCTGGCATTTCTCCCGAAGGTGGTGTTGGACTTCCACCTTAATCAGGACATATTCCTCCTGGTGTTCGGTCCAAAGCCACACTCGTCGAGCGAACAGAGGCGGTTGCAGATGCAGGATGTAAGAAGAGCCTTGGCCTTTTACATTCAGAGGACAAAGCCCTTCAGGAAGTCTACCCAGCTCTTTGTGGCGGTGACGGACCGTGTGAGAGGGAACCCAGTTTCCTCCCAGACGATTTCATCTTGGATTATGTCCTGTATAAAGACATGCTACCAACTGTCGAATGTGCCGTTGCCCAGGGCGGTGAAGGCCCATTCAGCAAGGGCCCAGGCCTCGTCAATGGCCTTCCTCGCAGGAGTTCCGGTCTGAGATATCTGTTGTGAGGCAACATGGGCATCGGCTCACACCTTTATTACCCATTATGCCATAATCCAACAGGCCAGGGATGATTCGGCCTTTGGCGAGGCTGTCCTTCGGTCGGCCTCTCTCCTAACTCCGCCCACCATCCAAGACAAGACTTGTAATCGACCCAGAGTGGAATGTATGTGAGCAGCTGCTTGAAGAAGAAAGGGTTAGTTACTTGCCTGTAACTACTGTTCTTTGAGATGCGCTGCTCGCTTCCATTCCACACCTGCCCACTGTCCTCGCTTCCGGAGTGGCTGAAAGAAAGGACTGACGTCTGCCGGACCAGTGTGAGTAGTCAGCTGGGGTGGTTTGTGTGCAGGGCGGTCTAGGAAAAGAGTTTTCGGTGGCTGAGCATGCTGGCGTATACAAACCCAGAGTGGAATGGAAGTGAGCAGCGCATCTGGAAGAACAGTAGTTACAGGCAAGTAACTAAACCTTTATGGGGGGGTTAAGTTATGTGTCAAAAATAAAGTGAGAGTCAAGAATTGTGATCCAATTAAGAGTTCAGATAGAAGCAGTAGAAACACTTTTGGTAAAATACTAGTATCACGAATTTGAGCCCTGAACTCCATAGGTAGATTGAGTTGAGATGGAATAAATTTTCTAGTTTAGAAACCTAGTGGATGCTTGTTTGCATCAAACTCATAATTTAGTTTAGTTTAGTAATATTGGTTGCTTGTGTTCTGGAGAAGCTCCAGCTCTTTGCAAAGCTGATTCAGTCATAACCTGTGGGGTGCTTTAGCCAAGTTGTGTAAAGATTGACTAGCTATTTTCTACTCAGTGTTCGAGTGTATGTAGTTCTAATAATGTTCACCCTCAAAAAGCTTTTGTAGAACTAATGTGTTCTTAAAAATCTACATTAGCTGCTTACTGTGAATTTTAGGTTATTGTTTTGGAAGCATTTTGGGATAAGGACTGTTCATGTTCACCAGATTTGGTACTGCCATTTGAAAACCTGGTCTCTGCTATGGCAGATCCAGTCAGAGAAGCAAATCTTTAAGTGGGGTTGAAATTTTAAAATACAGTGGCCTCCTCCCCTAAATGCCCTTAGTCTCAAGGGAAGACATTCAAGAGAATCACCACCTAGGTATGGTTGTAATTGCAGAGATTTGTAGTCCTAGGATTTAGACTACATTAGTTTTTCCTCCATCTGATATCTAGTGAATTAGTTTATTCTGTTTTTACTACTGACAGAACAAAGAAATTTGACTTTTCGCTCTCCAGAAGTTCCTTCTGCATCAGGCTCAAACAGAATGACGTCCCCAAGTACTAGAAGTCCTTATATAGATGGCTGTTCTCCAATTAAAAATTACTCTCCTATGAGACTTGGAACTTGCAGAGGGACTGCACAATATCAAACTTCCCTCATTAGGATACCATTTCCCCTTGAAAATCACAACAAAGAGGGAGAAGACAAAGAGAATGCCCAACCTGCAGAAGTTCTGCTGCCACAGATGGAAACTGGGATAAATTTACAGCAGCAGGATGGTGATACTTTTGCACACAGTAAACACCTAGTTCTGGCGACTGTATCTATTTCACCAGATCATTCTGAAGCTTTTGAACAAGGACTGACATCACTGCAGGATATAGAAGGTTTAAAGGAAAATAACACTGTTGATATGGCTGATCCAGTGGAGGTGTCAGATGAGAACACTTGGGTTAAGGAATGTGTTGGTAATAGCAGTATGCCAATGACCAGCTTCATGACAGGAATAACTTTCAGTATCGAAAGCTCTCGCATGTGCATGTCACCTCTTGCGGAAAGCAGCATAATTCCTTGTGACAGCAGTAGTATTCAGGTAAGGGTTTATGTTTATTTAAACAATTTCATATGTAGTAGTCCAAGTTTACTATATATTTCTTGATTTCATAATGGTAGAAGGACAATGTGAATATACTTTCTTTCTATCACCTTACTTAATTGGGTGTGAATACTGAATTGTGAGACTTAATTTTCCATATGACTGAAAATACTTCTTGTGCTACCACAATAGTAAATTTGGATTAATCCCAAATTACTTTGATTCTGGTTGACCAGTTACTATCTCCTGTTACTGATGAATCTGCTGCAGTTAGAAAATTATGTACTGCAGTCTTATTTTTCTTTTTAAGTCATTAAGAGATTTTAAATTTTATTTAAGCCTGTGGTAGTAGTATGTTGTAGAATGGGCAAGCCATGCACATCCCTAGCCAGATGACCTTGGAAGGAAGTCCTGATTTTTGAAGGTAGTGAAGCTGATAATTTAGTTGTGATGGTATTAGGAACTGTCCTGCTGAAGATGCTTGTGTTTTAATGTTTGAAAAAGTTCTCAGTTGTGACCAGTAAAAGTCCAATGTCATATACTTTAACACATGAATATTTCCAGTTTGCCTATTGTACGTCCTTGAAGTTTCAATCAGATAATGAATAGTTTAGGGCAGACATGACTCTGAGCATGCATTATTAAACAGCTGCCAGATACCAGCTTTAGATTTGGCTATATTTCAGAGGTTTATATTTTTGGCGTTGATGTATGTAGTTTGTATGACAGATTAAGTTTTATAAATACTTCATAATCCTTTCATGTTGTATGTGCTATGCAAATGTAAATTAAGTATGGCACAAGAAATAAGTGATCTTATCTGGAACAATGTACACAGACTTTTAATTCCTGGCTTTTGTTCCTAGGTGGATAGTGGCTACAATACACAGACGTGTGGAAGCAGCATTATGGAAACAGTTGGAGCTGAGAACAGTTGCAGAGACAATAATGTACATTCTTATGAGGCTCAGAACAAACCTCAGCTTTCTAAAACTAAGGTAGGAAATGCATGGAATGCCTAAGATATTTCTATTTCTAACATCCGTCCCTAGTTTCCTCTGAGCCTTCCTTCACACCACTCTGCTAATTTAAGAGTTTGAACAACTTTTTTCAGAGACCTTGTAGGAACTTGTAGCCAATATATTTGGCCTTAGTGTCAAGTAGTATTAGAGTAGAAACATTATGTATAGACTAAAGGAAAATCTCTTCATTTTGAAGTTCACATGTTCTGATGATGGGCAAAGGCACTGGGGGCTTGGGGAGAACTTGTTTCAAAGCTCTTTGGCAAAAACATTGGTGAGACTACAATTAGACAACACACCATCCTTGGGTATCTTAATATTTCCATCATACTGACTTGATTCAGTATGCTGAGGAATGTCTTTAAGAGAATTTTGAAACTTTGATCTATTTTTCAGCTCTTCCTGACATCTAAGATATCTGTACTTCCACCTGGGGATCTCATCACACAGAGGCAAGGGAAAACAACAAATGCATTTTCTGAGGATAGTGAAAAAGGATATGTCAAACAAAAGGGACCTTTTTTGTTCTTCATATGACTTTATGTATTCAGCTGTTGGTGCACCTATGCCCTGTGTGCATAAGGTCAGATTATTTTGCTCAGCAGGGTCTGTTGGGGCTGTGTCTGCAGATGGAATTCTGCAGTATCTGCATCTCTACATACTTTCTGGAGCAAATAAACATATCTTTTAATTGTTTGTCTTAAATTAGTTATTTATGGTTTGTATAAGGTTGGTACATTTGTTAAAAACAGCCCCAAGCTTCTATTGGTGTTAGAAATTCTTTCCTCTGTCCCTGAACCAAAGAGTATAGCTACATTTGGAGCTGTTTACTATGCTAGGTTGATAAAAGCTAGCATAAATATGTCTATGCAACTGGGAGTCACACTACCAACTTTTGCTGTAGACATACTGAAAGTTTTTTGGCTACAAGAACTGCCCTTCATATGAGGCAGCTGTGCTCTTTAAACAATAGCCATCAAGGTGCCTTTTTTGACTCTGGGATGTGCACATCAGAGAGAAATGCTTTGTCATCCTTTTTTAAAAAGGACGGGGAAGGCTTCTACTTCTAGGCTAAGTTCTTCAAACTTTTACATTTAAACCATTTTATGAACCCACTTCACACTGATGCAGATAGGACCCTCCTGGACCTGAACTGACGATGTGTAGGAGTGTTCCACTTAGCCACGGCTCAACTCTGAGTTCTCAGATGCTTTCTCTAAGTCTGAGATGAAGCTTGCTGCAGAAACAGGCAAAGTTACTAAATCATCTTCAAAATCATCTAGCAGGTGGAGAAGAACATTGGTCCTTCATGAAGCAGAAATGCAAATTGCTTTTCTAAAGCTTTAGCAGGAGGAAATAAAAATCTCCTTACTTCACTCTCCTAGAGAGTAGCTCAGCCTGGAATGGGTCCTGATAACACATGAGTTACAACCAATGGTACTGGCAGTATTAGAAAGTAAGAACCTCTAACATGAAGCCTAGTGTTTCAGGCTGGATGTGAGGTTAGAGGCCTGAGCTAAAGTAGTTGGACCCTGCCATTATAAAGCAAAGCTAGCAGGAGTGAGGCTGTGAACCTGCTGGTAGGTTCACAGAATCTGGCAAGAACAGAACTGGTATTGCAAAAACACAGGTTCCTAAAGGTGTACCTAGCACAGAATACTCATGCAAGCAAATTTCAGAAGGGTGTTACCAGAACAACTTAATACCAGGATTGGTGTAAGCACACTCCCCAAAGATAATGAGGACATATTGTACAAGATAAAGTTTGGTACCTCATCACATCAAAGGGGTCCTATGTAACTTGTTTGCATTGTTATGTAAAAGAGGGTGTCAAAGGGAGAGTCTTTTTCCAGCCAAGTGGGGAATGGAAAGTCCCAACATTCACTCAGCTGTGTCCATTGTCACAGGCATACATGTCTTACTGTAACTCTAGAGTTCGCAGGCAGCTAGCAGTGTGCTTTGTTGGCAGTATATTGGACCTGGTGCCTTTGCTTTTGAAACAGAGTCTGTGGATTTCTCAGGCAGTTCAGTTGGAGTCTCCTGTACTAGCTGTCTGGCCAGAATCAGCACAGCGCACACACATGCAGCCAACACCAGCTTATGAAAAGATTCAGGCCATGCCCAATACCAAATCTTTGATAGTGATGATAACTCAGTCAGTACTGATGATCTTGGCACTCAAGGCCCTGTTGGAATTGTCCCCAGGGATTCTTGGAATCCCCATGGAAGAGACAAATATTTCACAGGAGGAGATTTTTGGACTCCCCTATTTCTACTTGGAACCCTGTGATCACCCTGAAATTGTCACTTTCTTATCTTGGGGAATAGCAGCTTCTTAGAGCATTTTAAGGACCTTTATGCCCACTCACCCCCTTTCCTTTTGGGAACTGCCTTGCATATTTTTGACAGGACTGGAATCTCATCTCCTTTGTCTGAGTTTTAGAGTTCATTGGGATGCAGTATTTCATACAGTTTCTGAGCCTTCCTATTTCCCACTGCCCCTTCTGGGGCCATTCTCACAAAATCTGCTGCAGTAGGTCTCATTTTTACTCTTTGGAAATGGGGGGGGGGTGTTCCTCTGCAATTCAGGGGGATAGGTTTTATTCCAGTTATTTTCTAATTCCAAAGGAAAAGGCGTTGATGCTCAATTCTGGACTTGAGATGTTTAGTTCCTTTATCTACTGCTTCTAGTTCAGGATGGGAACGCTGCACTTTGTAATCCTGTCTTTAGATCCCTAAGATTGGTTTGTGTACAGGATGCTTACATTCATATCACAATCCACCTGACACAGTATTTGAGATTCCAAGCAGGGAATTTCAACTATCAGTGTGGTGTTTTGCCCTTTGGGTTATTGATGTTGTTAAGAATCTTTACCAAATGCCATGCACTAGTGACCACTCACCAGGGGAAGGAGGAAGAGAAAAGGGTGTAGAGTATCATGATGACCCCCTCATATGAGAGAGCTTGCCACAGCAAGTGGAAAGCTCCATTCAACTCTGTCTTTCAAATTTTCAACTGTGTTGGGCCTAAGAAGCAACAAATTAAAATCATCCTTGATGTACTTCATAGGGTAGTGTTCATAAAGGCAGTGCCACAATAGCTGGGACCTGTTTTCCTCAGTATAAATTCAATCTTATTAACCAGTCATGAGCTTATCCTCAGACTACAGTGAAAATCTGTCTAAAACTAGTCAGTCACAGGGCTTCTAGCACTTATGTCACACAGCATGTTAGACTTCAAATTCACCGTGTGCCAGAGTGGTTGTAATCTTTATCTTCCGAATAAATCCATCACATGGATGTGAAAGCATATCTTCTTGAAAAGTCATCTTGTTGTTGAACTGGTGGAAAGACAACAGTCAAGGTATGCAAAGGAGAACTGTTCTCTCCATCCCTACCCATGTTGGTGACAGTCATTTCCACAGTTAGCTGGGGTGCTCACCTGGACCACTTTTAACCATTGGTCTGTGGATCTTGTGTCATAAACACATGATAACTAAGAGGTATGAATGGCATTCCTATAAGGACTAACAGCAGAGAGCATAATGGACAATAAAAGTGTTCTACTACACAGAGGGAGGAGCTCGATGGCTCACGCTCAACCAAAAAGCTTTGTCTATGAAATGGGGTGTGTCACTCACCACCAGATCACCTTGTAACTCTTCACCAACCACGACTTAAAAATGCTGTAGGAGGCCACCTAATCAGGCAATTCTCAGATGACCAGAATGGACACACCAAGGATTCCTTTGTTTGTAACATCTTTCAGAAGTGGAATCAACAGGCTGTCTCCTTTAGATACCCAGATTGCAGGCATTCTGGACTACCTGATAACATTAAAAATTCCTGGATTATCCATTAGCTTTCTTAGAGTAAACTTGGAAGTGAATCATCTCACTATCTTCTTCATGCAGCATTTTCTCCCATCTTGTGGTAGCTAGATTTAAGGTTCATTCATGATTTTTCTACAGTCAGTCACATCTTCACTGGGATTTCAGTGCAGACCTAACTGGGTTGGCGGCACCTCCTTTTGAACCCTTAATGTCATATCCATATCATTTGTCCATGAAATGGCCTTTTTAGTGGGTTATGTTAGCATGGAAAATAGGAGGGAAAAAAGGTGCCTAATTTTGGCCTATCATGCTATAGTCTCTAAGGAGAAGGTCACCAACAGGTCCCACCTAAATGTTTACCTAAGGTGGTCTCAGACATGCTCTTGAATCAAATGAGTCTGTCTGTGTTCTTTCCTAAACTGTTCCCACCCAGGAGAAGCTAGATTGACTATACTGGATACGATCAAGGCTTTATCATTTTATTTGGATAGAACAAAAACTTTTAATCTTCTTGGAAATGATGGTAGCTTTTGCAGGTAGCATGAAAGGTTAAGCAGTACCTACTCAGAGGCCATCTAAATGGATATTTCTTTGCATTAGGGTTTGGTATGATTTAGGCAGATTCAGTGCAGGTTGGGGCGCACTGCATCAGTGCTCAGGTAGGATATCCTATGAGCCCTGTCCCTGTGGGTGCTCTACGATTGGTATTTAGCACGCTCCCATGCCACAGATTGGAGAATCTTCTAGCAGTGTCTGCTGGGGCTGTGCCTGTGTGGGGCATTTATCTCACATTCACTTTGGCACCCTTTTACACTCATGCGGCCCGACCCCCCCCCCTTTCAGTTCCTTCTATCTGCTAGCAGGTACGGACAGAGAGCAACTTTCTCCTCAACGCTTTTGATTACCTCAGAAATTTTCTTGTTTCTATCGCTGTTCAGCCCTATCTGCTTCCTGTCATTACCTTGGTATAATTGTACATTTAAAAAAAAAAAGTTTGTTGCTCTTCTTTTTCCTCACTATGCCTGGCTCCCCCGGTTTTAAAAGATGCAAAAAGTATTGTGATGCAATACTTTCATCAGACAAACACTCAGACTGTATAAAAATGCCTCAGCGAGGAGTACGAGTCAAAAACACTCCCACTGTAAAAATATGGGCGCTAGAGCCCACCATGATCTTGACCTGTGTCTCGAGCTGCTCTTAATGGAGAGGTACCTTAGACCAGCTTCGGAGCCGGGTCAGGGAGAAACACCTTCTCACTCTTCTCTGGGGGTGAAGAAAAACTTAACCCCACCACTGAAAACCAAGAAAAGAAAGAGGTCGCCTATGCCCTCTCAAAAACAGGAGCGCACAAAGGAGGTTTTAGGCCCCTCTAGCACACAGACTGACAAAACAGTCAAACCACCAATTTCTACCTTAGAGACCAACCATAAAGATAAACTGTTGTGCCAGATGACACAAAAACATCAGGGTCATTGGCACTGGACACAGCACACACTGTTCCAACAACCTGTGTCTGCTTCCGTTCCGTTACCGCCACTACATGTGGAACCCTTGCCGGCACTGCTTTCTGATCTGATGGAGCGCTTCTACATTCATCTGTACCAGTGGCACCATCACAACCAACTACGGTGCCACCGAGGACGCCAGCTATGTTATCCCCACAAATGGCACCGAGAAAGAAGTCAGAAAAGAGGAAACACCTGGAATTGGAGGTGGAACAGGTTTCTGACTCTCCGTCCCGATACTTGAGACAAGGATCGATGTCCCTGAAACCATTTTTCAGTGAAAATGAGAATACTTTACATCCTAGATTCTTACCACAGCCAAGATCTCTGCAATCTTCAGTACCTGTCATCAGGTCTTCACCTGTCATCAGATTCTCCAACCCCACCCATGGTACCTTCCGTTCTTGCATAGGCTGCTAGCTAATTATCCCTCACAATGGCCAAGATGGGATGCTTACTCTCGCTATTCTGCTCAAAGCAGACCATCTACATCCTGAGCAAGTAGATCCCACCCACCTCCACTGGACCCTGCTTCCCCTTCCCCCTGCTACTGCGGGCCAACTGCAACGACAGGAGGAGGAATTTCTTCCTCACAATTCTTCTCTAGACAAGATGATTATCCCATTTCTACCCAATACAGGAGATGATTTTAAACAATTTCAGGATCTCTTTTAAAGGTGCCAGAATGTCAAGAAATCCCTATGCTAGAGGTGACGGAGTCACAACAGAAACTCCTGAGGATCCTGCAAACTAAGATGTCTGCTCATATTGCCCTTCCAATTAAAGAAGCACTCACGGAGCCTACAAACAATATATGGCAGACACCACCGTCCATCGCACCAATGTGCCAATAAGAACATGTCAATAAGAAATAATCTGAGCAAGGATTTGGCATATCTTTTTTACACATCCTCCACCAAATTCTCTCATTGTTGAGGTGGCAAACCGTAGGCACAGACAATAATTTAAGAGATCTACCCCTCATGAGAGGAAAGATAAGATTATTGGACTTACTAGGTAGGAAAGTGAACACCTCCTCCATACTTCAACTCAGAATCTTGAATTATTCAGCCCTTTTGGCAAACTACAAAGACGACAACTACTTAAAATTGGCAGACTTTATTGAATTTATTCCAACTGAAGAGAAACCACAATAATCAAAGAAGGACAATTAATACCTAGAACAAGCCTTCAGGCTGCCTTGGATGTCACCAACACCTCTGCTCAACTCATAGCAACTGGCATTGTGGTGAGGAGGTCCTTTCAGCTCCATTCTGCCAATCTTCCTAAGCCCCTTCAGGCCATGACTAAAGATCTCCCGTTTGACAGGAAGAAACTGTTTGTGGAAAAAACAAGGTTATGCGCATCTCATAGGATTCAAGAGCCACACTCTGTACTTTTGGAATCTACATCCTCCCACCCAGACTCTATTCCAACCGCTATCACCCTTATAATTCATGGTACCCATCCCAATCCCAGTATCAATGCCAAACTCATCAGCAATATCGCAGACTGTGGACCAATTCAGAAAACAGAGACAACAATTCAGAAGACGACCCAATAATCAAGCCAATACAACTCAAAACACAAACACTAAAGGCACAATTTTGAAGGCTTGGTCCAGAGCCAGTTGAACATCGTTATGCCAGATATACCATCTTTTCTAAGTTACCAAGATCGTCTCCAACCCTTTTATCAGGCATGGCAATGCATAACATGGGGACAGATGGGTACTGGAGATGATAAAACCTGGATACATCATCCCATTCCTGTCACTACCAAAATCCCATTACCTATCCCTGTCCCTCTTCAGGGATGCCAGTCATGTACAAATCCTACAACAGGAAGCAGATCATCTGCTCTCTATAGAAGCCATAGAAAGGGTCCCTTTGAAACACGTAAGAAAAGAGTTCTATTTACTATACTTTTTGACACAGAAAAAAGAAAATGGGAGGATGGAGACCAATACTGGATCTCAGACATCTGAACAAATACATCAAACCACAGAGGTTCAGAATGGTAACTTTATCAACAATAATACCAGCTCTGGAAAAGAATGATTGGTTTTGCGGCTCTCAACCTACAAGATGCCTATTTTCATATTTCAATCCATCCCTCGCATAGAAAAGTCCTCCGTTTTATGCTTTGCAACAGTGATTACCAATATACTGTTGTTTCCTTTGGACTCCTAATAGCACCAAGGTTCTTCTCAAAGGTACTTGCCATTGTAGCATCTCACCTTCCAGACAGGGTACATCCATATTCCCATATCTGGCCAACTGCCTGGTAAAAGCACCAGAACGTGAACAGAGCCATCAAGCAGTTATGACCACGATCTCACTATTTCATAATCTAGGGCTAATGATAAATGTAAAGAAGTCAACACTTCTTTCCACTCAAATAACAGAATTTGTAGGAGCATGTATGGACTCTATACAATTCAGAGCTTTCCTTCCAAGCCACAGACTTGGCTCAGTATAAGACCTGATAAAAACAATATGAATCTCACTGATGGCGAAAGTACATACATGGCTCCAACTACTAGGGCATATATATGGTTTCAACTAAATTTGTAGTCAGACATACGAGGCTCAATGAGACCATTACAGCTGTAGTTGGAAAAAATATACAAAACTTGAAAACGTACCGTCTACAAAATCATTGCAATACCCCAAAACGTCAAGCACTCCCTGAATTGGTGGCTCAGTCCAAAGAATTTGGAAGACAGGGTACCATTTATTCAGCCAAAACTCACTTTAATGATAACAGATGCATTCCTTACGAGTTGGGGAGCATATTTAGGCTTGCACACGGTTCAAGTGAATTTGTCCCAACAGGAAACACTACTCCACATAAACCTGTTAGAACTATGGGCCATACAAAATACATGCTTGCATTTCAGAGATTATATAATCCAAAATCGTGTAAAGATCATGATGGACAATACCACATGCATGTTCTATATAAACAAACAGGGGGTGCCTGTTCTGCCTCTCTTTGTGCAGAAGCTTTGGGAATGGTGCATCAAAAATGAAGTGACCATATCAGCAGCATATCTCCCTGGGATACACAATACTCTGGCAGACGCACTAAGCAGATTCTCCTTGTTTGACCCCAAATGGGAACTCCATCCTCCCACCCTCAACTTGATGTTCGCTCTTTGGGGGATACACACATGTAGACCTGTTTGCCAAAAGAAACAACCACAAGTGCCCAAAATTCTGCTGCAGAGCAGGAATAGGTGCAGGATCGCTAGGAGATGGTTTCATCATTCCATGGTCTTTTGAGCTCCACTACGCCTTTCCCCCATACCCCTCATTCACAGATTCCTGATAAAGATCAAAGGGGACAGAGCCCTAGTCATAATGATAGCTCTGGCATGGCCTACATCTGGAACTAAGGAAACCATCTCACAGCTTGGCTCCTATGTGGTTCCAATAGGAAGATCTTCTGCGCTCTGAGCCTGTAAAACACATCCTGCTGAGTAGTAGGAAGCCATCAACAGGGAAAACTTACTTTCGAAAACAGTATAGATTTGAAAAATGGTGTACTCAAATTGTTTGTCCTAACTCTTCAGCAATTCCAACTATTCTAGAATATCTCCTCCACCTAAAAGAGAAAGGTCTCTTGTTGAGGGTCCATTTGGCCTCTATAGGAGCTTCTCATGTTTTGGTAGATGACGCTACCATGTTCTCACACCCAATTATCAAAAGTTTTCTTCTGGGGATAAACTTTTACCCAGAAATCCATCCCCCAGTCCCAGCATGGGAGCTAACTCTTGTCCGCGAGACATTAACCAAACTGCCTTTCAAACTGCTTAAGTACCTGTTCACTCAGTCATCTGACCATGAAAATCTTCTTAGTAGCAATAATCTCGACACGGTGAGTCAGCGAACTAGCCACAGTCATGGCAGACCCTCCTTATGCAATATTTCATAAGGAAAGGATTACTCTCAGATCTCATCCAAAGTTTCTGCCCAAAGTAACGTCAAAATTTCACTTAAACCAATCTATCCGCTTACTTGTCTTTTAGCTGAAGCCACATTTGAATCCTCATGATGCGATCCTCCATATGCTTGATGTCAGACAGACATTAGCTTTTTACCTAGAAAGAGCAAAGACATTTAGATTGATGAGGAGACTCTTTGTCTCCATAGTAGACAGCAACAAGGGTTCACCTATTTCTAAGCAAAGACTATGATTTATCAGGCCTACCATGACCAGACACCATAAAGACCCACTCTACTAAAGCCGTTTCTACAACAACAGGATTTCTTAACAACATCCCAATTTCTGATGGATGCTAAGCAGCAAAATGGTCTTCCATGCGTACCCTCACCAAAAACCACTATGCAATTAATCAAGCCTGAAGAACTGATGCAGCTATAGGCCTCTTGGTCCTATTGACAATCCAACTGAAATCCTCAGAATTCCCCCCTTCCACCTAAGGGATAGCTTGGAAGTCACCGATCGTGGAGCACCAAAAGGGCAGGACTCATAGGAGAAAGAAAGGTTGCTCACCTTTTGGTGTAGTAACTGGAGTTCTCTGAGATGTCTGTCCCCGTGGGTGCTTCACTACCCTCCCTTCGTCCCCTCTTTCTTCAGAGTTACTGTATCCACTCCTGTAGTCAGAAGGAACTGGGGCAAGGTGAGCAACCTTTCTTTTTGTCACTTTCTTGAAGGTGTACTTATCTCTGAAATAAGTGCATCAATGACCTGGGGATCAGGTGATACATTCACATGACATTATTCCCTAGTTGAGGAATCAAGATCTGATGCCCATTTTGGCAGAGCTGTCTTGTAGTTGATATCTGAGTAGATGCTGAGCAAGTGCATCCTAAACGTCAGGTCAAAGCTTCAGAGCTATCAGCATTGAAATATACATGGACAATCACATGAAGGAGTAAATGTTAACTTCAGGATGTCTATATGTATTCCATGATCTGCTGTCTTCCCCACTATTAGAGTTCTACTACACCTGGAATCGCTATTTGTGTAGGAACTGTGAAGCAGTTGACTCAGCTTTTCATAACCTTTGGGTAGGAGGCAGAACACTGTAGGGCTGGCGTGTCAAACTCATTTGCTGTGGTGGGCCAGATTTGACTTAAATCTATTTCAAGTGCGGTCATACATACCATAAACTGAAATACTACGGTACTCATGGAGCATCATGGAGTGCTGTGTATGTGAAACTGCCCCATGGTACCTCTCTCGCTCTCCCTATATGTTATGGAGAGTGCACTCTTGTGGAGCGCAGTCTTGCACACCTAGTGCTCTGTGATGTTGTGAAACCTGATGCTTTCTCAGTATTGTGGAGAGCTGGGTATGCAAGATCACACTCTTTCTATCAGAGAGGGTGGAGGTCCTGCAGAGTGCAGTCCGTGGTCCCAAAGAGTGCAGTCATGGGCCGAGTGGAAGAGGTTTACAGGCCACGTGTTTGACTCCCCTGCACAGGGCAATCCAGGCATGCCTCTCCTCTCAGTATGCACTACTGGCCAAAAGCATCCAGTCTCACTCACACAGGTGGCATGTGCATCGAAAATGAACATCACCTTGAAGAACCTCAGTAACTGCACCAGAACTAGGTATTTTGGTGTCTGGGGCATGCTGCAGCAAGCAGCATGGAATGCATGCTCCTCAATTGAGCTGTCAAATGGAGCTGCTAGATGTGGTACCCAGGACAAAGCCCCAGTCACCCTGCCCTAGTTATGGCCCAGGTAGGCGGAATAACTGGTTTTTAAAATTTTCAAGAAACAAATGTTAAGCTGAGATGAAGGTAAAATTGTTTCACAGTGATGAACTGAAACTTCCAGAGACTTAACCTCAAAAATCCTTTAACATGGAGACAAGATGGCTGAGCAACACCACAATTAGACCAGAGTCCAATTGTGAAAGAGACAAGCTTACGCAGATGCTGAAGAAGAGCTCTGTTTAATTTTAAAAGCGTGTCTCTATCACCATCAGAATTTGATGCAATAAAATAGTGCCTCAACTATCTTGTCTTTGTAATATTCTGAGACCAACATGCTTTTGTAATATGGACTGATTCAGATGAAGTGAGGTTTGAATTGTTAACTGAATTGAGGGTTTTTTCAAAGACTATTAAAAGAAATTTTGTTTACAAACAGGAGTTTCCTGTTTTAAATCATCAAGACAATCAGCTGTTGAGAGAAGAGTTTCCAGAGAGTCAACCATGTTTCCATAAAGTAAAAACATACAATACAATATTCAGTCAAAATGCAACTTGCAACTTTTCCACGTGGAAACATACCAACGAACATCAGATTCAGGGATTTCAAAGAAATGGTACGTGGATTTTTATGGAGCACTTGCAATGGTATTGGTTAGTACCTGTTAATAGTTTATTTCAGTGGTTCCCAACCTGTTAGGCTTGCGGGCAAGAGATATTTTTACAACCCTGAAGGACCACTGGTTTCTGGAAGCAGGCACCACCACCCCTGGGAGCTAGGCTGCTTCCTCACTTATCTCCCATCTCTCTGGGTGTAGCAGGAAAAATTCATGCATCCTATAGCCCTGTGCATTCTACCTGGGTCCCTAGGCAGTGGCTCCCTTCTGCAGTTGGGGGGAAAATGAATGATCCCCTCACTCTGGCTCCAGCAGAGACCCCGGTGCCTACAGATCTTTACTGTGCATTTTGCCATGCTCCTTTCTATGGAAAGGGAGTGTAATCTCTCATACCCTTGGCTACAGCAAAGAGTCTGCACCACTCTTTTAGCCCCACAGAAATGTGCTTCGTCTGGGTCCCTGGGGAACCACAGGTCCCCAAAGCACAGATTGGGAACCACTGGTTTATCTTTTATGACTTGAAGAATGACAAGCACAGTGATACTACAACTGAGCTCAGGAAGCTGACCAAACTACTTGTTTGATACGTATTATAAGGAGCTGAGAAGTAGCAATCTATACTGGTTCTTTTAGCCACATTCACCAGACTTAGAATATTAGAGAGGCTGTGAGCTAGACTTGAAACAATAATTAGCAGCATTTTTATTTTTACATTGTTTCTGTGAATGTTAGCTGCAGGTTCATAGAAGTGGCAGATTGTTCCAGAACTTTCCCTAGAAGCCGAAGGTACAGCTAAATACACTTAGCATTTTAGCATCCTGTTTTAATAATAGGTGAATTTTCATCAGTCTCTCAAACTAAAATTTCCATGTTCGGACACGGCAACATTCACGTCAACCAGTTTGAGCTATTGGAATATATTCAAGGGAAGAAAAGATATTTACTGTTCTCTAAATAAAATATGAAGTAGATTACAGATTTTGTAACAGAGCCATTTGGTATACCATGTAACCTATATATCTCCCATAACATGTTTGTCCTTCTTAGTTATCAGCAGGTTTTCCCCAATAATTCATCCATATAAGGACCCTCGGATGCTTAATTGACATCTCCAGGGGAAAAAAAGCTGTGCATGTTACATCAAAATATCTGCTGTGAAATTTCCAGATGGTCATGTGAAGCATGCACAGTATATATCTAAACAAAATACTAAAGTATTGGTAATTCTTTTTCATTCTCTCCTTTTCGTTTGTTGTATGCTCCACACCTAGCAGACACTGCCCTCTTAACCTTTTCCTGAACGGTGACAAGAAAAGCTTTTCTTTTGTGTGTAGTCCAGTGGATTTGAGCACTGAAGCAGCAGAAAGGAACTCCTTTATCCTCTGGGACTTTTCTAATACTTAATTTTTTACTAAAACCTTTCTTTACCCTCTGTCCTTGCCTGTCACCTGCTCACCCCAAAAGATAATTGTCAACCACTCCTTTTTGTTTACTAGCTCTTGAGAGTACACAGTGACTGACTCTTAATCTTCAATTTCACACCTAATGACTTGACAGCAATCTTTTCTTTAATCACTTTTTCATCACAGAGTATGCTGGACTTTAAATTGGAATTTTTTTTTCTTTTGGCTGTGCACAGAAGCCAATCTCTGCTATACCTGTCTCCATTTCAGTTCCCCCTTTATTTTTGGACCATCTCTCAGCTTTCAACCATGCATGGGCTGCTATAACATCAGACCATTGAGTTCTCCGCATAGTGAAAGTTGGGTGTCCTACAATTTTTGTCTACCTCTTGTCCCCATCCCTGACTTTTCAGGGACTCTTTTCATGAGGAACTTCTCTCTCCTAAACAAAGGGGCCATGGAGGAGGTTCCTCCAAACTTGGGTAGGAGAGGTTATTCCCAATACTACGTAATCCTGATGGCAAAAGGGGGATTTTGACCAAATCTGAGCCTGCACCACCTCAACAAATATTTCAAGAAGCTGAGGTTCTGCGTGGTCTCCCTAGCCTCAATCATCCCCTTCCTCCTAAAAATCAGAAAGGACAAGACCTCATCACACTGGTGAGCCATGCCAACATTGGTTTGGCACTCTTCTGGACTCCTCAGTAGCAGAGCCCCTCATATTCCTGCTCATCTAGTCGAACCTCCTGCACAATGCAGGCCACAGAACCTCACTCACTCACTCCTGCAGTAAACATCTAACCCATGACTAAGTTATTAAAGTCTTCAAACATGATGGTATGCTGGCTGCATGGTTAAATTTTGAAGAGCATGCCTGCTCGGAAGATGTTCAGCAAGTCTGGCTAGGCAGTAAAAAGTCATCCAACAGGACAGTTTACCTAGCTTAAAGGGCAATGGTTTGCCTGCTGAGTGTTAAATTGAAATCTTTTACCATCCCAGTCATCACTACAGACCTTATTGGACTACCTGCACAGGCCCGATGCTCTTGTCCTTGAAGGTCCACCTGGCTGCCATTTCAGCCTTGCACCCTCCACTGAACAGCAGGTCAATTTTTTTGCACAAGATGGCTATTTAGGTTTCTCAAGAGGCTAGAAAGACTCTCAAATTAGGCATCCCACTCCACTGTGGGACTTGAATCTGGTCCTGTGCAGGCTCAGAGAACCCCCTAGAATCCATTAGCTTTTCTCTTTTCATGGAAAGTCACCTTTCTGCTTGTAATCACATCTGCTAGATGGGTCTGTGAGATCAGTAACCTTGGAGCCACCCTCCATAGTTTTCTTAAAAAAACAAAGTCTAGCTGAGACCCCCACACAGCCCTCCTGCTGAAGGTGGTGTCTCAGTTTCATATCAACCAAGACGTTTTCTTATTGGCTTTCTTTCCAGAATCCCTCAGGTTCATTGAGGAGTGGAAACTCCATACTCTGGACATTTAGAAGAGCACTAGCTTTCTGTATAATGAGGACTCAGCCCTTCCTGACGTCCAGGTAGCTCTTCATAGTAATAGGTGAAAAGTTGAAAGGCCTACCAGTGTCATTGCAAGGGATCTCATACTGAATAACTGTCTGTATCGAGGTATATTACAAGCAGGCTAACATCATGCCTCTAGCCATTTTGATGGCTCACTTCGAAAGAGCTCAAGTGTTGTTTGCAGCGATCCTCACTCAGGTTCCGGTTTAGGACATTTGCAGAGCTGTCAGTGTATGCCTCTGCAGCACATTATGCTATCACCCAACAGGCCAGAGGCACTGTCAATTGTGGGAGAGCAGTGTAACAATCAGGTTTCCTATGAATTTTGTCCACTACCAAAGGTACTTTAGAGTCATCTGACAGGGATGGGACATGAGCAAGCACTCAAAGAAAAAATGTTACTAACCTTCTGTAACAAGAGTTAGGAAAGATAAGTAACAGTTTTTATTTCTTTCTCTTCCCACATTTTCCTAGGTTCATAGATTGGTTTGTCAACCCTTCTGCAATATTCTTTGTCCTCATCTCCACATACCCTGACATTCTTAGCTAGAACCTTATCTTTTCAGCTTCTTTCTTCATGGTAATTCCTAAATCCCATCTCTGTGGACCACAGTATTTGCAGAATAACTTTCTCTCCATTCTAGGAAATAAATCTTCTCCAGCTCAAGCAACTTAGTTAAGGCCATGTCTCTACTACTATAATTACAGTAGTCTCTGATGTCCACACTGCTGTCCTTTGGTCAATGGAGTACATCCTTACCAGGAGCTCCTCTACCAGCCTAAGAGACAGTGTGGGGGGCTGATAGATTCATCTCTTAACTCCAAATTGGAGGCTGCCACGTGGGGACTTTGCCCCGTCTTGGTCCCAGCCAGGAGCCAGGCTCCCGCCACCCACATTCTAGCTTGCAGCTGGGAACTGGGCTGTAGTAGTCTGTGTCCCTCCTAGTCTTGGCTTGCAGCCACGAGCTGGGAACCAACTGCTGAAGGCTCGCAGCGGCTGGGGCTTGAAGTGGGAACCAGCTGCTGGGCCTATCTTATCAATTGCAGTGTTTGGTGAAATTGATGAGACTGATGGCTGCTCTCCACTGTCGTAAGGGTACACAGTGTCTGCACTGATGCTGTATTACCATGGCTACACCAACAAAAGCCCTACACCTCTAGTTGAGGTGGTTTGGTTTTGTCATAAAAACAGCATTTTTGTTGGTGGGGGGGAATGATTGTGTGTGTACAGCTGTCCTGTTTTGTCAACAAAAGCTGACTCGTCTACCCTAGAGAGTTTTGTGGACTGGGTCTAACTCTTTTACTCAATTTCAATATCCAGTCTGAGTATTCAGGAAAACAAACAATGCCTATTATTGACTGCATAGTCAAGTCCTAAATGAAAGAATGTGGAAGGAGGGACTCAATGAGATAGTGTTTCTCAAAGTAATTTTTTTTTTCAAAAAAAACTTCTGGAATGATTTTTGTTAAACACTGAAAATGGATATCCAACAGAAACATATTAAGTTATTTATTGTTGGTTTTACAGTTGATGGATTTCTTTGTTAGTGGAGCAGACTTTCAAAAATAACATGTCAGATTCAACTAGCTCAGTTAATAAGAACAATTGGGCTTAAAGACCTGAAAAAACAATATTTGGATTTCTCTCTAGCCTGGCTGTTGGAGACAGGTATCAAAATTTGGCCTTCTACCTTTCTGGGTAACTTAATCTTAGAAGCTGTGTAATGCATGTTTGTTCCATTACTGAATTCTTGCAGTTTAATTTTTTTCTTTTTCATTTATAGTAAAGACAAACAGTCCCAAGATACTAGATGTAAGCTCTGCCTGTCACTCCATGCAACAGCCTACAGAAATGCCTTTATCAAAATGACTAGACCAAAGTTGATAAATAACATTTTTGGCACTCAATAACTTTTTTTGCAAACTGAATCAGTGGCATTACAGTTTGGAGGGAACTGTCTCAGTTACATTTTGAACTACACTTTGAACACTTCTGAAGATGGAATGTGAGGATTTGTATGGCACTTAAAAAAACAAGGCATCTGAATCGATATTTGAAATGCAAAACAGCTTGTGAAATTTTGTCAGATCACAAATCTCTGTATGTTTGTTCTTACCTCAGTAATGACCACTCTGTACATTGAAATTAACAGGGAGACATCTATATTGTCAATAAAATATTGTTCATTTTGTTTTATCAAACTTGAAATAGTGCATAACTAATCAAAGTTTGTGAATTTGTTTAAAATGGGTAACCAGCAAATTAACATACTTGTCTGAGGTGGTTGTTTTTATATTTTTAAACTTTGTCCTTTTTACCTGTAAGTTTAAGGTTCTTGGCATAAATAAATGTCGGTCCCGACATAGTGCCTATGCTAAGGAAGATAAGACACACTTTGCTATTTAATTGTGATTATAAAACCTTGAAATAGGGGATGTAACTCTCAGCTGCAACGAGGTTTGGCACAGTATTTCCCTATTAAGTGTTTTAGATCCACCTGGATAATACAGGGATTGAAAATTGTCATTCTGGACTGTACACATGGGTCTGATTCACAAACTATCTAGTCTATAAAAATAACTTCATACTGTTAGAACTAAACATGCTGCTTCCTAATGGTGTGCAAAGCATTCAGTTCCCTTGAATGTTATAAGATCAGAAATTAAGCAATGGTTGCTATCTTGCTTCCCCTTTTCTGCTTCTCTCTTGTATTGGCATGATTTTAGCAGCCACTGTCTCACAAAACAAGTAATTCAAAGCTTTATACCATCTGAAAGCAGTAATTTCAGATTTTTAGAAGATATGAAGATGATTTGGGATTTTATTTTTTTGTGATTACCAGCATATAATGGATGCTAATATTATGTGCTGTAACGGTTGGGGAAGAGTAGAGAAAGCAATATGGTCATCAGGATTTTTAGGTAAATGTAAGGGTGAATCTTGTGTCTTGATTAAGCACAAAGCACATTGGTAGAGCAGTACGAGTATTTCTGGAACAGTTGTTTCCCCAAAGCATTTCCTATGTCCCAGTAATCAAAATGATCCCTGTAGTATTAGTGGAACTTCTGAACTCTTCTGTATGGTAAAAAATATGAGATTGAGCTGTGGTTTATCATTTTAAAAAATAAATTGTTTGATTTTTTTTTTTTCAGAGCTGCATGTCTAATTATCAGCATTTTCAAACTAGTCACAAATAATAAAGTCACTAAAATTGTTTAATTGCTCCTTATGTAAAATTGGCTTTTTCACAGATAATGGAAAAGATGAATAGCACAATTGGATGGATGTGAATTTGTGTACAAGTTTGTATGTATTGTCTATCCTCTTTTCTTCAGACTAGATTATGCAAAGAAGCAACCAACTATTTATTTTGACTTAAGGAAAAACTTAAAATATTTTTAATTATGTTTAGAAAACCTACTGTACAAACTCCACTGCCCGGCTGAGCGTCACATCTATCTAGTTCTGCTTATTTCATCAGTTGGCACATATTGCACAAAATGGTCATTGTTTACATTTAAGAAAACAATTAAATTGTTTTAATAAGGGCTTTTTATATTCAAATTATTGTGTGATTTTAAGCGACTTAACATAATAAAGACTTTCTCTCTCACACCCTAGATTGCTTTGGACAGTTTTGTTTTTAGTATACAGAGTAAGAACATTAGTACTTCTCTTCTTTCAAGTGGGGCAGGGAACTGGTTTAACTAAAGCTGATTTTATGACGACGTAAGTCTGGTGTTGGAGGTACTGAGTTTTATTTTGATGCTTTAACTTACAGTAAACATGAGGTCATGGTACTGAAAAGTATAATACCAATTATGAATTATTTTATTCAACAGACTATACAAGTTGAGTTCAATGTTAGTGGTCTCTGCTCAATACAGTGTGAATATTTAACCATATCGGGAGCTTTGAAAAGCATTAGAGGAAGCAGAGTGGGGAAAGTGGCATCACTTGTGACTTCAAGTGTATGGAGAGAAATTTGTTCTAAATGGTAGAGATATTATGTAAGAGAAAGAAACAACTTTTTTAAGGCATAAAGAAATAGCTACAGTCTGTTATTAGTAGAATTGTAAGTAGCATTATGTAGAATAGAGCAGAGCCGCCGGTTGACCTAGGTAGGCGGTAAAAGCTTTATATTGCCTTTCCAATAGTATTTGGTCGGAGAAATGCCATGAGCCACCAGCTTTGCTCAATACAGTAGCAGAAACAGTTTCCTCTCTTCATCTTTTCCTTGCCTATTGTGGTTTATCCCTTTCCATTAGCACTTGTGTTCACAACTTCATTTCCCTGCTACACAAGTGTATGCCACTTGTTCTCACCCCTCTAAATTTTCTTTGCATAGATTCTTGAAGAAAAAAGAAAAATATGCTGCATTATCCTACTCTAAAGTCTAAGCTCTTAGATACTAATGGATATTTAGCTGCCTTTACTTATTTTTGTTTTCAATCAGGAAGTGGAGGAACAGCTGTCGAAATGAGCAGTGTCTTTGCTGATAACTTCCTTTCTGCTAACAGCATCCCCCACAATTTTGTGATGTTACAGGAAATTCCCCTCCTTTCTGGAGATGTTAGTGTTATAGCATAGCCTCTTGCTAGTCATGCTCATTTCTCTGACTTGCTGCCAGAAGATTCATTCCAAACCTATGAAGAAATTTTCAAATATAACTTAAATGCCAACCAGTGGACTAGGTACAGTGGCCTAACCCACAAACTGTAGACATAAATAAATTAAATGTCATACCAAGGAGAGTAGAATTGTGAGAGAGAGACTGCAAGCAGAAAGGTAACTTGGGTAAGAATTTTTTTATTCTTTCAGTAGTAGTCTTATTGGTGCTCCCCTTGATGTGCACATTTGCGCTATCTGCTTTCTGCAGCCTCGTGTCCCCCATAACTTCATGATGTATGGGGAGTAATGAGCAGTAAACATGAAGTGGGGGAAGATAAAGAATAGACAAAGAGGAAATCTTTCCTTGAAAATAAGTGCGTAAATAGAAAGTATTTTTGGATCACTGCAAGTGGCATGTTCCTTCTGAAAGAGAATTATGTGGAGGACAGAGAATCCAGCTTAGAGGACCATGTTGCTGCCCTGCAGACTTCAGTTGAAACAAAAGCTCTTATTGCCTATAATGCCATTAGAGAGAGGTCAAAATAGGTTTGCCTGATACCTTGTGTGCACTTCTACAATCCATAACTTAATCTGTCTGGCCAGTGCCAAAAGGGCAGCTGAGTTAGTCTATTTCAGCAAAAGAAACAAGGAGTCGTGTGGCACTTAAAGACTAACAGGTTTATTTATTGCATGAGCTTTCATGAGAGAAAATCCCACTTTGTCAGAAGCTTTGACGTCTGATGAAGTGGGATCTTCTCCCACAGAAGCTCATGAGATAAATAAATCTGTTTAGTCTTTTAAGTGCAACAGGACTCCTTGCCTCTTTTGCTGGACCCCCGAGAAATACCTGTTACAGTGGAATGCACAGTGTGGTTCCTGCCGGGGCAGGGCTGCTAAATGACTCATCTAACGGTCCTGTTGGTGACCAGGAAACAGCTTTTGGTAAAATAGTGTGACAGCTGTTCAAAGAGGGTGAGTTGGGATGGTTCGAACTAATGGCAGAAAACTGATCTGACTGCAGTTCTAGCCAATCCGAAATTAACCTTGAGTCTGAGAACCATGTTCTCTTAGCCAAAGTAGAGCTAGAATTATTATCTTTGCTTCCTATTGCTTTATCTTTTGAGCTAACTTCCCTAGAAGTGGAAGTGGTGGGAAAGCAGGCTCTTCTGTAACCTATAATACCCACTGACCTTGGATCTTCTTCCATGATGAAGTATATTGGCAATATTCTGCTTTTTGTGACTGGAAAACTGACTGTGGAGTTTGCGCCGCTGCCGGATGCTGCAGTGGCAGGCCTCATTTCCTAGTATGTGGGTCCTGGTTAGACTGCTTAATATACTACTGCTTAATGAGTGTATTCTAAGCCTATTTAGAATAAAGTATTAAGGGGGCACCTGTTGCAAGTACTTCAAAGCCCATAAGTCAAGAAGATGCCTCTAGATGTTCATTGGGACTATCCATCATTTGAAGGGTTCTGGTCCGTGGTTTGGAACCAGTGCCCAGTATTGCATACAGTGATTACTGGTGCTACACCTTCAATGGAAACTTCTGGAGGCACATGATGTGGGATTTTATTCATGGTGTAATTCTTATGCATGAAATGAGAAGGCTTAACTGCAGCTACTGAGCTATGGACTCTTTGGTGCCTCATGAGCATGGAGATCAGGGCCTGGATTTCTTTTTAATCTGTTCAGTGAGGGATAGACTTTGATCACAGGTGTCTGTGACCAAAGGTCCACTAGCTATGTCTGGATCAGCTTTCCCTGCTGCTGATCACAAACCCATCTGCGTGAAACTAATTTCACTGTGAGAGCTGTGACACTGCAAGAACATCTTACTACACCCACAGCAGACTAATGAAAGGCAAAATGGCAATGTTTTGTACAGATAGCAAGGGGTGTCATTCACAAGTCAAATGACTGTGGCATGGCTGTACGTGGATCTGGGGAGGCAAGGAAATCCTCTTGGTATTGGGATGCTGCCATCAATACTAGCATATCTGTAAAGAATTTAGTTTTCTTAATTTGTTCATCCATTTGAAGTTACCCCACTGTGTTTCTAGATATGAAGTCTATTGTGTACAGGCCTATGTGCCTTCTGCAAATACAAATTTTATTAATCCTATGTCTTGGTGTAGGGGCTGTTTGATAGGGTTCTTACTAGTGACTGGATGAAACAGGGATAGAGGTCAGACCCTTAGTGTTGGGAAGTAACCAAAACTGCTTACTAATTTCACCAACTTGTAAATACTCAAGAGATCCCAGTCCTCTGAGAAATAGAATATTGTGCCTCCTGGATTACAGTTAGTCTGGGGGCAGTCGTGTCATAGTGAGCTGCAGCCACCTCAGGTTTTGTGCTCTCCCTCCCTATACATATACACATGCATGCCTGTTGCTGGGCTTAGTCTTTTCACTAAGCACTGTGTAGAAATGGGAGGGATTGCTTCAGTTTGGCTATATCAGCTGCCTCTATCTTATCCAACTTTTCTCCAGACAGAAGACAGTTTGGATGACTACAGGATTTGTTTCCTTGGCCACTGGTAGGAGACAGGATACGGGGCTAGATGGACCATTGGTCAAACCTAGTATCATTGTTCTTTGAGGCATCTGCATTGAAAGGTGTTACTAATGTTTTCTTGAACCCAGGCTGCTCCTTGTCAGTTAGGGCATTTAGATGGTCCAGCCCATAAGTTACAGTTCTTGCAAAGGAACATGTGATCAGGGCTGCTTTTTATTTTTTGACGATTGTGTTTTTGAGAAGGAAAAAATCTTTTACTATGAGATGTTTGAAATCTTTTGCTAATGATACTATCCTATCTAGCATCCACCTTTGGGTATTTCTGTGACGGTATTTTTGGGGTCTTGAAGCATATAGTTGTAAATTCATGTCTGCCTCTATGCTTTTCCTGTGTCAGGGTATTCCTCCTGATTGCATTGTCATGGAGGGTGGGGTAGAGTGCAGTGGGATTGCTGTCTCATGTCAAGAATTTCCCTTCTGCTTATCTAATGCCTCTGCTGGGTGGCTCTGTAAGGTCAATGCCATTTTGAGGCACAGAGTAGTAAGTTTGTTTGGGTGATGGAAGCAATGGGGAACAGGTGTGTCCCCATTTTCTCATCTTTGCCTGCCCAAAGCCTGAATCAGTTGGTATCTGTTTTGCAAGAGTCCTGGTGTGACATCTCTTGGGCCCTTTTTGTGGAACTTTGCAGCTTCTAGTCATGTCCCTCTCTGGGTTCTTCTGCTTGTGAGATAAGGACTTGTAAGAATTGTGATCAACAACAGAAAAGGGGAATGGTATACAAGCTCTGGTTCCTTCTCTTGCCCCCTCTCTCAAAAAGGCAGTGAGGTACTGCTTCAGTGACAAGATCCCTTGCTGGACTTTTCCTTCTGACTGGCTTTTATACAATTTACCCCTGAGCTGGATAGCTCATATCTTTAGACTCCCTCTGAAATGCTCAGATGTTCCTGACTGGGCTTTTCTCGGTAGGAGTTAGAGCTTCTTGGGGCCAGTGTTGTCCTAAGATGCTGCTCTTACTGAGCCCCAGGGCCTGACAGTATGGTTGCCTGTGAACAGGCGGAGTGTAATTTTGCACTCTGCAGACTAACTACAGACCATGGCTTTGAAGGAGCTTACCATTTGTGGAAGAGTTCTGACATTATTTAAGTGAGGGCAGAGGATTTCTACAGGTGAGCTACTGTACTAATGTATCTGGATAGTGGAGCCCCCCTTTCTGGAGTGAGGAGGCAGAAAGATGATAAAACAGCACGTATGTCGGGGGCCGGGGGGACAGAAAAGCTGCCCAAGGATGTAGCTAGGAATAAAGTACCTGCAACACTGACTGTTGTTGCCACTATAGCAGCAGTTTGGGCAACACATGAGAAGAGGGTGAGCAGCAGCTATGCTGCAACACTGAACTGAAGCAGCGAGGAATAGCCCATTTGTCATAAAATTGTGTGATGACAGGTAGCGAAAACCTCATGTGAAGTGGTGTATTAAAAGTTAATCTAAAGACTGTCAGGAAAAGTTGCAAAGGCAGAAACACTAGAATTACAACTGAGCTGCACAAGGGACCAAAAAAACCAAACATAACATACTCTACTCCCTCTCTTGAAAACAAGGCTGACTCTTGATTTATACATTCAGTCTTCAAGACCATTTACTTCAGAAACTATAATCAAAAGTTAGATCAGGGGTCTCAAACACGCAGCCTGTGGGCCACATTCAGTCCCTAACGCTATTTCCTCCATGACAACACAATCATTACCAATATTTGCAATATCATTGTATAAAAAGGTTTCAGCGGTGTGGCCCTTCAGCTAATGTACTAGTCCTCATGCAGCCCTCAGGGTGATTTGAGTTTGAGACCCCTGAGTTAGATCCTTTCTGCCATCAGTATCAAAGGTGGTAGGGACAATTTCCAGAATTTAATACACAGAAGAACAAAAGTGCTTGAACTATGATCTGTAACAAGCATTGGCTAATTTACTGCCATGAATCAAGGTGTCTGATGACACAGCAGTATTCAGTGTGGTCACAAAAAGAAAGTCCTTGATTCCAACCATTCTGTAAGGAGGCACTGCCTATAGGGCCTAACTCTTCTATCCCCTGGCTCTCCATTAACTTCGTTCAGGGGTTGGCAACCCAAAAGATGAGCCATTTTTAAAAATTCCTTGAATAACTCAAGTGTTGTGAGATCCTCAGTGGGTTTAGCCTCCTGGTGGGGGCAGCTAGCCCAGGGTGCCCGCTGCAAGGTCCCCTTGTCAGGGTGGGGGGACAAGGCAGGAGCAGCACCTCTCCCCCCCATGTCTCCTAGTGGCAGCAAGGGAGCCTGGAACCAGGAGTGGGCCCACAGGTTGCAAACCCCTGACTTAGGCCCAGCAGTCCAAGGCAGGTTCCCGGCTGAGAATTCAAAACAGAAGAAGGCATTTTGCTCCAGTTCTGAGAAAGGTACATAACTGTCTTTGAGGAACAGGTGTCAGACCTCAGCACTTCTTACAGGACAGCTGAGGCAACTCCCAATTCATCTTGATGATTTCTGTATATGCCTTTTTTAGGCACCTAACAATCTCCATACACAGTACCTGGGGAGCTTGAGTGTCTAACCTGGGACTGAGGTTTCTGCTGTGTGGGAGGCTAGGTGATATGCCTTAATCTCCCCATATGAATTTAGACCTTGGGGTTCTAGAAGTAGAGAAGGAAGGGGACAGGGATTACTTTTAGTACACAACAGGTGAGGAGGCAGAAGACAACATCTCCTTCCTTGTGCCTTGGCTTCTGCTGGGTCCTAGCAACTCAGTTAGGTCCCCCCCGCCCTTTAATCTTTTTGACCACACAGTTTGGACAAATCTTGATCTGGAAAGTAAGGACTTTTCAAAAATATGCCTGTTAATAATACTGCATAGTTTTTAATAAACTAAAAAGCATAATTTAGACTTCTACAGGCTCCTCCTGACTGGAGCTGCACCAACACACTCTACAAAAGTGACCAGCAGGATCAGCAGTAATATTCAGATGACCAAATGATTAAGGAAACAAACTAAGATATCCGTATAGTATGCATGCATCCCACTACAAGTCTGGCCTTTGATTTCCCACTTCTGGTACAATAATGAATTGCTGCTGGAAATGTTCCTTCATTTTACCCAAGTATTTATTATCATCTGTAAGATGAAAATATCAAAATATTTGGTATAAAATCTATTACAAACAATAGAGTGCACAAGAGGTTTAATAATACAAATAGTTTTAAAATTATTAAAATGCATCTTTTAAAAGTAAGTAAGCTTAAACTTGTATGAATCCTCAGAATGTACACATTTTCTCTTCAAAGACAAAATAAATAACATTATTTATTAGGGCCTTCAATGCAGCTATTTCTTCAGCTTCTTTTTCTCTGGTTCATTGTTAGTGCTCAGCTCTGTAGTCTGACTTGGAACGCAGCTTTCTAGTATCTAACACAAGGGGAAAAATACAAGAAAAAGGTTAAAGTAGAGATTTAATCTTCACTGTCTTGTCAAAAATATAAATAGGAGACAGAGCTTTAAAAGAGTTAGGAAAAGTTACAGACTACATTTGATATTTCAGTGAGGTGATTATCTTTGACAGTAAGCATCAAGACAAGTCTAAAGCACCCTGTAAATGTCATGATGTTGCTATAGCAATCAGTGCAAAGTGAGGTTCAAATTATTAACAGTCAGGACAAAAGTAATTATAAAGTCTTGTACTGGCAGACTTCAAAAATCAAATAATTTAATATTTTGGTAAGCATTCAATATCTTCCTAAAATAAATCAAATAATTAATGATTCTATACTCAGTAAGGAATAGAAAAAGAGTCCAAATAACATTTACTATATTTTTTCAATTCACATTTTTTCTACTATTTATTACTTAAATCTCTAAAATTTGTAAATAACACTACAAACCACCATCCTGTACTGGTGGAGTCATCATGAGCAACTTAGCAATTTTATCCCTGAGGCATAAAGGGATGAAATACAAGTGTCTAACATGAGGTAGAGAATAGACTAAGATCCAGAATAGTCTTGATACTAGCCAATAATTTTGTGTTATAGTTTTTATAACATTGTATTTCTGTATTGAATACTTATGAAATTTATTCTAGGCAAAGATAGCTGGGCATTTACAGAAGTTGCTGTGAAAAAGAACAGCCATTTCTGTATCAAGTATTCTTTTTAATAAACCAGCAACTGCCTGAGCTAAACCAGTTTCTCAACTTGTGTCCTGTGGAACACCGGTCCATGGACATGGTGAAGATGTTCTGCAACCAATCCTGCCCCCTCCTTATTTGGGGGAGGAGAAAGCAGCAGGCAAATGCAGAGGGGGGAAGGAGCAATCCAGCAAGCCAACCTCTGCCTCAGAGATGTAAAATGCCCCAGCTGTAGAAAAGCTTCTAGGCAAGTATCTGGGTCCGCTGTCACCTTCTTGCTTTGCCACAGCTGAGGTATTTTAAATGTCCCACCGTTCTTACCATCAGCATCAAAAGGTGTTTGGGCATAACTTGTATGGTAAGACTTTCTTTGATGAACCTTAGTCCAAGAACAGAAAAACTTTGTTCAAACACGCAGGCCCAAAATTCCCATTAAATCTTGAGTAATATTTTCAGTTTTAAGCTGTGTGCATAATTATTGTGTGTCTATTTTTTAGAAATAAATGCATGTTATAGTTATAAAATTGTATTTAATTCAGTTTCCTGAATCATTTTTGCATAAATGCGTAGTATGCATATATTACAAATATTACCGCTAGCACACACTGGCTTTCTCAAGAAAGTTTTCACCGGGTGTTCCACATACAATAATTAATATCTTTAGGTGTTCCCTGGTCCATTAGAAGTTAAAAAACACTGAGTTAAACTACTCATGGTGCCCATACAATTTTAAATCATCATTTAAAAGTAATATTAATTATTAAAGAGAAATACCATTCTATCTGAAAAAAGACATCACCAGCCATGTTAAATGTATCTCTTTTAGAGAGTCAATTACCAGTTTATGGTCTATGAGCTAGAGCTACAAAGTTCAAGTCATGTATTACCTCTGATCCACCAGTGGAATGCCCACTGATTGGTAAGAGTCCTTTGTTGAAGTCAACTTTAGTTCTGAATAGTTTCTTCTTAAATATACACATTTTAAAGATATATAGCTCCTGCAGCATGCAGAAACCACTCTGAATTTTCTTAAAACAGTCACTGAAGTTTTTGTTAAAAGTAGATGTGAGAATTTTAAGTTAAATATGAAGCTAACTATACAGTAATTTTAAGACTATTGTATGATATGTTGCTTTGCATTGTAAAGCTTATACCTTACCTTAGGTTCTAGCAGCCCCATACGAATTTTCTGGTGTTGGATGTTGGAAGCATCTAACATGATGTTCACTTTAACTTTATCAAACATATAAAATGTTGTGTTTTCGACAGTAAGCGAGGGTATCTGAAATGTCACAGGTTTTTTTTTTTTTACTACTTTCCCTTCAACATGAAACTTTATATCTGAATACTCAAGGCCTATAATTCGTCCCCAGCATCATGTATCTCTTATTTTTGATACCAACTGTATTTTTCCAGTTTTACAACAGGCACCATTCACAACTCTTAATGCTCACACAAACTACACCCAAAGAAAGTTTACCTGTAGTTTAATATTTCTTTTTTAAAAAGGCTAAAAGTGTATCAACTGAGAGAGAACACGGACTGCAAAATATCACCTAAATTAAAGAATCAAAAATAAATTATAGGTATGCTGTTGCTGGATTTCATTAAGAATTAATTAACCCAGTTCTCCCTCAGAACCTTCTGTATTTAAAAGCTTTCACAAAAGAAGCATGCAAGTGAATTGCTGTTTCTATAGATTAGTTCATAAACTTCAAGTACATAATACCATATCCCATTCCATGCATCAAATCATCTATTCTAGTGGTTAAAGTCATTCTGTCCCATTGCCAAATGAAAAACCAAACTTAACCCCCTCCCCCCCTCAATAAACAAACAAAACCCCAAAACAATCTTAAATACCATACCTCATCATTATAATTGATCCTTGGTTTTGGTTTATCTTTTTCTTCAAAGAAAACAGTTCCTTCTAATCCATATTTAGGAATTAGAACCACAATTGCATTCTTTCTTACAAATAAAATATATGCCTCTTCATTCACTACGCCTTTGTTTTTGAAGAACAACTGTAAGAGAGAGAGACCAGTCATGAGGATGAAAGCAAATGTTCATGCAATGATGCCTGGAAACTGATAATGGCTTGTTAACAAGACTATTCATTCAGACATTGTATGTAGTGTATTAAAGCGCCTGGCTATAGTTCACATTTTGCTATTTAGCTACTGTCATAGGGTCCCTATAATCCTGGACTTAAATCAAAGTATTTTAATTTAAAATGTATTATTTATTAAAAAAACCCAAACCAACCAATTATAGTACTTCAAAGATTATATGGCACATCTCGAAACAGAAGTGCCAGGGAATCCTAGATGCCTTATCTATTATGCTAGGTAAAAGTAACATCTTTTTCAGAACCAGTATGCTAATATTTAAATCTTCTTTTTTCCAAAGACACTATACTCAAGGCCTTTAACCATTCCTGACATGCTTCAACCTTGCCTGATTTTTCCTCTGTGCAGTACATCAAAATATTCCCTACAGAGATTTAGCTGTTACTACATATATTCATTCTTTCCTACTGTTTGAAAAGCATGAGCCCATCTTAAAATTTCTTACCTGTGTATGGAATGCAACTGATGCTCTTTGTGCATACTGAGCCATTTTATGCCGGTAGTTGAGATTTTTACACAGGTCTGCTAGTTTGTGTTTATCTGTAAGTTCTGGGTAAGTACTATCTGCCCCTATAGCCACTGCCAATAATCGATGTACTATTATGTCAGCATACCTGCAGGGAAGAGATTAAAGTTACTGACAGAAGTTTGAGTCAGCATATCAGAATGTACTCATTTCTTAGAAGTTTCTGAATCTCATTTTATTTGTATGAAATTATTCAAAGATTTTTTTAAAAAAGCATATCCTAGGATCAGTGGTCTACAACCTTTTCCAGGCTGGGGACCCCCCCCTTTTTTTTTTAAATTAAAAAAAAAAAAAAAACCCAACAACAAAACTCTGTGGCCCCCCTGGCTGCAGTTTTTATTTAGTGGAGCACAATGTGGCCCGCAGGGGCAGAATGCAGCCCTTGCTGGAAGAATGCAGCCCCCGCCACTCCAGGCGAGCCTCTGCTGATGGGATCCAGCCCAACCCGGCAAAATGCGGCCCCCACTGTCCAAGGGAGCGTCCCTGCCCCTGCCCCTCTCCCTGAGCCTTTCCCTGCCCACTGGCCCACTCTCCAACCCCCCCGGCGGGGCCGGGGCGGGGGGGGGGGGGGGCTACGGGGGCGCGCCCCCCCCCCCGGTTACTCTCCCTGAGCATGCTTTAAGCATGCTCAGGGATGGGAGGTTTAAAAACTCCCAGCCTGGGGGAAGCTCCCTGCTGGCTGGAATCCTGGGTCTCCATAGGAGCCTGAGACCGTGGAAGCATCCGGCCCCAGCTCCCAGGCTATTCATGGAACCCCTGGAGCCACTCTGCAGCCCTCCAGGGGTCTGCACAACCTAGGTTGTGAACCACTGCTTTAGATAAAGGACTTATTGAACTGGTGTTATGGTTGTACGTAGTAAATGTCAATAAGCAACTATATAAAAACGACACCACCTTACCCAATGGAACAGCTACCTGTGTGAACTCAAGATATTTGCTTACTTTACTGCCAAAAAAATTCTGTTGTAGAGCCAGCACAGTGATGCAAGAATGAACAATCACTGTCCAACTTCTGCATCAACAGAATTTGTTATGTTTTACCTGTAAGCTTTTTATTATTAGTGATGTGTAAACCAAAAACGGTTTGGCTTTCAGACTAAAGGTGCACACTGGCAGTTAAGCTACATACATATATAGGTAAATTGAGCAAATGTAAGAATGATTGATTCAGCATCAAATGCCAATGCAATTTTTACCAGCTTTCAGAGCATAACGGAACTTGATTAGGTATAAGACTATATACAGCATGACAATAACTTTTGTTTAACTCAAGATGTTATCCAGTTTGGCTACTGACATACTATCTTGGACTTTTACCAGCTCTACAATTTACAAACAGTTATCCATACGTATTCCACAGGAATTTTGATTATCCATATACAAAACATTTGCCTTAAATACAGTGCTAGAGAGCAAAAGATAAACACAAATAGTTTCTGTAAAACTCAGATCCACCTGTATATAAAGGAAAACATAATACTAAATCCTATTGTAAAACATGTACATGGAATTACACTTTACATGCACACCTGGTTTCCATAGCACATTCTCAATTAAGTCCACAGTAAGCTACTTGCTTACCTGTGCAATATACAAAAGTGATGTCATTTGCTAATTTAACAGTAAATTAAATTAAGTCTGTGTGTGTGCGTGCGCGCGTGTGTGTTTAAGTGTAACATTACCCTTCCCCCCAATATTATTTTTTCACCTAAATTCTGCCACAGAACTATTGGCCAGATTCTGCTGCAGGTTCTGATTGGCATGTCTCATCCTAAATGAACCCTAAAATATGCCTTTATGCAATAGAATCATACATTAAGGAACACAGCTTTTTTTAAAATACAGATTCAAACCTATTTTATGGTATGTACGACTGAAATATGGGAAAGGCTTACAGCAAATGTAGGAGCACAGAAGGAATCAGACCAAGATTGACAGGAGCACTGCCTTTTCAAATACAAAACTGAAAGAACTACTATGATATTGTTAGTTATCAGGTACAGTATTTTAAAACTGAAAACAAGATGCAGGTATACAAAGTATTTTAATACATACATCATTCTATCTTCTTTCCTTTGAAACTATCATAAAATAAATTACCGTCTAATAGGTGAAGTGAAATGTGTATAAATAGGTGATGCTAAACCATAGTGATGAAAATCATTATCCATTCCAGAGCAAAAGTAGACAGCTTGCATCATGCAGCGAGTGGCCAAGATTCTCAACAATGTATTTAGATACGGGAAATCAGGAGACTCAGCTTTGTCTAAGGTGTCAGCCAGAGCCTTTGCTGAATCAGTCTTAATTTCCAAATTCTGTAAGAAAAAAGGCCAAAACTATATTGCCAAATCCTTAAAAAAAAAAAAAAAATCAAAGCAATATACAAGAATTTTAATTGCACCATTCAGCATTTCCAAACTTATCAGGTATGTGCTGCCCCATATACTGTATCTCAATAGTTCACCAACTTATTTGATTTGCTCCCCCCTTTTGTGACTGTAGTATTTTACGTCATCCCTCTGCCACTGGGTGCCAGGCCAGCACCTGCCCAGCTCCGAATATACAGTTCTCACCCCTCTCTCACCAAAGTGTCTCACATCCCCACCCCCAAAATACTGTTTGCTCCCCAGGTTGAGAACTTCTGCTGCATGCATCACTTTTGAAGTACTGACAATCCATAGAGAACACTACAACTAACCTCTGATGCAGCACAGATTTTGATGGGCCAGCAGGAAAGGGCTAAAAGTCAACATTCTAAAAATTCAGCAAAATGTCAGATCTAATTAGCAAGGTTTGATTTATCACCACTTCATTCAGCAGTGGACTGAAGGTGAGATACAGAAAAGAAAAAATAGGAGAAAGACAAGTCTGCTAGTTTTAAAGTTAGTTTCTTCAAGTCCCAATCCTACAAATTCAGCCAGGTTTCCAAATCAAAGCTGGTTTCTTTCCTTCTGGAACATCACAACCAATAATAAAAAAAATTCCTCAGGTCAAATAATGTCCTCAGCATTAGTGCTGTAATTGGATCTTTGTAAATGTGATTGCTGAGGATACAAGGCATAACAAATTCCAATTTACTGTTCCATAGCAGTTTACTATGTTAACAGTAGTTAAAATTTATTCTAGCCATGACTGTAGATGAACATGACTCAGAATACATACAGGGACCAAATCTTTTGGCTAAAATGGCATTCTTTTTACAGTCTCTTTTCAGCTTAGCAACACAAAACTCACCATCCCAATTTTACAGCTAGGGATGGTATGTCTATTGATCAATTCTTCCAGATCAACTGACCCATCAAGCTGGAAATCAAGTTAATAAAACCACCTCTTCAAAGTGGGGCATAGCATTGCATCAACCAGAACGCGTTTCCTCTCAGTACAGGCTCAGTGAAGACAGTATGCCAGAGGAGTTACAAAGTCGAAGGCTGTCACACAAGCTACTTCATATAGCTTCTGTAACTCCTGTCAACTGCTGCTAAATTTTACTGGCACCATAGACTTGGATGGAAACTAAAACAGAGGTGGAGTGATATAATCAATATCACACCAAGTCAGGGGCAGAACTATGGAGTTCTTTCATAACAGCATCCTGATTCATGCAAGAGAGTAAGAGTGGAAGAAGAAGACAGACTGAAAGAAACTGTGCACAGACTCTAGAAAGTAATACCTTTTTTAAAGAATTTCAACTCAAAAGAGGAACACTGAAATACCTAAGATAGAGAGACTTAAAAAAGAAAGTTCCAAAGGGCAGCTGTGTTAGTCTAGTAAAGCAAAAAAGCAAGGCTTCTTGTGGCACTTAAAGACTAACAGATTTATTTATCACATGAGCTTTTGTGGGAGAAAATCCCACTTGATCAGATGCTTTGAAGAGGGGGAATTTACAGAATGGGATGAAAATAAATGCAGGAGAGTGTAAGACATGGGATCAGGTCATACTACAACAGCAAATAAGAGCATTTGTAAGGATTCAAACTCTAGGAAACAGTGCATAGAGGGAGGGTGAAGTCATATTATGTGTTATAATGTGAAAAGAATCCATTGCCACGATTAAATCCTGCTTTCATACAATCTAATTTGCATATTAGTTGGATTTCAGCTGTTTCTCTTTGAAGTCTTGATGTCCCATTGATTTTCTTGAGGACCATTGTTAATAAATCATTAATGGAGTGATTAGCAAGATGGAAGTGCTCAGCAACTGTGTGTGTGTGTGTGTTGTGATTTCTGATGTCAGTTTTGTGCCCATTTATTCTTCTGCGTAGAGACTGTCCTGTTTGTCCAATGTATAAGGTGCAGGGGAATTTCTGGCACATGACGACATAAATCACATTAGTGGATGAGCAGGTGAATGACCCTTTGATGGAGTAGCTGGCTTGTGACTATGGATTCTTTTCACATAACAACAGGTAATTTGACTTCATCCTCCCTCTATGTGCTATTTCCTAGAGCAGTAATTCCCAACCTTTTTCAGGCTAGGGACCCCTTTTTAACAAACACCCCCCAGCTGATTATGTAATCTGGCCTACACAGGCAGACTCTGGTCCATGCCACTCTGGCAGTGCCTCTGGAACAGCCAGTGAGTAGCACAGCCACCAGCATGGCCCACGGTGCTGGGAAGCTGAGCTGTGGTGGCTATGGCCTCCTGCCCTTGCCCTCCTGGGGAGCCTCTATGTCCCCATCCCCCTTCCAGGATCTGGCCACGGCAGGGAGAGGCAGCCCTTGTGGGGAGCATCGGGGCTGCAGCTGGATTCTGGCCCCGGGAGGGAGAGGCTCCACGAACCCCCTGCAACGTGTCCACAGACCCCCGGGGTCCCTGGACCCAGGAACCACTGTCTTAGAGCTTGAATCCTTACAAATGCTCTGATTTGCTGTTGCAGTATGGCTTGAGCCCATGTCTTACACTCCCCTGCATTTATTTTCATCCCATTCTGTAAATTCCCCCTCTTCAAAGCGTCTGACAAAGTGGGATTTTCTCCCATGAAAGCTCATGAGATAAATAAATTTGTTAGCCTTTAAGTGCCACAGGACTCCTCGCTTAAAAAAAAAAAAGACTGAAGTTCAACTTTCCATTAAAGGCAAACTGACATTTTAGTTTAGACCTGCTACTAATTCCAATCTAGACTCATCACTCTGATCTAAGGATTATACAAGAATGTGTAACTTTAAGGTAAGGAGTCTTGGTATTCATGTCCACCCTAGCTGATGTTAATCCTCTGATAGTTCATATTTGAAATAGTATGCTTATTTCTTGATTCCAAAAGCAGTATTTGTTTTCAGAATCCATTAACTACAGGCCACTGACTCTCCCTTTAAGTAACTCCAAAGAACATGCTCAGCATAAATGAAGTAACAGCCAACACAATTATCTTAAAACACAATCAGACTAGGGAGGGAGAAAACAGCCTTCTACAAGCTATGAAAGATTTGAAGTTGTATTGTTTCCTTCATTTAAAAACAGGGATTTGATGAATAGGTTAGTATTTCTAGAAGCAAAGACTGGTCTTTAAAAACAAATCAGAACATAGTACACAAAATAATAGGTAGAACCACAACTTATTTCACTTGTAGATCCTCTCTTTGGAACTTAAGTGGTCCATTAAATAGAATGGTCCATACAGCAGACCAGCAAAGAATAGCCCTTTATTTAGAATTATTTTGTTCAAAAATGTTTAAACTTGCCTTGGAACGTGCTGCCTTCACAAGGATGTCATAATTTGATGGAGGAGGAGCCGGGTGTTTCCGGAGCAAGGCATACTCTGAGAATTCCTCATGAATTTTTTTTGCTACAGAGATATTGGCAAGCAACATAAACTCTTCCACCATGGAATTAGTTTCTCTGTCAACAGGAACAGTTTTGCTCTGTTAGAGTAGTATTCAAGGATTTATTTGCTTAAGTGCTCGATAAAGAACACTTTTTATTACTTCTGACGAGATTTAAAACTGAGTCTAGCAAACTAGCATTTTAGATCATTTATACAAACAAAGGCAGACAAAATTTTAAAATATGTAAATGCAAGCCTATGTATTTACACAAGTCCAGAAAGGAGGTAGAGACAGAAGCAAAAAGAGTTACATTAATTGAATTCTACAATTTAGGTGGGATAGGTGAGGGAAATCATCAAAAAGAATCTCAAAGTCAGGTGAGCATGGCATTATCTTATTCCGCATTTATTTTGAAAAGAAATATCTGGATGAGTCTCATATCTTCTTAAATAGCCTAGTACTATGGTTCTAATACTAAAGCACACTACGCATGAAAGAACTCTACTGCCCATATGCATACCTCACAAAATAAAGCTGAGAGGGTCCACTGGAATCAAAAATATTTTGACTCAGTTGTTGGGCTGGTGTTAAATGGAAAACAAGGAGCTGGCTCCACAGATAAAACTGGTTCCCCTCTTCTTGGAAATTTCCCAGTAGTACTATCTATACCCTACATTAACATAAAAATTTGTCTCTGATTCACTGTGCATGTATATAAACATTCTGTCTGTCCAGATTTTTGTCTTCTGGTGTGCCCCTCACCATGCTCTGTCCTCCCCCAGGCCCCTAAACTTCAGGTCTAGCATTTCCAAGAGGTACTATTCACCCTCACCAACGGCAGGGAGCTTGTAGGGATTTCTGTGCTTTATCCACGTGTGGTCCAGGCTTGGGGGACAGTACTCTCAATTCCCTTCTTGTATGCACAGCAAGCAGGAGGGAAGCTGAACTTTGCGCCCCACTTCTCTGCTTGCTGAGGCTGTTGCTAGCTCTGCCTGTTAGCTGATACCTCAATATATATCCTTTAGTTCTTGTGTCCACACTGGCCCTGAAGTTCAATAACTCCTCTCCCTCCCTGGTATTTATTTCTCTGATATATGTATAAACTGAACTTATCTTTGTTCATTAACCATCACATAGTCCCAGAGGGGACTGAGAGGGAGTGGTGAGCCTCCCATTAGCACTAATTTGAAACACTCAGAATCTGAAAACTTTGGTCTAAGCTCATAAAAAGTGAGATATCAATTTGCAATATTACTAGGAAACATTCCTGATGTCTAGTGAATATATGACATATGTAAAAGCCATACATACATCTAAGATTAACTCACCAAACTCTTAAGTGAACTCTACAAATTAGTATTCAATAAACAAACCAACTCATACAAAAAAAAACCCCATAATACATACTTAAGTTCCTTGGTCTGCAGATCAATAGGATCATGAGTTTCACTATCTATATGGAAACGAACTTCAGGTGAGGAAAGTGTTAGAGCCCTGAAAGACAAAAAACAGAAGAAAATTGTGTATTACAGTGAAAAGTACTAAAAGGCTTAGTTTAAGCAGTCTAAATAATTGCATCACCTGATTGTAATATATATCAAGCAAGTGCAACTCATTTACATTAACGGAAAATAATGGGTGCTTGCTCGGCATCTCTCAGGATCAGCCACTGAATTCTCAAATTGAAATGTTACTCAATTTCTATGGGTATATCTACACTTCAAGCTGGGGGTGCAGTTTGCAATTCACAAAACACACTTCTGCTAGCTCTCATAAAACTATTGTGCTAAAGACAGAATGTAGCTAAGGCAGTAAGGAATTGGAGACGGTAGCAGCCCCAAGCATGTGCCCATGAGAGATGCTGGTATGTACTCAGGGCATCCCCTCCTGCTGTGACAGGCTAGCACAAGTATGTCTCCTCAAAATGGGAATCACATTCTCAGCTTTAAGTATATAGATACTTTATCTTTGTACTTCTAGAAGATCCAAATTTTTACTTAGTCTGCAAGAGGAAAGAAAAGTTAACATTCCTCGATATGCAATGATTTGAGATGACTCAATATTGTAAGAAGAAAGCTGGAAACACAACCAGTTCCTTAAGTTTCTTGTGCTAAGGATTTGAAATAATACCTAGCAGTTCTGCTACAGCTCAGGTTGTTTGTTTTAGTTAGAACTTCAATTCTCTAAGTGATTACTCCCATCCTCACTATGGGATGTCTACACTGATTCCACTGCACAGGGCTCCATGGATCAATTCAGTGGGAATAACTGAACGGCCTGTGAAAACCTGCTCAATTGAGCCCCACAGTGCTCTCTGTTTTAGGCAGTAACTCCACCTCCAGAAAAGAGTAACGCTGCATTGACTGGAGGGCATTTCCCGATGGCACAGCACAGAGAAGACCCTGCAGTAAAGGAGCACAAGTATGTTGATGGGAGATACACAAACTTTGTACTGTAGAACGCGTATCTCGTGTCAACCCAATGCAGCAGCATAGACCAGGCCTATAGAAACTTTCTGGCATTCCTTTAATTCAAAATAAGAAGTCTAAACACCAAGTTTTACAAAGTGCTTATGCTATGAAATACAATTTGCTTGCTATACAAACCTTATATAACCTTATAATGTTTATTATAAACCTTAATATCCTAGCTTAAACATCAAAAGAAAGAAAATTAAAAGTTTACATAGTTAGAGAATTCAAAATTATCTACTTTATATAAAGACTGTTATCAATCTAGCACTGATCTTTGAAGTTTTACCTTGATTGGTGGCAGACAGATGCCAAGGGGCATGATATAGGTCAGAGGTGGCCAAACCATGGCTCATGAGCCACATGTGACTCTTTTACAGTTAAAGTGCAGCTCGCAGCACCCTCTATCTCCCCTTCCACCCATTCTCCCCATACCACACTGGGATGAGCATCTGGGGGTGGAGGTGTCAATAAGTTTGGCCACTCCAATATAGTTGGACAAAATTAAAACAAACGAACAGAAAAGACCATGGAGTAAAACAGTTTACCCGTTATCAATTCGTCTCTTCTTCAGAAGTTTTGCTAATTTATTTAATCCACGCAAGCTAGTAGTAATATCATCTTTCATGCTTGCAGAATCAATTCTCATCTGTGCTTCAGCATATGTAAGGGATGCCTTGAAAAGAAAAACAAACATGCAATACCACAAACAATTGTGTACTGAACAGCAAAATATTCTTCCTTCTCTTGGAAATATAAGCCACAATTTATTGTTGAAGTATGCTGAAAACCAGCACTAACAAGGAGGTCATAACTCCAAATACTACCTACCACTCAGCACTTAATGCACCTCACCGTGCTCAAGTGTCTGTGGACCAGCACAACAGAAAACACATACAGAGGTACAATGTTTAGCTTTTATACTGTGTTTTTTATGTCTCACTGACACGTCAGCCTTGATTAGCAGAAATGCTGGTCACTTGAAGCTTGTACTGACTTTAACTGGAGTTGTGAATGCCTGACACATCTCAAAATCATGTCCTTTATATGTACATGTAGGCCTGTATTCTGCAACATCAGGCCAAAAAGTAAGAGAAGAAAAATGTAGCCCCTTGTTTATTTGCCTAAACACGTTGATTTGGACAAGAAATAGTTTGTTTGTTTTTTTTTAAATCATTTTCTAATTTTAAAATGAAACAAATCTGAAAACAGAAACAAAAGAAAAGGAGTAATAAAAGAAGGAAAAACTCCTACATATTGAGTTTCTGGGTCCTTGGGACATGCAGTCTCTAGTACAGTTTATCCAGGTTGTTTTAATAAGTAGTAAAATAACATTTTAATATGCATAACTAACCTTAGAATTAATAACACTCTTTGTAAATCTGGTTTTTAAAATTTCAGCATTGTGATTCATTTCCCATATACATGAAAATGCAAGCCTAAAAAAAGAATAAACAAAAGTTTTAAAAAATTGAAAATAAAACATTTGGTACTTTTTGGAAAGGAGCTAAATGTGAATTATGTACCATACCTGTCCACATTAGATCTCAAGGAGCATAAATTGGAGCTAAGCAACTCTGGAACCATGTCAATCCTCTATAAAACAAGGGATTAAAAAACAAAAACAATTTAGCAATACATACAGTTTTACCTAAATTAGAGACTTTTTTCCACTCTTAAATCACATATTAAAATATTTAACAGCAGGAAAATATTATTTCTAAGTTTTTATTAAATAGCTCTTCCAGCTGACATTAATTTCACCCTGGAAAATATAAAAGTTTTCCAGATTTGAGGAAAAAAGGGAACTATACAGCTTCAGAGGAAGCTTATTGCTTCACCATGGGAGACAGGAGGTTTCAATTTCTGCAACAGCTCTTTCTACAGAAGCTACTATTGAAAAGAAACAGTGGTCCATGAAAAACATACTGCAGCAAACTGAACTGGGCACAGACAGCTGCATAATGGAGCCTCTGTAGGCTTCAACAATAGTTTCAAACCACAGATCAGGACCCAGTATTGGGTCTCAGGCTCTCAGATACTATGTTGCAGCGCTCCGTTCTACTGCCATCAAAAGACTGAAATGCAGTGTTGAAAGATGTAGTTGCTGTGTCACGGGTATAAATGATTTTTTTTCTACTGGGTCCTGATAAAGTTTGAAAATGACTGGAATATAAGAAATTCTGCAGTGAGAAAAGCCAATCAGATGTCACTATATTAAACTGCAGATGCCACAGCTTTCACGATCTTGTTGCCTATTAATGCCACATTCATATTTATTTCAGATTCCTCATTTATGCCTGACTGATGACCAGAAAATAAAGGTACTGTGCTGAAGCACTCTGCCCTGATGAAGTGAAATGTAATCACGGGATTTATCTTTCACTCCCATATAGTAAATCCCCCCCCCCCCATGTAAGTTTTCTCCATTCTGATATCTGATGAAGTGGGACTTGACTTCATTTTTCATGCAAAAAATAAATTTGTTAGTCTTTAAAGTGCCACAAGACTCCTTGTTCATTTTATAGGGGACTGTAACTCCGACCTGTAAGAGTGAGTTGCAAATTACAATGAGATAAAGATTCCAGCATCAGAAGTATGTAGTATACCTCTCCTGATCTTGCTAGATGGACCTAAAGCAGTGGTTCCCAACCTGGAGGGGTCCATGGTGCTGCTCCCCCCCCCCGAGACTGGAACTCAGCTGCGGCTCTGATGCTCCTGCTTGGGATGGCTCCCGGCAGCGGTGGAGGCCCCAGAGGGCTGGCGGCTGCTGCCGCTCACCATAGGGCTGCAGCAGTTCCCGGGCAGTGGCAGCGAGTCGTAGCCATGTGCTGCAGCCGCCACGGTCCCATTCTTCTGCCGGGAGTGGGGGCTGCGTGGCTATGGCCCCCTGCCCAGAAGCTGCCTGCAGGCCCATTCTCCTGCCAGGGAGTGGAGTCCCTCAGGCAGGGAGCCACAGCTGTGGCAGCCCCTACTCTCGGCAGAAGAATGGGGCCGTGGCAGCTGCAGTGTGCGGCTACAGCTCACTGTCCCTGCTTGGGAGCTGACGCAGCCCCCAAGCAGGGGGGGGGGGGGGGGGCGGCCAGGCCCGGGGCCTCCTGGGGGGGGGGGGGGGGGGGGGCCTGGGGAGAGGACTCCACTTCCCAGCAGGAGAGAGGTTCAGGCTGTATTCTGCCCATAGTGTGCCCACAAGACTTTCTGGAACTTAAAAAGGGGTCCCCAGCCTTAAAAAGGTTGGAAACCTCTGATCTAAGCATACAAAACATACTTCGGAATGGATGTGTTTCTAACCGTGACTTAGAGAGGACCTTTAGAAGGATCTAATGTCCTGCTCCGCTGGGTGAGTCCTGATATAATGTGTGTTTACTTTAACACGACTGAAATTAAGTGCAGCTTAATTCAGGTTAGAGATAATATGGCTCCATCAACCTGAAACAAAATGTTAGTAACAAAAGCAACAGCATCCCACCTAAACAAGAAAGCTCTATGAAAAGAACAATTACTTTTTCACAAAGATACACAGTTGTCCCTCGTTTGGCTGACTCTTGGTCCAAAGCATTTCCTGGTCGAATAAAATGGCTGACATCTGCAATATGTACACCAACCTATGAAAGAAATAAAATATGATTTTCAGCATTTCACACTGTATGCATTTTAAAGTTTGGGACAATGGTTCTTAAATTATCTTAAGTGGTGGTTCACAATATGAAAGCCCCTCTGTGTTTTTCCATCTCTCCTCACAATCCCATTTCCCTGCAGTAACTACTGCAGTTGGTTACATTAATAAGCAATACTAATTGAATGTCACTTAAATTTAAGTTTACAGTAGATACAAAATAGGAGTGTGCAACTATTCTCTAGGTAAGAAACTTTATATTTATTAGGATAACTCTTCTTGTGGCTTGAAGCCGCCACTGCTTTCTCCCCTTTTCAAACTGCTCTCTCCCCTTTTGAATTTGGTTTGGTCTTCAGAGTTTTCGAGCCCTACAATTTTGGTGTTATCTGGTATCTTCTTGTCACAAGCTAATGAATTCTAAAACAAATGATAAAACTAGCTGTGAGGTGCAGGAAAAATGTTTTTTTTTTTTGAGCAACTTACAAAAATACCTGAACAATCACTATCCCTGCAACCTATGTACAAATCCCTTAGAATCCTAGTCTGGACTACTGATTTGAATATAAAACATGGGAAATGGAACTAGCATGCACATTGTGATAAAAAAATAACTTTCTGAATTTCCTCAAAACTGGCCTCATTTTCCAGTATTAATATTAACTAGTATTAATGTTTCCACATTTTTTTAAAATAAACTGAGTTCACTAGTCAACAGGGCAACCAGTGCTACCTGAACAAACAGGATTTCAGATAACATGGAAAGCTGTATGCATATACACGTCTGAAGGTGTACATATGCATGTACATGTGTCTGAATCATGATCCTCACCCTTCAAAAGGATCAGCACAGGAGACAAAAATGGCTAAAGAGCATAATTACTTCATAGAAAGTCTAGCGGTATGGTTCCGAATGCAGGATCAGGGCCTACAACTACACACTATGGACATATCTTAAATAATGAAAACCAATGTTTTTCATTCCTAGTACTACACCTCAGTGAGGATTAATCCCATGATAAGTGTGTCAAATTTCAAATTAACTATTTATTTCATCTGTGCATAGCCCAGAATAGCCACACACAAAGTGGCCAAAAATAAAGGAGCAGCAGACATAAAACATTTGGGCAAACAGCAGGCTTTGAAGATTTTAAACTGAGAGCAGGATTACTGGGAAAAATTATGAGAGAAAATTGGGGATTATAGCTAAATACATTTTACAGTTTAGAAGGGTCTACTTCTGGCAACCATTCTAAGGGCCTGTCTCCACTTAAAATACCACAGATACGTTGCTGGAGCTGCACTGCCATAGTGCTTTAAGCCTAGATCAGGGACCTCAAACTCAAATCACCAAGAGGGCTGCACCACTGAAACCTTTGCATACGATACTGCAAATATGGATATTGATAGTGTCATTGAGGGCCATGGGAAAATAACTTAAGGGGCTGCATGTTGGCCATGAGTTTGAGAACCCTGCTCTGATCTAGAAGCTAACTATGCTGACAGGAGGTGTTTTCCAACTGGAGAAGGTAACCCACCTCTCCGGGAGATGGTAGCTAGGTTAATGCAAGCATTCCTCCACCAACCTAGCACTCTCCAAATGGGGCCTTGGCTCAGCTTTACAGCATCATTCAGGGATATAGATTTTACACAATCCTGACTGACATAGTTAAACTGATCTAATTTTTAGAGCCCTGTAGATCTTCAGGTATCTGCTGCAGATCTGTAGATGTGGGTGCAGATAACTGCCGACCCCTTGCTGTGGACTGACTCATGAATGCCATTTCTATTTTTATCTGCCCAGGGTGCGATCCTTCACTGCAGATGCTACTCTGATCTTTGTCAGCAGCACACAGGGAAACAAGGAAGCACTCTAGCCAATGTTCCCTCTAAGCTGCGCAGCTGCGCAGCCCCCTGGGGCTGCCTGGCACAGGAAAGGCTGCCAGTCGTGCACGGCCAGCAGCTGCAGTCCATGTGGGGAGAGAGACTCTGAGGCTGCCAGGGAAGGGGTGGAATGGGGGCCGGAGGCTGCTCTGCCTACCTGCCCGCCCAGCCTCACCGCAGCCTACCCCCAGCCAGCCGCACGAACCGGGGGGGGGGGCGGCTGGTGCTGAGCTCCAGCGTGTGGGGTCAGGGCGCTGGAGCAGCCTGCCATGGTCCCAAAGAGTTTCGGCTGCTTTGCCCCCGCCCCCGGCCTCAATGGGCCTGCTCCATGGTCTTGTGGGGCCAGGAGCTAAGTGGCCAAAACTCTTTGGGAGCGGGGCGCTCCAGGGCCCCAACCCCACACACTGGAGCTCAGCGCCAGCCCCCTCTGTCCCCACGGAGGCGCGGCCGGCTAGGGGTAGGCTGAGCTGACTGCTCTGCTGCGGTGAAGCCGGGCTGGCAGTGGAGCAATACGTTGCTCATACATTTTTGTTAGATGGAACATTGATCTCTAGCCAATCCTACCTCAGCTCTGATTGTGGTTTGCCAACCAATCAGAGTCTCATGAGGCAGGGGATTGGAGAGTCAACACTCATGGTCAGTCAGTCAGCATGCTGGCCTTTGATTGGCCCATTCTCCGTGACTGCCCTATCCACTTCTTCCTTTTCTTATTTGCAGTTCACAAGCCATGCTGTCAATCAGAGATTTCACTGGTGGCCAAGAAAATCTGATTGACAGCACAGCATGAAAACTGTAAACAAGAAAAGGAAAAAGTGGACAAGACCCATGTGCGGAATGAGCCAAAGGCTAAAATGCTGACTGTGAACCCAAGCTTGGTTTCGGGTACAGTTATGGCTATAAATAAAACATGGCATGCAGATCGCAGACCGGATAGACACTGTCACTGAGTGGATGCAAATCCATATTTTTGTATCTGTGCAGGGCTCTACTAATTTTCTGGCATAGACCAGGCCCATGAGACTTGCCGAAGCAATCATGTTGTTTAAACACTGATGGTGACATGGCAGATCACAAGCACATCTCAAATAAAATATCTCCAAAGCCAAATAATTGTTGTGACTTCATGGTGAAAAGTGAAATTTCATCTTTTTTTTTTTTTTTTTTTGGTAAATCCTTACTCACACGGACAGTCACATTTAAACATGCTGACATTAATAGCTCCACTACTGCAACTGATAAAGACAAAAATGTTTTCTACTGCTGCACATTTAAAATATTCAATTTCTGTTCCCCTGTAATTACATTGTTATTTGAGGAAAAGGAGAGGAAAATAAGGAAAAATAAATAACTGATAGGAAAATAAGGGAACAAAATACCTCTAAATTTCCATTTTCCAGTTCTCTGCAATGTAATGCATCATCAATATCAGTACAGCCTGGAGGATCCACACTACATACACACAGATGCCTTAAGTCTTCTCTAAATTTCATGTCCTGAAATTTTAAACAAGTTTTTGTTTTTTTTTAAACATATTGCAGGAACCAAACTGTAAAATTTCATTAGAGGAATGTACTTTTTTTGGGGTGGAGGGGAGATTTTCCAAAGCACCTAAGTGAGTTAGGAGCACAAAACACACTGGCATTCTTGTTCAGAAAAGCATCTCTCTCTTTTGCACTAAGGTCAAGGTGTACAAGTACTGTAGTACTGGACACGCAAGAACTATGCGAGACATGTTTAAAAATGTGTCATATACTAGCAAACAGAAGAAAAGTGTGAGTCTTTTTCCATGAACTCAGAGTCAGTATGGACTTAGCAAAGGATCAGGAGCCAAGAAATACTGATTCTGACATTCAGTCCCTCTGAGGGTCAGAAAGAGTATTTCTTGGCTTCTGATCTGTGCATGGCTCATGCTAACTTTGAGCTGATGAAAATTTTGTGGCATAGGAGAAGTCATATAATGCCTATCTCAGTTTCCCAGTTGAAAAAAAATTGCAAATGAATGTTTGCAATGAATGAAAAATGAGGCTATTCCTCACCTACCTCACAGAGATTATGCAAGAGACAATTACTATTTATAAAGTACCTTGATTACAAATGATTATTTTATACGTCCTAAAACACTCATGTCCGACATTTAAGATAAATTATTGGAGGAAAGGTACTTGGAACTCATTAAACAAGATACTAAATAGTTAGCTTTATACTGAATATGCTTTGAACATTTAGGAAAGCTGTTGAAGCAAGCTAATACAGTACAGCTCTTCTTGGTGGAATAAAGAGAAGGAAGTAGAAATAACATTTTAAAAATTCTCATTCCCATGAGATGGTTGCTTTGAAAAACTTCTTCACCCTCTTGCTTCCTCTCCCATCCTTATTCTCTGAGATCCCTTGGCAACAAGACAGAGAAATTTCATGTCTAGTTTTGAAGGAGGATGTAATGGTAGTCACCGAGATCAGTTAAAATTGGTGGTGCCACACAGTGACTGGCCCCTTTAAGAGGCAGCATAGTCCAGTGCACCTGTTACTGATTATCTGGGCTTAAAGGAAGACACCTGGGCCTTATAAAAGAAGAAACAGTACAAAGACTGCACAGAGCGAGAAAGGTTCCCATAGAGAAGCCCTCGAGCCCAACAGAGTTGCTTCAGCTAGGAAGAGTTAGGAATGGCCAGCTAGAGCAGGGAGGAGACTATAACACTAGGGATGTTTTGAGACAATATATCAGAGGAGTAGCTGAGCTCAGCTTTAGACAGAGGAAAGGTTTTGTGTGTGTCTGTGTGCATGTATGCATGCACACGCGCATGTTTATTTTACACCATATGCCAATAAAGCAAGTGTCTAAGGAGGGGTACTACAAACACACAGAAAGATTGCAAACCTCTTAAGGAACCCTGAAGAGGGGAAACTGAAGGGGTAGAGGTCTGCAGGTCTGTCCATGGCCATTGGGAAGGGAAGGGAAGGGACGGGACGGGACTCTGGTGGCAGCCACATGTGTTTTTAATTTACCTTTTCTGTAATGCTCCATGGCATTTTTGGTAGGAAGTTAAGAACAGCCTGGGAGAAAGGCTGATGGGGAACATCATGTTCAAGTAGAAGAACTTCTGTCTCAGTCTCTTTATCACCAGCAGTTCCTAAATTCTTTACAAAGTGACCCTAAGAAACGAGAGAGAGAGAGATTTAAGGAACATCTTGACACAGGAATGTTTGACAGTTGAATACTTAATCCAACAACTTTCTAGGCTTTTACTGAGCTGAAGTGTACAATACAATGTCTCCTCACCTACTTATCTTCAGAGGTCCATTATCTTTTCATGGTGCACGCATCCCTTAAGAATTCATCTCTTTTCCTGATCAAATGTATTTAAGTTTTGAGATTCCACCCATTCCATATTTTCCTCTTTGAAATTTTCCACTCCCTCTGGTACTCTCTCCACAGTTACACTCTTTCCACATTTACAATTAAACTAATATTTTGCTACTGATTGGATTTGCCAGATTTTTAGAGCTATTCACTTTAAAGTCTCATAATGTACTTTACACAAATTAAAAAAATAATAAACATGGCTTGAGGTTGAATACTGCCAGTCTATGCAACAGTGTACAGGAAAAGGTAAACATGGCATTCTCTGGCTTATGTAAGTAAAACACCCAAATCAGTTCAGAAACATTTTATTTCAAAATTTTAGAACCAGTCTTTTAAAGCCTAAATAGAAGAGCTGAGAGTAAGCAGCAGCTCTGGATGTTCAGCACCTCTGAAAAAACAGACAGGCCATAGTGTGATAGAGTTTCCTAAGAGTCTCTCTATGGTCCCCTCTGCCCCGGCTGTTCAAGACTTTGAGAAGGCGGAGCTCTCTCCCAACACCGCCTAGATCTCATGCTTCCATGCAGTCAGCTCCCAAGTCCAGCCTCAGTGGGTTCAAACTCCTGCCGTGTCTGGGCTACCTGGGACCCTTCCAGGCCTGTCCCTGGAAGTCCCGATCAGCAGTGACTCTCAGCCAGTGTGGAAGTCAGAGGGTTTATTAGCAACCCAGTTCATACAGCAGCAAGGACCGCAGGTATCAAGCTCACCAGGAAACATAGCTGTGAAATCCCAGGGAATTAGGGCTACACCCCAGGGCAAGGTCCTGCCTCTCGGACTCCCATTTGAGAGGACTACCCTCTCTTCCCCTTTGGTCCTTTGTTCTCTTCCTGGGCTCTCCCAGAACCCCACCCCTTGGTCCAATCAGCTGGAATTTGTGACCGGCATGGATCCCAGGTACAGGTTGCCTAAACACTTCCCATTCCCACCCATTAGTGGCCCTGCTACATATCACCCACCTGTGTCCCATCACCAGAACAGAAAAGAAACAAGGTCGTCACCCGTGACACCCCCTGTTAGCCTAAGAGAGGTTTCTCACTTCATCATACCGGGTAGACACTCAAATCTGAGAACTGCAGTCTCAAATGTTATTCAGTCATATGCTGGTAACTTCCTCAGCATTGCTAAGGTACTCAAAACTTGCTTGTGTTGCATGTTTTAAGTTACCTGTCTTAATACTGTTAATGGCTGATCAATAGATTAAAAATAGCTACCATGCAGTCATACATATATATAATAATGAAATTCTTGTTTTAAACTTACATTAGGGTATCTGGAATTCCTGGGCCAACCATCAATAGCAACAATAATTCTTTGTCCCTCTAGTGTGGCAGCTTGTCTGGTTTCAATTCGAATTCGAGGGATTCTACGATCAGCTGGTGTAAACAAATGCCGTCTTGCCTGTTGAAAGAAAAAAGAAAGAAAAAGACCATTCCCCTTCCTTCTCCACCATCACCTTTTTTAAAAAAAATAAAAATTTACAGTAAACAGAGTATTTGCTTACCTCTTTTATCTGTGATTTGGAAAGCATGCCACAAAATGGTCTCCAATTTCTTTTTATAATACCTATGACTTTTCCTGATGGTCTCAACATGTTCTTGTTTATGGAAGACTTTAGCTAGGGTTTAAACATAAAATTATGAATTCAGATACAATTTAACATGGATAATATAGTAAATAATCTAACTCATGCTTTAAGGACACACAATTTTATCAGTCACTGTAATAGTCATAAATTACATTATGGCATCATAAATAGAACCATGCCCCTCCCCCATATCCTTTACACCATTTTGACATTAACTGCTTTGATCTAGAGAAAACCGATTTCTCACTAAATTTACAGATACATGATTGCATAACAAAACACAGTGGAGAAAAAAGTTACAAAAGGGGTCCACAGATTCCAAAGCCAGAAAGGATAGTGGTGATCATCTAGTTCAGTGGTCTCAAACTCGCAGCCGTGGGCCACATGTGGCCCCGGAAGTTATTTCCTGCAGCCTGCAATGACGCTATCGTTATCGATATTTGCAATATTGTTGTATGAACAGGTCTCAGTGGCGCGGCTCTCAGGCTACTGTACTAGTCCTCATATCGCCCTTGTGGTGATTTGCATTTGAGACCCTGGATCTAGTCTGATTTCCTGCATAACACAGACCACAGAATTACTCCCAAAATAATTCGTAGATCTGAAAATTGTCAGTGATGGAAACTCCACCAAGACTCTTGGTAAACTGTTCCTATGGTTCATTACTCTCACTGTTAAAAAATATACACCTTACTTCCAACATAAGAATTTGCCTAGCTTCAACTTCCAGCCTTTACATCAAGTTATACTTTCTCTATTACACAAAAAGCCCAGCATTAAATATTTGTTCCCCTTATGTCTACTTGCAAGTCACTTCACAAACTTCTCTTTAAGATAATTAACACTGATCTCTTTAAAATTTATCATCATATGACATGTTTTCTAAACCTTTAATCATTCTCACAGCTCTTCCTTGAACCCACCTATCCTTCTTGAACTGTGGGCTCCAGAACTCAGACACAATATTCCAGCAGTGGTTACCCAATGACAAATATAGAAAATAACCTTTCTGCTCCTACTTGAGATTACCCTGTTTATGCACCCCAGGCTTACATTAGCTCTTTCAGCCTTATGTCACCCTGGGAGCTCATAAATACTTGTAGCAATAATGTTAACTTTTTATTCCTAGAAACCAAGAATGTAAAGGTAAGTTCACAATAAATTTTCAGCCCCGTAAAAGCAAAACAAAAGAAAAAAAGAATCACTGGTGAAATGGAGAATAAATCTAGTTTTGAAGAAAACTTTTATACAAATCACACTGTGTAAGAGAGAAGAAAGTCTGAATCCATCTATCCTGACAACACTGGGGGATTTCTGACTTAAAATCTCTCAATACCAGAACTAGATGAAAAAAATAAGACTCGTCACAAATTTTTATTGAAACTATACAATAGGAAGTTTTTTGCTAGGCCTACTGAACTCATCTTTCAAGAACTGAAAACACATCTTCTCCCAGGTTGCAAGACAGACAGGAGAAAGGAGGCAATGCAGAAGACAAATAGGACTGAATGAGAAATCTGTCACTTATTTCATACAATATTTTCTTTCTCCTCTTCATTTTCATCATCATCTTCATTTCGTCCCTCATCATGCAAAACCACAGAGGATGGTGCAACCCACTCATCTTTTGCCAACAGTTCCACAGCTACAATATCTTCATGAACTGCTCGGTTTAAATTTTTAAGTCCTTGTATAATTATCTGTTTAAGAAAACAATATATTAGATATTAATTATCAGGGCACGGTAGGCCTACACGGTGAGAAAAGAGTGTGGGGGGAAGAAGAGATTAGACAGGCTGAATGAATGCTGGGCTCCGGCCAGGGTCTGTTGGGCCTATAAGAGTTGAAGAGAGGTTGGAAAGAGAAGAAGCTTCTGCTCTTGGGCCAGCCAGGGCACCACTAAGCCCACATAGTGGGAGGGGGTAGAGCTGAGACTCCAGGAAGTGGTAAGGGGAAGTGGCTGCCACACTCTGACTAGGTCCAACCAGAGGGCCTGATGAAAGGCTCAGGTGGGCTGTATATGGCCCATAGGCCATAGTTTCCCCACCCCAACGCAGAGGTCCTATTCCATTAGGCACAATACACACGTACAATAGAAGCAGCAGTCCCTGGTTCCCAAAGAGCTGATACAATCTATGTATCAGCTTGTAATAACCATTCTTTTCCATACTAGGTCTCTCAGTATTAAAAATATGTTTCTAAGATTCTCACTCCCACTAAACACACACACTTTTCAGATCTGAACCAAGAAAACCCTTATTTTTTCCAAGTCTAATCTCATTTTATTTATTTTTTTTTTTCAAGTGGACATCGATGGGTCTTGGAGGATGGACAGATTACACTAATGATGTATAAAACATCATGTACTCACAAATCAATCCAGTAGCTTACCAAAATGCTTACGAACACAGATCAGATACCCAAAACTGCAAATGTTTGACCAATGACATACCCTGTAGTTATGTAAATGGCACACAGACAGAGATCAGTGTGACAACTTGTCTAGAAGTGGTTCCTTGGGCACAAACTGTCCTGATGATTATTTGATAAATATGTTTTCTGTCCTAAATATTTGGACTAACTTCCCGAGGATTACCAATGATCAATGTCCTTTTTATGTAACTAATATGTCCCCATGTTAAAGAATAACTAAAAGAAGTTGATTTTTAAAAATTCTCTCAACTGTATATTTACACAATTGTTCTAGGTTTGTTGTGTTTGATATCACTGTGTTTGTGGGAGACAGGACTTTCAAATGATATCTAACTCGACCACTTTTCAATGACATTTTATTACCAAAGTTTCCATCTAGCCGAAGACCACGAGCTAGGAGCCAGGGGAGCAGCAAGTCCCCCTTGTAATGACACAGAGGGTGATACCACTGAAATTATGATTACGTAGGTATTTTGAAGAACAAATCAAATTATCCCTCTCCTTCCCTTCTAAACACTGGCTTGATGAAGTTTTACTACATTATCTTCCCAGATTACTTACTTCAGTAAGGTCTCAAAAAGACAGTTTAAACAATTATATGTATTTGAAAGTATTCCAGAAAGATTTCCTTTGTCTTAGAGAAAAAGAAGGATATCAGACATAGCCCTATCAGACATTGCCTGAAATCCACAGAACCATTTTTAATACTCCATAATGTGCTTTACCATTGGGGCTCTGTGACAGGTTGTGATAACTGCCCTTCCCATGCTTTTACAAAGAACTTCAGACCAATTTAGTTCCTCTTCATTACTAAAGCATACATAATGGACACAGGCCTTGAGAGTTTCTGAAACATTTACATTAGTCAATGGGGAATCTTCTCACTTCCCATTAACAGAGTCTAACTAGTGGCAAAGAAAACTAAAGGAGAAAAAATAGCCAAAATAAAATGTACACTGCTCATAAATAAAGAAATGAATAGTACTATAATTAGCTAGATCTAATGGGTAGGGAAACCCGAGTTAAAGACAACTGGGATATCACCTAGACTACATATAGATAACTAAAGTGGAACAACAAAGACCAAGAGAAAGAACCTTCATTAAGTAAAAGGAGCAACATTTCAGAACATCAAGAGGTGATGTGGCTCATCTACATATGTATTCTTAGAAACCCATGAGTCAGTCATTAAAACACACTGGATAAATTTTTTAAAATATGAAACCAAATGCACAACTCACTTCTTTGTTCTCTTCAGCATCTCCATGAACCCACACTGTAGCTTCAAGATAATTCTCTCTGTTGGCTCTGAAAGTTCCTTGAAGGTAGATTCCAGATTTTATACCTTGCTGTAATTTACTAAGGGGAAGATGCTCTGAAAAAATTATTCTTCCACTTTCTATTTCTTTCTGTGAGACAAAACAAAGGTAGTTGGTTCACTGCATTCATGAGTTCCCAAAAACTGAGCTCACTGACATCAAAACTTTGAAATAACAAAGTCAAAAAGACTTGACTTGTCCACAATCCAGTTTTAGGCAATTTTTCTATTTACTCCAATTATTCTTGATATGAATCTACATTTTTTCTTGAATTGATACGTTTTTATCTATTATAACTGTGGTTTCTGCAAGTAACTTGCACTGTTTTCTAATAACTATGTAAACAGTGAATTTGGAGCAGTATTTCCCTTTTTATTCCTCCAGCAGTAGAACAACACTGTCACAAACTGTGATAAGTCAAGAACAGCATCAAAAGACCAATATCATCATATTGCAGACCATTCATATTTCTTTTGATGAGCTAGAAGAAAAATAAGTAAAAGAAAAAGACATACCCCTTCATCAGATACAGAAGCAAGACGATCTACAAGATCAGGATTCGCTATCAAGCTCTTTATATACTCTTCACCTATAAAAATATATGCACATAAATATTAATTTATTTATGAGGTAAGTATGGAGTCACTAGGTGTATCTTTACATGTCAGCAATAAATTAAATACTTCATATACGTAAACTTACATGTATATGCAGTTAATCCCTCTTCCACAGCCTTCTGTTTATTACCTCTGTCATTTGTAAGCAAAATAACTTGTATTGTCTCCTCACTGTTCAGGTTCTTCAGGTGTTCATCGTACCATTTTGCTGCCACTCGGATGGCTCTATCGTTTCGGTCATTAGAAGTTTCTCCTTGCTCTTGTTCTATGTAAGTTTCTCTGAAAACAACAGAAAACCCTAAAACAAAGTTAAGCATGTGACGCTACTAAGATTGGTGCTTAAATATATTTAACACTCTAAAAGTGAGGAGGGATAAGGAAGAATAATGAGAAAATTCTGTTTTCAATATAGAACTTATGACTGATGATTGGGGTGGACCATGAGAGACTTAATTAATCTAGCTAACTGGGCAAAACAATAAAAAGTGAAGTTTAGCATTGAAAAGGACAAACACCACACTCCAGACACAATAGAAACTAAACCAACAAATCAAAATTAGTTATAGCCTTCTGTGAAAAGGTTTACAGACCTTATAACGCGGGTCTCAAACTTGCAGCCCCTGAAGTTATTTCCTGCAGCCCACAGCAACACTATCATTATCGATATTTGCAATATCATCATATGAAAAAGTTTCAGTGGGGCGACCCTTGGGCTAACATACTAGTCCTCATGAAGCTCTCTTGGTGATTTGAGTTTGAGACCCCTGCCTTACACCAAGGCCAAGAAAAAGGAAAAGGCTGGAGCAGCACTGGACCAGGAAAGCTCCACTTTCAGGCACTGCTTCACATGCTCCTAAGGAATGGACAAGTATAATGAAAACTCCAGCAGGGCTGGGTGGAGAGAGAGAAGCAATGCTTTACAGCAGTAAAAGCAGCAGCCCTTATCTCCTCACCTTCAACAATACCAAAGGAAGGAGAACGGGATGCAGAACACCAGAAGATGACCTGCATTGGTCCCCAAATAGGGGTGGGGACTGAAGCCCAGAAGATTAATTTAACAGCAGACGTGTCCAAATGGAGAAATCAGGTGTAGTACAATGTGGCCCAGGAGAAGGTCATAGGGAGGTAAGTCAAACTTAGGCAACCCTACTGTTACATATTCAGAGCCCTGGGCAGGAGCCTGGTGAAGCAGGAAGGCCCAGGTCTTTCTCTCTGCCAGACTCCTTCCTCACAGCCCAAGGCTGGGCTGGACAAGGTATTACTGACAAGGAGTCTATCTTAGCTGAGACCCATCCAGGGGGTCCAAGGCTCACTTAGCTAAAAGAGAGACTAGAATCCAAGGCATCTTGTCAATTTCAAAAGGGATAGCCGTGTTAGTCTAGTCCAGTAAAAAACAACAAGGAGCTGTGTGGCACTTTAAGACTAACAGATTTATTTTTGCATGAGCTTTCGTGGGAGAAGATCCCACCTCCTCAGATGCTTTGAAGATGGGTGAACTTACAGAAAGGAACGAAACTAAATGCAAGGGGGTGTAAAACATAGGATCAGGTCATAAAGTAACAGCAAATCAGAGCAGTTTACAGGCTCAAACCATGGGAAGCCTGAAGTCAAATATATAAGGTGTTGGGGCATTTCTTGCACATGATGGCATAGACCACATTAGTAGATGAGCAGGTAAATGAGCCTTTGATGGAGTAGCAGGCTTGATTAGGACCTATGATGGTGTCTGTTGTGTAGATATGTGGGCAGACTTGGACAAACAGGACGATCCCCCCGTAAGAGACTGAATGAGCACAGAGCTGATATCAGAAATCAAAGAACAAAGAAACCAGTAGCTGAGCACTTCCATCTTCCTAATCACTCGATGATGGATTTGTTAACGACTGTCCTTAGAGCTGTACCTGGGACATCAAGACTTCAAAGAGAAACAGCTGAACTTGAATTAATATGCAAGTTAAATTTTGTGAAAGCAGGACTCAATCGAGACTATGGGTTCTTTTCCCATTACAAAGGGTAATTTGACTTCAGGCTTCCCATGGTTTGAGCCTGTAAACTGCTCTGATTTGCTGTTACTTTATGACCTGATCCTATGTTTTACACCCCCTTGCATTTAGTTTCATTCCTTTCTGTAAGTTCACCCATCTTCAAAGCATCTGAGGAGGTGGGATCTTCTCCCACGAAAGCTCATGCAAATATAAATCTGTTAGTCTTAAAGTGCCACACAACTCCTTGTTGGGTTTTTTTTTTTTTTTTTTTTTTTTTTTT
>ML681993.1:34686022-34709649 GCA_007922195.1 Podocnemis expansa | reverse complement strand
GAGGTGACTTAATAATAATATTTAGTGCCACACAACTCCTTGTTGGGGTTTTTTTTTTTTTTTTTTTTTTTTTTTTTTTTACTAGAATCCAAGGACCAGACTACTAGGCCTGTTCACCAGTATTAACTTTTGCCATTGTACATGAATAGATGGGGATAATGGCTTAATATGTATGTATTTGGTATTTCGGTTACCTCATTTAAAAAATAAATCCACAGAGAAGAAATAGAGAAGAGCTCAAGGAAGAGAAATGAAAACATTTGAGTCATTGGAAGAAAGTTCTACAAGAAGACATTAAAAATACTAGGATTATTTGCTTTGGAAAGGGTTGGAGAATGAAAAGAGACGTTTTTGTGGTTTGGGAAATGGAGCGGTACTCAGGAGATTTGGAGTCACCTCCCAGCTCTGCTGGATTTTTTTGTATGACATGGGTGGGTTATTTAATACATCTGTTCCCCTGAACAGAATAATATCTCCTTTGTTTGAACTTCTGTTTGTCACACCAGGGACACAGGCTGTCTCCTACCATGCGTTTGTATAGGGCTCAGCACAACAAGATCCTCAGCTTGTGTATGTGGAATAAAGGCTTGCCTTCTTTTGAGAAATCACCTATAAGTTGCTGCTAGGGATAGGTCCTGAACTAAATGTGTCAGAAAACTCTTCCAGAACAAGCAATTTCCACAACAATAAATCAATTACATGCATATAACTGTGAACAAACAGCAAAGAAATCAACTTTTTTTTGTTCAAGTTCCTATAAGATTACTTTATAAACACAAAACATTTGAAATAATGTGTCTTTTGTAACAGGGCTTCAAAAATTAGGTTTGGGACATAGATGCAGACGTTCAAAGGGGGTAGCTGCATCTGTCTAGTTCAGCAAAATAAACAAGACACTTTTAAAGGCTAGCAAATGTATTTATCACATAAGCTTCATGCGAGAAAAATCTCACTTCATCAGACAAAGTGGGATGCAGAAGCGAGTCAGTGGAACAGCAGTAAATGGATTGGGGCAGGTAGCTACACCACACCTGCAATAAAACAAGAACAGCTGTACCACAGGAAAACCATGCACGAAACTTTTCACACAGAGATTTAGACCAATGGCCAAGAAATTAATACACAGGATTATTGGTAACAAATCCATGATTTGAAAACTCTTAACTTCATTAGTTCCTATATTTAAAAGTCACTGTTTTTCTAAATCCAAAATCACTTGAGATAAATGTATTTTGGAGTATCTGAAGGCATTTGATTTTCTGCCACATTCTTTTTTGGGAACCTGAAACATGCAACTGTTTCACAAATGGCCACCCTAAAAGTGTGTCATTTCATGTCTGCTGTTGGAAATGCAAGTCACTTCAGTTTTTCTGGTCTATAGTTACTGTACCATGCTCATTACCCAAAAACGTATCAGTTGTATCAGTTACCTGTGTAGTAAATTCTGAAACTTACTGTACCCCCAAGCTATACCTTACCGATGATGTTCATTAGTGAAAGAATAGAAATGTTTTTCAGGCTTGGCAATCACATCTCTAATTCTCTTGTACACTGGCGCACTTCGCTTCCTCACTTCTTGTAAAACAGTCTGAAGCACTATTACATTAGTAATAACAGGATCTTCAAGTATATCAATCTGCGAAACAACCAAAAGAAAAAAATCCAAGTTATTGTTTATTTGTATCTGATAACAGAGCTTGAAGTGTTTACTTGTGGCAAGATAATACCAATGATGAGATGTCCTGATCTGCTTCGCCTCTGGCTACTAAGGAGTGTGAAGAGGCTAGAATTTCCACCAAGTCAACCACCTACATATCCTGCCTAAGATTCTCAGTCAGCCACAAATTTGAACAGAGAGAAGAGACTCAGTTCAGTTCCCAGCAACTCTGGCCCCGACCCCCTCAGTCAGTATCACTGAGAAAGCCAAAATTCAGCATTGACCCAGAGGACGAGGAATCCCAAGAGCACAGGAGCGAGTGCTGCCAGCACTCTGCTGGTTTTATTACATGTTTCAAAATATTTGATGTTTTTCTTTATGCCCCTACTCCAGGAGTCAAGTGAATAAAAAGGGAACCTGGACAGGGTTTCAGAAAAAAGGGGATTATATTCCCAGAGCTGTGGGAAAATGCTGGAAACCCCAGCCAAGGTGCACCACAAGGCAGACACCATCAACAAAGAGAAAACAGCATAAATTAATCTGAATTAATTAAAGTCTCCTGACTTGTGAGCAGAGCTCAGAATTCGGAGTGCCTGACAAGTGAACCGTGAGAGCAGCTGGGTGAGATTATCCGCCTCCATGTACCCACATCTACACGGCATACTACGTACAGCAACAACGGTGAAGTTCAGTGAGGACAAGTGCAAAGTCCTGCCCTTAGGACAGAAAAAACCCATGCATTACTAAAGGCTGGGGACCGATCAGGTAAGCAGCAGTAGCGTAGGAAAGGACCTTGGTGTTATGGTGGACAGGAAGCTGGATATGACTCAACAGTGTGCTCTGGTAGCCAAAAAGGCCAATGGTATATTGGGCTGTATCAGTAGAAGCATTGCCAGAGGATCGAGAGATGTGATTATTCCCCTCTATTCGGCACTGGTGCGGCTGCATGTGTCCAGTTTTGGGCTTCCTACTACAAAAGGGATGTGGACAAATTAGAAAGAGTCCAGCAGAGGACAATGAAAATGATAAGGGGGTTGGGTCACCTGACTTACAAGGAGAGCCTGGAAGAACTAGACTTATTTAGTCTGCAGAAGAGATGACTGAGGGGAGATTGGATAGCAACTTTCAACTACTTGAAGGAATGCTCCAAAGAGTAGTGAACTAAGCTGTTCTCAGTAGTTACAGAGCACAGAACAAAGAGCAACAGTTTCAAATTGCTGCTGGGCAGGTTGAGGTTGGATATTAGGAAAAACTTTCTCACTATGCGAGTGATGAAGCATTGGAATGGGTTACCCAGGGAGGTGGTAGCATCTGAGTCTTTGGAGATGTTTAAGGTCTGGTTAGACAACACTCTGGTTGGGATGATTTAGTGCAGGCTTGTCCAACACGTGGCCCAGGGGCCAGACTCCAGCCTGCCAACAGCTTTTATTCGGCCTGCTGAGTGCCGCCACAAGACCCTGGGAGCTGGGGCTGACTGGAATACTCTGTATCGTTACATCAAGTGTGTGGGCAGCCACTGACAATTTGTGCAAGCAAAAGCAATATGAAAGAGCGCACTAATCATTATTTTATTAAAGTTGATTAACAGATCAATTTGTGTGTCTGATCTAATCTATCAAAGATTCTCTCACTGGCTCCCTGTCTGAGACAAGAATTGCAGTGTGGCCCCCTCACCCCAAAAGGCTGGCCACCCGTGATTTAGTGGGAATGGTCCTGCTTTTAGCAGGTGGCTGGACAAGATGACCTCATGAGGTCCCTTCCAACCCTCTGGTTCTCTGATTTAGCGCCCGCCGCACCTTCCACAAACCCCACGTGCACAGCTGCGTGCTGGGACGGAGCAGGCCACCAGCGGCGCTGGACACGGGCCGGGGAGGACTCGGTACCGACCTGGTGCAGCAGGACGTTGGTGTCCGGCAGCAAGTAGTGGGGGGCGGGGCAGAGGCTGCTGGCGGCCCCGCCGGGCTCGGCCTCGAGGCGGGGCTCTGCGGGCTGCTCCCCGCACCGCTGGCAGGCGGCCGCCCCGCACGCGATGTCCTCGCGCAGGTAGTGCTCGCGCACCACTTTCATCACCGCCCCCCCACGGGTGCGCTTCAGGAACGTGCGCGAGGTCAACATCCCGCCCCTCCCAGCGCCGGCCGCCACCGCACCAGCAAAGACGAGAACCAGCAGCAAGAACGCCCGCCAAGCCGCGCGGCCGGAAGTTCCGCGCGGCGAGGCCCGGAAGCGGAAGTGCCGGCGGCACCGAGACTACAACTCCCAGCGCGCACTGCGGCGCGCCCGTTTGGATTCTCTCAGGCGGATTGGACGGAGTGGAACGGTGGCTCCCAGCATGCACTGCGACTTGCGCGGGACGTTGACGCAGTCCCTGTTTTGGCTTTTGTTTTAGCCCAGGGAGCGGCGTTGTCATGGTGACGGCTGCTAACGGCCCCGCCCACTCGGGTTTGAAGTGCCAAAGCGGCAGCGCGTGCCGTAAAGGGTCGCGGTGAGAGGCGTGCGCGCGGCCGTTGAACGCCAATTGAGGGAGGTGAGTCTGGTCGCCCCGCGACCGCCGCGTTTTCTCCTTTCCGCGCGCTCTGGTGCGTGGGCCGGCGCGAGGGCGCCCCGAAGCGCATCTCACTTGCCGGCCTCTTCCTGCGCCGCGGGGAGCTGCGCGGGGCGCTTACGGAGCAGCCCGGTCTTACCGCTCGCCCCGGTGTCGGTTCGTGCGGGGCCACGTGCAGATATGTTACAGCCCGTCTGTGGCACCGCGCCCGCCCCGCGGGTCGCTCAGGGAGAGGCTGAGTGGGATCCAGCCTGGCCCAGTTCTGGTGTTCATTAAAACAGGACCCCAGCTGCTGCTGCTGCTGCTGCTGCTGCTCTCAGGTGGTTTCCAGCCCGCCTGCTGAGCCGGTCTAGAGGAGCCTGCCCTGTGCTCAGTCCTCTCCACTGCTCTTCCGTGATCCCCAGCTGGCACACTCGTGTGTTAGACCAGGGGTCTCAAACATGCGGCCCCTAAAGCTATTTCCTACAGCCTGCAACAACACTAGCGTTACTGATATTTGCAGTGTTGTTGTACAAAATTGCAGTCGTGCGGCTCTAAAGGCTAACGTGCTAATCTTCATGTGGACCTCGGGGTGATTTGAGTTTGAGATCCCTGTGTTAGACAGTCTGATTGCTAGGGATGAAGGCACACGACAAGTGGTTAAAGTATAATTTGGCAGGCCCCAGAACCAGGGTTACCAGATGTCCTTTTTACCTTCACATCCTCTCTCCGATAGGCAGTTTAAAAATGCATGATTTGGTCTGGCTTTTTACTTACAGGGGGTTAAAGTGTGCTGGAGCACCCTGTTCTTAGGGGGAAGCGTTCCAGGGCTGCCTAAAAACAGAAGACTATTGCATTAATACTACATTTTCTCCACATGTCCTCCTTTTCGTACTTCCCTGTCCTCCTTTCCATGCATTGGTATCTGGTAGCCCTACCCAAAACCCTCCTCATCTCCAGGCCTCCTTCATTCGTGTGCAGCCCTGGACCCAGTAGGCATTTGCAACCACATGCATTGGTTATCCTGCCATAAAAATATTTACAATTTTATATTGTGTTTATGTCTACATCAAGTTCAGAAGGGTCAGCTGTGTTAGTCTAATCCAGCAAACAAAAAAACCAAAGGCATCCTGCAGCACTTAAAGACTAGCAGATTTATTTTTTGCATAGGCTTTTGTGCGAGAAAATCCCACTTCATCAGATGCTTTGAAAATGTCTATAGCATTTATTATCACAAACTAGCAAACGCTGCATAACACTTCATCAACTCCTAGGTTTTAAGCCCTACCCTAGGGAAATCTCTTCCACCATCTGTGCCTCCCTCCCACTGTAGGGGAATCCTTTCCCCCCACCCCCAACATAGCTCTTGCAAATCCCTGCCATTCTTGTCACATTTGCATGGCTGCTCTGTCTACCCCAGCTGCTGCACTCTCACCTACAGGGCTGTGCCTGCCCATTCAGATCTGCCCCATGCTGTGCTGGTGTCCCACAGCAGGAGCCACCCGAGAGGAGACTGGGGTCTTCCCTCACTCACCAAAGGTTGCAGCCCTCACTGTCCTCCAGCAGCATGTAGGGTAGCCCCAGATGCCCAGGGGCTAGGGTGAGGGAAGATCGCTGCTTACTTCCCCTACTGCTCCAGGCTGCGCTCTGAGGCTCCTACCTCTAGCACAGGCTGCCCTGCGCATGCGCAGGGGAACCAGATGGCACTTTTTGGAGCAGGGTAGGTGCACCTCCGCTCTCCTTGTAGTACTGCCTGCCTTGCTGGAATGCAGTGTTCCGCCTCGTTTTTCTATTTTATGGGGCCCCAGAACAGTGTTACGGTGCATTCCAGCCTACTTCAATCCCTGGACGTGCCATGGGTTATGTTGGTGAGCTCATGGCTCTTTTGGTGTGAAGTAGCAGTCACTGCTGTAAGCAGTGTTTTATATGTAACAAGTGGTATAGAGCTGGAGCAATTACTTTGCTTTCATAATTAACTCAAAACCAAGGCGTCCCCTGTGGCACCTTAAAGACTGTCAAATTTCTTTGGGCATAAGCTTTTGTGGGCGCCAACTCACTTCGTCAGGTGTTTCTGATGAAGTGGGTTGCAGCCCACAAACGCTTATGCCCAAAGAAACTTGGTAGTCTTTAGGGTGTCACAGGACTCTTTGTTTTTGCTGTGTACAGACGAATACCTCTGAGAAGAGAGGCAGCAAGCCCAGAGGTGTCAGGACTATGAACTGCCAAGCCTAGAGATATAGAGCCTCATACCACATGGAAATGAAGCACTGGCCATAAGGTCTGAGGTTTCTCATGGCACAGGAGTGTCGACCAGGGAAAAGACCCAGGGCCAGGGCCCCACCCCATGAGTCCTCGCCACACCCCTGGCCCCAATCCAGAGTTGGGGCCCCAGGCTCCTGCTGCTGCCAGGCTGGCCCCTGATCCCCGGCTGGGGCAGGGCTGGGCAAAGCAGTGGCCGCTGCAGGCGGCCCGGCCTGGATCCTGGGCCAGGAGAGGCAGGTGCCACCGCGACCAGCCTGGCCCTGGATACTCAGCCGGGGATGAGGCCAGTAGAGGGCGGGGGGACACAGAGCGTTCGGGGCACTGGTGCCGGGACTTAGAGCATGTGCTTCCTGTGCCAGGCACCAGCAACATCCCTGCCATGGCAAGTGCAAGGTGTAGTTCTCAGACTATCCTTTCTACAAGTAAACATAGAGCCAAGCATATGTTTTTTCCTCTGCCAAACACAACATGTGATGCAGTTTTCCCCTGGGTGGAGGTTGAGAAAGAGAATGAAACGCATATGACAGATCTGTAGTCGGTTTGTTTAATACACTATTGGAAGCCATTTAGTTCCATGGCCAAGAGGATAGGGTACGAACTATATGGAATAGAAAGTTTTTTGCACTTAAGGAGTCACTCTCATGTTGTTTATGTTTTGTGCATGAATAATTAATATGTCTGTCATTTGAGTTTCTACTATATGTATGTTGTGTTCCATCTTTGGGCCTCAGTAAGTTGGGAGGCATGCCTGTATTAAAGATGGAGACTGAATGAGAACCGAGTGGGGAAAAAACTCAGTGAAAGCCCAGGGTGTCTTTCTGCAATGCTGCATGGGCAATGCAAGGACCTGGTTAATTGGGGGGGATGGGAGGTGGGCATGATGTTGAGATGGAGCAGGGTAAGATCCCACTTGTGTAGCTCACACTAGTACTGATGCCATTATTACAAGTAACCCAGTGACACTCCCAGTTGGTAGTGATCCTCTAAAATGTAATGTTACTGACAAGGCCGTTGCTTGTATGGAAGGTAGGAAGTTCAAGAAACAGAGTTCTGGGGAAAGATTTTATTTTACAGCATCCTACGGTGTTGGCTAATAGTTTTTCTTAATGTTTTAATGCCTTTCCTGTTAATTGTTCTGGCTTTTGTATTTCACTGTACAGGGTGTGTAGATCAAATCATAACTACAGAAACCTCTGCAAATAAAAAATGTCACGGAAGGGCTTTAAGGAAAGCAAGAAAGCAAATATCTCCAGCTCCCTGGAATCTGAAGATATTAGTTTAGAGACTACAATACCAACAGATGACATTTCCTCTTCAGAAGAGAGAGAAGGTACCACCAAAATCACTAGGCAGCTGATTGAGCGGAAGGAGTTGCTTCATAATCTTCAGTTGCTGAAAATAGAGTTATCTCAGAAAAACTTAATGATTGACAACTTAAAAGTGGAATATCTGACCAAAGTAAGAAAGTGTATAATTCTGTAACTCTGCCCTATTCCAGAACAGCTGCTTATGTATAAAAAAGTACTTTATATACTGCATTGTTTATGGTTCTTAAATAACTCAGTTTACAAATCAGTTTCAGTCACTGTAACTGAAATGAAGGGAAATAGACTACAGTAGTGAAAATGTGAGTTCTTTTGCTCAGTAGAAATCTCTAGTGTCTGAATTCACTTTCATTTTTGACTTAGTCCTGAGTACTTAACATTTTCAGAGTACATTACAAACTTCAGTTTTCATAATACTCCTGTAGGATAGGTAGTAACATATCATCCTTTTTAAAAAAAAAAAAAAAAAGAAAGTAGAGAATGGGGAAACTGAGATGTGAAGGAATTATTTTCATTTCCCAAGGATGTATTTTTAGTGAAGGCAGAGCTGCAATTAGAACTTAAGAATTCTTGTGAGAACACCTTAATTTTGTGCTTTTTACAGTCTAAAGCATAGAAAAAGCAGTCTCAGGCACTTTCACCATTTAAGGTCAAGTATTTTCAGTCAACCTCCCCCCCTTATCCCTGTATCAGTGAAGCATTTACTGTAGAAAAATAAAAAAATGTGTGTGATTTAAAGGATAGCCAGCTTGAAAAGACTGAGAAACACTGAAGTAAACCTTTGAGTGGTCTTCTTCACAGACATGCTGTTCTCATGAGAAGCAGACTAATGGTCAGCATCCTAGAAGTGAGAAATTTCATATTCTGCCCCATCTCATCTACAGGGTGTAGGGAGAGAAGCAGAAGTGAGTGGGGACAGCAAAAATGCCTCACTATGTTGATGTACGTGTTTACTATTGCCATATTTATCCAAGGGCTTGTCTACAGTTACAGCAGTGCAATTGTAGTGCTTAGTGAAGACACTACCAATGCAGATGGGAGAGCGTCTCCTGTCAGTGTAGATTCTCCGCCTCCCTGAGCGGAGGTACGTATGCCAATGAGAAAAACCCTCTTGTCAACATGTCATAGCACTGTCTATTCAGGGACTGATAGAGGTTAGTATACTTCAGTCACTCTGGGGTGGGGCTTTTCCACTTCCCTGAATGATGAAGTTATATCACAATAACTTCATGGTGTTGCCCAGGGCTCAGCCTCCTCTGTTGGCATCTGTTTATAACTAGCACTTGTCTGCCAAGTGGAATTTAGGCCAAATCCTGCTATCAAATTGGAGCAAGCAGATGCTTCTGCCTATGTGAATCCAACTGTAGAACTGGACCCTTACACTGTAGGTGCTTTGGGACAGGTCGTATGTCTTCTTTTGAGAGATGTTTAGAATACTTTTGGATTTTCTTAAAACAATCAGAATAGCAGTCTCCTAAGCAATTCAGATCTCTGCCGTTTTTTCTTGACTCTTAGTAAAAGATAACCTAGAGCTGTTTCATTTTCAGAAAATATTTTGAGACATTAGCAAGAAGTCATCTTTCTTTTTTATTTTTAATTGCTTGTAGATCGAAGAGCTAGAAGAGAAGCTTAATGATACAATCCACCAGAAGCAGTTGTTATCTTTACGATTAGACAACCAGTTGGCATTACAGCAAGAAGATGCCAGGTATGAGAATAAATAAACCAGCTTCAGATTAATGTGTCCTATTTATCTAAATGGGTAGGAAATAAAACAGGCCTCAATAAATGTCCTGCAGACCTAGGCACTAACCCCAAAACTGGAACACCTAGGCTTGTAGCACATTAGAGGGCCCCACACTGCCAAAAAGCTGCCACCATGTTCGGCAATGGTGTGGGGCAAAGTAGCTCCACCCTGCTGCTGCTGCTGCTGCAGCAAAAACCCTGCTGCCACCCTGGAGTCTTGTGGCACAGGTGTGGGGCACAAAACCCCTGCTGCCACCTTGGACACTTGTAGCACCGGTCTGGGGTGCAAACTCTGCAGCTGCCAAAAAAAAGCTGTGTGCTGCCGAAGGCATTGGTGACTTTTATTTTTTTTTGCTGGGCGGGAGCAGAGGGAGAATGGCACACCAAGGGTTTTCTGCCCCCTTTAACGCCTCAGCTTAGCAAGGCACCAGGGTTACAATTTTCAGGTGCCATGGCAACCTGGCACCTGGCTTTTGTTGAGTCCTGAAATAAAACATGACAGGTTGAAGGTTACTGGAACAGCAATTTGGCTTCAGGTTATATATGCCTTTTCATTCTAAACCTTCACTTGTAACTTTTAACTGTAGCTTGCTTCAATGTTCTTTACCAGTGCTACCTGAACTGAAATTGTACTGGAAACTTTGATGTAAGAATCTGCTGTTTTGAGAATAAAGAGCTTGGACAGGAGGAATACTTCCCTTTAAAAATAATAAATTTGCAACTTTTTTTTTTTAGCAGTTCTATATCCTGCATGGTTTGGGAAGGTGGGAGGGAATAATGTTTAGAATGCTGCCATTTGGCCCTGAAAGAGCCCTTGTTAAGCAAAAATACACCTAGTATTGAGTAAAAAATATACTTTGACTGAAATCTTCTAAAATCTGGCTGGGGCATAGAGCCAGATATAGTAACATTCTGTTGACACAATACCTCACTAAGGAATTCTGTTCTCACTTCTTTTGCTGATGGGTCTTAAGAAAGATTGTGAAATGTAGAATCTTATTTAGTGATGTTTTGCATCACAGCAGGTGATAAACAAATTAAAGCACAGAGAAATTGTGACTTTCTACTGGTCTTTTTGTGTAGATTTGTGGCAGTATGGGGGACTGAATGCAAATCTCAGGTTTGAGAACCCAGTGGCTCTCAGGAAACTGTTTTCGTATTTCCTGCTTGGTTTGGTGGATTGATCATGAAATTCCTACCTTGGTTTTTCCAGTGATTCACTATATAGTTTTGGGCACTTACCATCTCTGCTTGAATTTCTTCATTTGTAAAATTAGGATAATTATTATTTGCCTACCTCAAATATTGTGAGATTGATTAGGTTGGAAACAAACACTTAAGACATGTTTATCATAATTTTCTGATATGTTTAGAAAACATCAAGAGCTAATGAAACAGGAAATGGAAACCATTTTAATGAGGCAAAAACAATTAGAAGAAACAAATCATCAGTTAAGAGAGAGGGCTGGAGATATCCGTCGCAGCTTACGTGACTTGGAATTGACAGAAGATTATTATGAGAAACTAAAATCTCTTCCTGAAGATGAACTTTCCATTCCTGAATATGTTTCTGTGAGTACATTGTGTTCTGTATTGTTGTGCAAAATGCAAGTTATCATGGTCTAATAGCCTGTTCGTAAAGGTCACGAATACTTAATATATTCTTCCTGACTAAGAACAATGTCTCTGTGAAGACAGTGGAGAGAAGTCTTTAGAACCCTGCTTCTTTCACCATTAGTCCCAAGTTCTCCTACACTAGAAATGAGACTCCTATTGCTGGGCCTCTTCCTAATAAAGTTCAGGCATTAAAAGTGACATCCAGGAGGAAAGAAGGTGCTTCTTAAAACTCAGTCTTCAATACCTAGTAGGTTGAAGCGAGTACTGCTGTATATTTGAGAAAGAGAAGTGGATGAGATTTGTTTTACTTGAGTAGTGAACAGCAGCAGTGAGGTTAAGTGTCAGGAGAAGCAGCAAGGTGAACATGCCTAGAGGTGGAAACACAGGTACATAAGGAGCTCTTTTGGCAATAATTTAGGCCCCAAGCAAATTTAGGCTCCTATAAGTTTAGGAGGCCATTGAAGTGGTAAGTTTTTTTTGAATATCTGTGGGGGCTAAAGTCCCAGATTTAGTTGGTGAAGAAATGTATCTGTTTTTCTTCATGGGATAAATGGAGTATTATAAATCAATGTGACTTACCAGACCCCAAAAAACCAAGTCTCTCATCTGCAGAAGGTGTTGAGTGGTTCTAATGACCTTATACGTATCATCATATGGAAGACTTAAATAAAAATACAGACATACAGGTCTGAACTTGTCTTAACCCTTTCTTGTTTGTTGATATTTAGGTATATTTTCAAAGTTGGAGTTTTTTAAATAAACCAAAAAAACAAAAACAAAAAAAACCCTATACACAGGCCATTTTTAAGAGTTAAGTGTATTGTGTTTATAATTTTATATATTCAAAATTCTGATATTTATAGTGTATCTATTTTTGTATATTTTATATTGCCTATAAAAAGGATGTCAGGACTTTGCAGATGATAGATGAAATTATCCGTTTCAAAGCATTTAAGATGTCCGAGAGAAATAATGTTTGACTAAAGATGAGTAGGTAAATAACTGTGGTGCATACCTGTGTGCGTGCAGATATGTGTATGTTGTGCCATTGCATAAGCAAACAAGGAATTCCATCATTCTGCGTGTTTTGTTTTGTAACATTTTCAAACCACAGTTAGGTTCACAGCAGAGTTAATAAAGAGAAACAAACTTTCAAATTTGTTTTGTGTATTTTTAAAATATATTTTTGCTTTGTAAAAAGATCTAGTTGTCTTAAGTTAATGTTCTTTTAGTAAGGACTTATAAAGCTTGTTATAAGAAATCTTGGGAAATAAATTTTATTATAGGATCACTGGGAAGGCCTTTTACCACAGAAGCAAGTGTGTTTCCATCTACAAACTACAGCATGTAATTAATCTTGTACCTATTACAAAGCTGAAGAAGATGGGGTCAAAAAAAATATCATCATCATGACTGGGTTAATTACTTAAAAATGCTCTGTTTTTGAATGAGTATTGTTAAAATCATTAGAATTCTTATTTCTTTGGAAGCTGTATTTCCTTTTTGTCTTTTTCAAACTTAATAGGCCAGCATCAACATTTTCTTTCTCAGATATAAATAGGCAAACACCACTGTTTTGGAAGCCAATATTTACTTTGGAGCTCCTTTCAGTAATCATCCCAGTGACCGGTCACCTTCCTCTCCCTTTATCACTTGCAGCAGAAGGAAATGGAGGATGATTTGTATTCCATCTGTGCATCTACTGCTTTTATCATCATTGACAGCAGTGTGTGACTGTCAGGAATTAAGAGTTTGGTCCTCCTAGGTTTCACCTGGCATGACAAATGAAACCTTTCTGTTCAGAACTTTGGGGTTAGGGGTGGAGAGGGGTAGTGCTGATTTTAAACTTAATGAGATAATTTTTAGAGGTACGAAGGGAATATGTAAGAACCATGGGCCAGATAAATTGCTTTATATTAGTTGCATGTTTTAATCAATGGTTGAATCAACATACAATCGAGTGAGAGAAGCTACTGTTGTGTTACTCTCATCTGTTGTTTCGAATTCATATGTGAATATTTAGTGTGGAAGGAATAAGAAAAGTATAAAAATGTCAGTCTGAAAGACTATTTACAAATGGTGTAATTGAATAATACATTTAAAATGTTTGTATAATTAATGTATACATTACTAGAAATACTAACTTCTCTGAAAAACAAATGTTTGTTCTTAAGCGAGGGGCATAAAATGTTTTAATAGTGCTTTTATTAGAATCTGTTCGCTGCAATTTTTTGGACTAATTTCAAGAGTGTTTAATATATATTTTAAAGCTGCACCAGTGTTTTTTGTTTTCTCTTCTAGATTCAATTCTATGAAGTTGTCCATCCATTAAGAAAAGAATTAAATGAACTACAGGTGAAAAAAGACAGCCTAACTGAAGAATTAAGCTATTACAAATCCGAGTTAAAATCTGTGATGGAGGTTTGTATGTTTTAGTACTACAACTATGAAAATAAGTAATAAAATAATCCTATTCTGTCAAGTGTCATTTCCACTCCAATTACCATTCAGATCAGATAGGTTTCATAGAAGAGTATCCCTGTTTTTAAAATCTTGCAAAGCAGTTGTTTGGAAGCACATCTGGTGTACTGTCACATTTTCCTTTTTTTTTTTTTTTTATTTGGGTTTTTTTTAATACTTTCTTTTATTCTTTCCCTATTTTTATTTATCACTAAAGATTTGTAAATAGGGTCTTCAATGCTTTGGTGTTCACCTGCTCCTGCTATTTTGTTCCTTATCTGAAATAATGATCTTATGATATCAAACTAGATCCCATAGCAATTACTCGTGACACCATAAATAAAAGATTGTGCTACAATTAAAGAATAAATTATTCAGACTTACTAAAAATCCTACTGTGTCTTCTAGAAAAATAGAAGACACAAAAAACAGAAATACTGCTCCCCCCCCCACCTCCCAAAGCACTTCAAAACAGTGGTTCTCAACCTTTTTTCCATTGCAACACATCTGACAGATGATGTTTCCCTGCATGACACACTACAATCCACTGGTGGTAATGGCACTTGGGAGGCTGTGGCATTCTGGGGGATGCAGCTCTCTGGGATGTGGATGGGGGCAGAGTCACGCCAGCATAGGCTGGTGTATTGGCAGTCTGGCTTGATGGGGCCAGGTTTAATTTTGTGGGGCAAACAGTTCCCCCCTTGCCTAGGATTTCTGGGTTGCAGCTGCTAAGTCCCTTTATGCATCTGGCCCTGGCTGCTGCCTATGTTGTAAATCAGGAGTGGGCTGTTGAAGGCAGCAGAGAGCAGTGGGTGGCAGGAACCCTAAGCTGGCTCCAAGCTGAGGTGCCAATTTTCTGTGTCACATCTCCCAGCTCTTTGCGACACACTTTTGTGTCCCGACACAGTGGTTGAGAACATAACGTCCTTTTAAAAGAATACGTCTGAGATTTACACTGTTTTGCACAAAATGAATTAACACAATTGCATCTCTATAGTTAAGATTGCAATAACTTATTTTCTTTTCTAAATCCTTGATAATAGTTGCCTCAACTAACTCGTTTTACACTTTTTCTCCCTGAAACTTTATGGCTGGCTAAAGCCATGTCTACACTGAAATTGCTGTATCAATCCCCATGAAACTACTTTGAATGAAGAAATTTTATTGAAGTTAGAGTTTCGAAAATAATGCTACACACAGCATTTCTCTGTCACCTTTTAACTTCCCTCCTCACTACTCCAAACTTCTAAAAATGCAACTGCCCTAGTTTCTCATTAAACTACACTGTTACAGATGTTTTTTAATAAATTCCCATCAAAGTAATTATGGATGTGGCTACTTAAATGTGGCAGTGTTTAGAACAGTCTTGAAAGAACAGACTAATAATTATGTCCAATTAAGAGTCTTAGTCTGTGAAATGCCGAACACTCTGATCTCACTTTTGACTTTTATTTCTTTAATTTTCTTTAATTTTTTATTTCTTTCTTAACAAACACTCCCTTGCCCCCAAAATTCTTTCATAATCATTTAGTATTGCTTTCACAGCTTAGCTTTCTCCTGTCCTTGGAAAATATCCCTATAGACATGAAAGTCTTATGTTGTGTTATATATAAAGCATTTTGCTCTTCTAACTTAACTGGATGCATTCAATCTTTGCTTAAATTATGGAAAGAATTTAGCAGTTACAGAACTCGGAATTGATTTCTTATATTTAAACTCATGATCTGTGTGAATCATACTGTTTCAGTCCAAGGTCTGACTTGAAGAAAGAATTGTTACTTATGGGGGCAGATTCAACTCTGAATTAAATTTTGCTATAACGGGATAAGAAAAATAAAAGTTAAAAGGTCTGCTTTATGTTGCATTGCTGTTCACTTGATTTTTCCCTTTCTACTTATTTTGCATGTAATAAATGCCAGATAAGCACAAACTTCACTATCACTTGTTTTCTGAAATTAAGTCTGACCTGGTTGTGCATCATCCATGAATTTTGGATTTCTGCCCACTTCTGAGATATAAATTAGGAGTTATGATTTTCATATGAAAATGTTAGCTAGCTAAGAGATGTTTTTTATTTGTGCTGGAATCATAATTTGGAAGCTATTCTCAAGTATGTTAATCCATTCTGCTACATAACACTAAATCATTCCTTTTTTAATTACAGTTAAAATTTTGAAAACTAATCCAACTTCAGATAAGTGCAACTGAAAAATGGGATATGTTACAATAACTGCTGTGCTATTAAAACAGGTGTAATCTGTTTACTTTTGTCTTCTGTAGATTTTTGTTTCCCTCACCTCATGGTGGCAGCATCTGTCTAGCAACTGACCATCCTAGGAGTTTGAAATCCATTGTTTTTACACCAGTAACTAAAAAACAATACACTGTCTTTGTTGAATCAGGAATGCTGTATTCCTTAAGACAGTTAGCTGGTGTGAACAAATGACACATTAAATATTGACAGGATGAGAGATCAGAACAATGGAATGTCATAAGTAAAAGGATTTCCCCCTGAAAGTACTGACATGGCTAACTATAAATAGTGAAGGTTCTTAAGTTTGGTAGATATCAGTGTGTCAGATTAAGTCAGTGATTCCCAGCCTTTTTGACTCAAGCGCAACAGATATAATTTTTACACTCTGAAAGACCACCAGTCTCCAGCAGCCCCTCTCTGCCCATGCTGCAGCCAGAGGGAAAGTGTTCAGCTTGTAGGATCTCCCATCCTCTTGGCTGCAGCAGGGAAACCATGCACTCTACCTATAGACCCAGGTGGAGCATTTTGCTGTGCCCCCTGCTACAGCCAAGGAGAAGGGAGTGCTGATTTCGCAGCCTCTTGGCAGCAGCACAGAGCCTACACTGGCAGTGTGCTTTGCTAAACACTTAGGCAGCAGTTCCCTTTTGCAGCCAGCGAGGAGGTGCTGCAGGCCACTCTGAAAGACCTCACAGACCATGGGTTGGGAACCACTGGGTTAGATAATTTGTTCACAACCTGGGGGGCCACAGAGTGGCTCCAGGGGGTTCATGGACAGGCTGGGAGCTGGATGCCGCCAGGGTCTGAGGTTCCCATGGAAGCCCAGGCTTTCAGATGGCAGAGAGCTTCCCCCAGGCAGGGAGTTTTTAAAACTCCTGTGCCCTGAGCATGCTAAGAGCTTGCTCAGGGAGAGTAGCGTGTGGGAGGGGGCCAGGTGCGGCAGCTCTGGCCAGGTAAAGGGGGGAAGGGGCCCTGGGGAGGGTTGGGGGTGAGCGGGAGGGAGGCTGGAGAATGGGACCAGGGGAGGGCAAGGGCAGGGAGGCTCCTCCAGAGCAGCAAGGGCTGTATTCTGCCCCTGGGGGCCACATTGTGGCCCACAGAGGCACTGCCACTACATTAAGACTGCAGCTGGGGGGGGACACAGAAATTTTAATTAAAAAAGGGGTCCCCAGCCTGGAAAAGGTTGGGAACCACTGATCTGTTGCATGTATTCTGTATGTACACTTTTCTATAAATGAAGCAAACGTTACACAAAAACATGTTTTGAATTGAGCTGTGAGGCATTAGGTCTTTTAATGAAACCCAGGACTGACATGTGCTGGTGAGTCTGAATCTGGAATACTTTGTTCAGTTTTGGGCTCTGCACTACAGAAAGGATGTTGACAAAATCAGAGTCCAGCAGAGGGCAACAAAAATGATTATGGGTTTGGGGCACGTGACTTACTAGGCTTATTTTATATGCAGAAGAGAAGACTGAGGGGTGAGGGTTGATAGCAAGCTTCAACAACTTGAAGGGATGCTTCAAAAAGGAGGGAGCTCAGCTGTCCTCAGTAGTAACAGTGGACAGAACAAGGAGCAGTGGTTTCAAGCTGCAGCTGGAGTGGTCGAGGTTGGATACTAGGAAAACTACTAGGAGGGTAGTCAAGCATTGGAATGGGTTACCCTAGGGAGGTGGTAGAATGTCCATCTTTGGAAACATTTAAGGTTTAGTTAGACAAAACCCCGGCTGGGGTGATTTAGTGGGAGTGGTTCAGATTTTGGGATCATTTGGATTAGATGTCCTTATGAGATCCCTTCCAAGGCTATGATTCTAGGCACTATTTGATTAGTGCCAATTCTCAGGATCTACAAATTGAGATTAAGGCAAGAAGTTTAAGGTTAATTTAATGATTTGCTATCTACTAGTTTGTTCCCATATATCACATTTTAAAGGTCTAAGAAAGGATCTAGAAAAATGGAAGATAAATATTGATCAAAGGACTGAGGAATAAAGGCTTAAAAGCTATTGGGGAAACTAGATGAAAATTAATGGAGTATTGTACACAGGAAGTTAATATGGATGATATAATGGTCCTTCTGACATTAAACTCTAACAGAGAAGAATGTGAGTGATGAAAATTAATCAATTAATTAAAATAAAAGTAGGAAAAATGTGGCCTGAATATATAGGTCAATATTCATTGACAGTGAGTGATCTAGGTTATGAAGTAAGCAGCCCAGAGAAGAGGTGGGAGCCCTATTAACAAAGCTATACTGTACATAATGCAGTAGGCGATCTATTGGGAACAGTCATTTTGGTTTTATTCTCACAAACACAATATCCTTAAGTGAAGTAAAAATCAGTTGATCTTTAATTATATTAAAATATGTTCTAACTTGCAGAGCTATGAAGATGAACGAAGAAGTCGTTCAGAACTTGAAGTTAGATGCCAACGTTTGACACTGGAACTAGCAGATACTAAACAGATGATTCAGCAAGGTGACTACAGGCAAGAGAACTATGATAAAGTAAAACGGTCAGTATGTGTCTGGAGTACCTATACTCAATTGAAAATTATTTCAATATTTTTGTTAATCAAGGTGGACTTCATTTTGGTTTTTTGATTCATGACAGCTCAGAAATATATTGTGGACGAATTATTCCTCAGCTTGATAAGTGAATTGTTCAGATTGTGGCTATGTCTGGTTGTGCAAGAAAGACTAAACTTTTTTTCAGAACTGGTTGCCTGAAACTAGGTTCCTAAAAATCCGTAACAGATACTTAGATGGGGGTTGATTTTTTTTTTTTTCTCTTCTCCAGGAGGGTTAAACAACCTCAGTTCCTAGTGAAGAGAGAAGCTGCAGGTACTGAAAGTCTTAGGAAACTACACTGCTTAAACAGAAATGATCTGTTTTTTTTCAAATGTTCTGATTTTTTCCAGGCATCCAGATTAGAAAATTTTGGCCTATGAGCTTTTGCTGTTTGTTAAAACATCAAAGAACTCATCTTGATTTCCTTTAGTGCAGATATGCTATGCAACACAGCTTATTTGTCACATTTATTTGCATTTCAGCTAAACAAATATTAATATTCATATCATTTTAATGAAATACTGTTGTGTCCCTAAATGCTTCACAGAACTAAATAATAAGCACTTTGTGTGCCCTTTCATAATGCTAGAAGGAGAGCAATGCAGAAGGATGAGGTCTGGTGATCCAAAGGTTTGGAAGCCTGTGGGTTCTAGTGTGAGCACAGATTTAAAAGGTCCATTATGAGAGAATCCTTTGTGATGGGATCCCTACACTTACCTCAGGGATAGTTTTTAACTGTAAGGAGCTGTCTTCTTTTATTTCTATAATGCATTTACTGGTATTTTGTTCATTTTGTTGCTGAGTGCCTATTCTGAAAATTACTGTTAAAGAAATAATGCAAAATAAATATGTATGTTTCATCCCAGTTCTTAGATGCTTTTCAGTGTGTACAGAAGGCTACCAGCAGATCTGGCCACCAGCAGATCAGTGGGGACACAGTTTCCAAATCAGAGGATTGCCAAGGGGGCAGGGTGGAACAAAACAAAACAAAAACTTTGTCAGCAACCCACTCTTTTCTTGTTGAGAGAGCCCCAACTCCAGCACATCTGCTGATCTTAAATATCACAGTATGTCATTGAGAGAGTTGATCTTTTGAGAGGCAGGTCTTGAAGCATTTATGGCTTATAAATTAAAATCAACATTTTGAATTCTACCTGCAAGCATGACATGGATTACTGCTTTAATGTACTCCTAACAAGCAACTCCATTTAATAAGAAGGCCATATCATTCTGCTTTTTCTTCAGCTTCTAAACTAATTTCAGGATGTACACCTCTGCAAAGTGAATTATAGCAATCTAATTTCAAGGTGACAAAGATGTAAATAACTGTGGCAAACTCTCCATTTGGGAGACTAGGTTGTAGTCATCGTGCCAAGTTCAGATGGTAAAAAAGCACTCTTTGGCATGGGTGCTACCTGGGCATCATTGAATAGCACAGGGTCTAACAGTATGTTGAACACCAGTTTTATAAATACTAGCGCTATTCAGAGTTCTGCAAAGTCTTCTGGCGCCTTTCTACACCCACCAATGTTCTTTCTGTCTTGTCTAGGTTACATTATAGCTGGTTAGTTTTCATCTCCATCTCAAGCAGGCAGCACTTGTTCAAGTGCTCTGGTTGGGTCAGATACAGTGCTATCAATCTGAAGAGTCACAGATATATCGAATGCATTAGCACCCTTGTCTCCTCACTAACCTTCCCAGCATCATATGTATATCGAACAAGAGAATGATATAGCTCCCTGTAGCAGGAATGAAGTCACTCCACAATTTCATCCATCCTTCCAACTGTCTGGAACAGAATCAATCAATGCCATGATCAGTCGTATCAAAGGGAGTGCTGGCTCTACCCATAAGACAATGAGGCCCTGGCTTGGGGCGCCACTGGCTAAGGGATGCCGTCGTGCCAAGCTGGGGGCAAAGCAGGCTGGCCCAGGAGTCAGACCCCGCACTCCTCCCCTCCCTGGAGACAGAGCAGGCCAGCCCATGGGGAGGACTCCGCTCTCTAGCCCCACCTCTGGGCTGGCTTTCCCTGCCCCTAGGGCAGAAGAGTGGGAGAGCAGAGTCCACCCAATGGGTTGTGCTGCTCCACTCCTGGGCCAGCTGTTCCCCAGGTTCTGCATGCTCCTCCTTCCCCGCCCATGAGAGGATGTGTGAGAGTAAAAGCTGGCTTTGGGCACTACCGCCCCTTAAGCCAGACCTGATCAAAGGCTGCAGACATATTTAAAGAATAGGCACAGAGACTTTAACATTGTCCATTGTCATGAGGAGACAATGGTATGTTCCAAAGTTAAATTTGAGAACTACAAAGGGAGAAGAAGAGAATTTTGGTGTAGTCCAGCAAGATAAGTTTTCAAATGAGAAATATAAAAATTGAAGGTTGAAAAGTGATAAAGTGAGATGATATGAGAAAGCAGCCCCAGATGACAGGAAATGAAGAAGGGAAGGACTGGAACCAATAGTGGCTACAGTGAATGATGGGAAAGAGACAATATGAGTTGAATGCAGGGTGGATTAAAGGTATACATGAGGTTTGCAGACTTGTTTTTGTTTCACTGAATGTGTTTCATAATACTTTTGGTTTTATTTTAATAGTGAGCGAGATGCATTTGAACATGAATTGTCAGAGCTCAGAAGAAAATATGAAATACTGGACGTGTCACACAAAGCACAAGCCAAAGAAAGAAATGATTTATCAAAAGAGGTAAACATGTAGTTCTTTTAGTGATTGTCCACATGAATTCTATTCCTGGTGTGTGAAATCAGATTACTTTGAAAAGCAATGCCTATTGGGACCATGTCTGCTTACTTTTTAATTATTCTTTCTGAGCACAATCCCCATGTCCTCTCTGTCTTGAAGAAGGACACTTCCAATGTTCTATCTAATTCATTCTCCAGACATGCTGGGGAAGCAAGAGAGGTGTTTCTGCTGCAGAATAGTTCAATATACACCTTCCTACACTGAGCAGGGCTAGTGTCAGTCCTTAGACATCCAATCAGCCTCTTTCTGTTAAGGCCCCTTTGACTCATGATTCCACTACAAATTTCCTGCCAGCTTTTTGCTCAGAGGCCTCGTTTGGACCATGCCATTGACATCAATATCTGGAAGGGGTGGAAGGGAGCACTGCTCTAAAGGGGTATGTCTACAGTATGAGTTTAAGTTGACTTAAAGCCCCTTAAGTCAACTTAAACAAATCCCTGTCTATATTCAGAAATTATAAAGCTGAGTTAATAACTCCTGCCCACTTCCCCGCCCCAGAGTGGATAGGGCTCTGGGCCCCCATCCAGCCTGAGGGGCCCAATCCAGCTTCTGCCATGTGGGGAGAAGCAGGGAGCCGAATCTGTCTCCCAGCTCCTCTCTGCAGGTGGTGGGGGCTAGCAGTCAATTCCTGTAGCCTGCAGAGAGGGGCTGAGAGTTTGATGGGGCTCTCAGCGTCTCTGCGGCTGCAGGGGCGAGGAGCCAGTTTGGAGCCAGTCTGGATCCCAGCAGCTTGAGGCAGGGAGCAAGCAGCTAGAAGTCTGGTCAATTTCACAAACACCAAGCCTGTGAAATTGACCAGGATCTGAGCTGCTTACCTGGGGGCCTAAGCAGCTGGGAACCAGATGGGCTCCAAGCCAGCTCCTAGCCCTCATAGCCTGGAGAGAGGGGCTGAGAGCCCACTTGGATTCTCAGCCCCTATCTTTGGTCAGTGGGGGCTGGCAGCTCACTCCTGCCCTGGCCACTTGCGAGCGGCCAGGGGTTCAGGAAGCCAACTTGTCCCCTAGCTGCTTGCAAGTATCCAGGGGTGAGGGGAACCAGCAATTTCCTTGACTGCATGTGAGTGGCCAGGGGAGATGCCAGTGAAGCGGCCAGGGGACAAGCCGGCTCCCCACATCCCTGACTACTTGCTAGTGGCCAGGGGGGATGCCAGTTCCCACACCCCTGACTGTGGAGAGGAGCTTGGGCCCGGGTCAGACTCGTAGCCCCTCTCTGCAGGCTGCAGGAACCAGCTGCTGTGCCGCCCTGCTGCTGGCAGAGAGGGCTGGGAACGGGACCTGGTTCCCAGCTCCTGGCCAGAGGACAGGAGCTGGATCAGGCCCCCAGGCCCGCTCGGCCCCTGGAGCTGATTGGGCTCTGGGTACCCAGCTGGGGTGGGGTAGGGGTGTGTCTGCCCTTCCCCAGTGTAGACATAGCCAAGATGAGCCCAGTTACAGGTCACCATTTCTGGCATCTGATAGATTGAGACAGAAGGATCACCAGCATCATCTTGGATTTAATTCATCCAAGGGCTATAAGAGTAAGAGAGTCCCTTCTGGTCCTCCAGTGCCATCTTCCAAGTCAGCACATACATTACCCTTAGAATCACTAGAGTATGTTAACGTGAGGCGCCTGAAGCCTTTGTACAGAGTGATTCTGTGACACTAGCTCCAGTACCTTACTTGGTACTTACTACCCTCTACCTGGGCACTAACTATCGCTGCATCTAAATCATTCACTGTGCCAGCTGACTTTTCAGTGAGTTAAGTATCATGCTCATCTTTCTTGGAAAGAGAAAGCTGGTTGTAGCCAAACCAGCAACTTCAGGATCGACTCTCAGGAATTGGTTGCCCTTTAAAGAGGAATGTTCCTCCTTTTTCTCCATTGCTGAGTTTATCAGAATTAATTTTCCATTTGTCTACCTTTGCCTCTCTGTGTAGCACAGTGGAAATCAGGGATAGATTCTAGGGAGGAGTTTACAAGAGGTGGTAGAAAGAGGTCTGGTATTCAATGGGCTCATCCTATCTGTTACTTAAATCCCCTTGTGTCATCCGCTTCAGTTATATCCATGGCAACTGTAGCCTTACTGGATGCTGTAGGGTGCATAACCGTTTTCCAGGAAGTCTCCTTCATTGACTCTCTGACTAAATCACCCTCCCCAAGGAGACAAATCAGGCTGCTTCAGAGGAGCTGTGTGGTACAGCTACAGAGGCTATGTTCACACACAAAGTACTTGTTTCAAAACAAGCCGTTTCGTAATAATGTGTTATTTCGAAGCACCTTATTTCAAAAGACAAAAAAGTGTCTTCGAAATAAGGGAAACGAAATAGCATGTCCACAGTGTGGACATGCTATTTTGCTTCGGGGGGCTGCAGACCCTCGCGGAGTGAGAGAAGCTGGTGGCTCACCCCGCAGGGGTCTGCAGAGGGCTGCAGCCCCCGCGGGGTGAAGCGGATCCAGGCGCTTCACCCCGCCGGGGTCTG
>ML681993.1:34668749-34685622 GCA_007922195.1 Podocnemis expansa | reverse complement strand
GGGGTCTGCAGTCCCCCTCTGCCAGCCAGGGGACACCCCTCAGCACCCTGGCCAGGGTGCAGAGGGTTCCCTGGCCAGAGTGCTGAGGGGGTGGCCTTTCCCCCCAGGGTGCTTTGCACTCTGGGATAAAGGTCAAATGTTGTTTTGGAACAAACTGTTTTGAAACACATCCTCATGGGGTTGTTTTGAAACGGAAGGAGGTATAAGCCATTTCGAAACACGGCTCCCATTTCAAAACAAGGGAACCCCTTGTTTCGAAATGGGAGTACATCGTGTGGACATGCTGTTTCTTATTTTGAAACAAATTTTTTCAAAATAAGAAGCCTGTGTGAACACACCCAGATCCTTGAGAGGCAGGAGGAGAATAGTGGAGAAGATGGTCGGCTGTTGGGCAGTGTCTGATCCCAAATAAGGCAGTGAACACCCCCCCCCCCCTTTTGGCCTGAAATGATGAGATTAAGGTATTCTATGCTCTGATGAAGACCTTGGTGGAAACCTAAGATATGCTTCTGGAACTAATCTGACAGAAGCAACACAAAGTCTTGAATGTTCTCTATTAGTTCACTCCATGCATCTTAATGATTGTTTACTGGAGCCTGCAAAAGACCATCTTGTATAAATCTACATTCATCTTGGCCATGTCAAAAAGAGCTAACTCGGGAGACACCATGTCTCTGTAAGGGGATTCAACTATTTTCCTTTGCATCTGACAGTGGGTTCTTTTGTAGCGGCAGCACTTCAGGAAACATCAAAACAGTACTGAGCCTTGTGAATCCACACACAGAGGGAAAAACAGCCAGAGAAACTGGATCTCTTTAGCTTATGAACACTCTGTACAGATGGTCTTCTGATAAAGGTTCAAGCTACCAGGCCCTCCTCTAATAATACCATTTCTTAAACTAAACAAAGGTGTCTATAAACTGAAACTCCAAAGAACATGAGGAGGAGACTACATCAGTCATGGCTAAAGGATAGTTTGTTTGTTTGTACATCACTACTGTCTATGCTGTATGCATTGAACACTGCATTGTTGCCCATAGTCCTTGGGGATTCTCTGGGAGGTACAGAAAATAACAGCTCCCATTTGAGGATAACAGCCTTTTTAACAATAGAACATATAAAGTCCTTTAACTCCTTGAGTGACTCTTATATTGTGTCGTGTGACTGGAATGTGGAGCAAGAGTTGGTAGCCAGGAATTGGAGCTCAGGCTAACAATCCGACTGCCTAGAGTGAAGCAAGACTGGAGACAAAGCAGGAGCAAGGCCGAGAATAAAGATGCACACAAGCTATTACACCCATGAATAGATGCTTTGACCAGCAGCTGAACTGCTGCTGCTGGGCTTAAGAGACAAACTTCTGACTTTTCCAGCCAAACAGGCAATGTAACTAGTCAGGCAACCTGCTAATGACTAGCTGCACATGTTGTTGTATGTTGAGCAGAAACTGGCACAGCTGAAGGCTGATTCCTGGCTATACCTTTCCCACTACGAGCAGCCACAGCACTTGGGTTCTCAGGGTACTTCCAAAAGAACACTTGTAATAAAACCAGAGTACAATTTTTCATTATCTATTTCCAGACTGCTCATCCAGGCTGTAGCCTTTTGCCACCCATCACATACTGGACTCTTCTTCTAACAGTCACCAGTAGTGGATCTGATGGATCAGATACTGCTCCTGTCCATGAAATGTAATACATGGTAGTTGTGATGATGGGTTGGAGGGGTTTGCATGTAAGTTTTCATTATAGGTCTTTAAAACTGAGATGTAAAAGATGTGGAGGATCTTCAAGGACTCAAGTAGCTATTACTTGAAGACTGTGGGGTACACCCATTTTATAATCTTCAAAGCTCCTATTCATTGATGGTTTAGTTTGGCAGATATAGGTGGCTTGATATAAGGCTCTGAATAGGCTTGTCTCCTATGGCCAGATTGGCCTTGGTGTTGTATAGGGTTTGGCAGGGTGCAGGTGTTCTTTGAGCTCCTGGTGCATTTAGCACATGTGGGAGAATGACTGACTCCATATCAGCTATTACTGGGGAACTTGTGGGCAAGTCTGGATGGAAGTTAGGGGTAAGCACAAGCTATGTTGAGTCAAGGCATGGATTGCATTATTCTGTATGAATTTGGTGTGACACAGCACAGGAAGCCAGTCATCGTTATGGTAGCTCAAAAAGCACCAAAGATGCTGTTTTAAAATTTGATTGACACTCTGTTTGTCCAGTCATCTGTGGGTGATAGGCAGAGGAGGGAAGGACTGAATGTGAAGGAGTTTGAAAAATTCTGCCCAAATCAGGAGATGAGCTGGAGACTGCTCTGAATACAATGCTGTTGGTTACCCAAGGGCAGAGGAAGAAATTTCTCTGGAAGAGCCAAGCTGTCTCCCATCTGTAGGAACAACATGGCATAGGATGAAGAGTGCTATCTGTGTTAAGAGGTCAAGAACTGCCAGGATTACAAGGTGTCCACAGGAGTATAAAAGTTCTGCAGTGAAGTCCTTTGACAAAGTAAACCAAGGCAGTGAGAGTGGAGGAGACTTTGTCTTGATTGTGGGTTCTTTATGGGCTCAGAGTTGGCAGGACTTGCATCAAGAATCATATCTTCATAGGTCAGGCCACTAGAAATTTTTCAAGAGCAGACTCCAGGTTTTGAATTGAGCAAAATATCCTGCAAGTGGCAAATTGCACTATTGTTTCAATACCTGACACATAGGTTGCTCAGTTCCAAAGGGGCAGCTATGTTAGTTTAGTTCAGAAAAACAAAACAAGTAGTCCTGCTGGGTGGTTATGGGTCATGAGGGAGTAGACTAAGGATGTGCAACTGCTGTTGATTGTCCTGTTGACAATGTTGAATACTTTGTAACATTCAAGACACCTGGTTTGTTTTTTGTTGGTTTTTTTCCCCCAGAGGTAGGGCTTTTTCTTATTCCAGGATGCTAAGTTACAACAAAATAGAAGCAAGTGAAGATGAGAGACCAATGGATCTGGCATTTCTTAAAGCATCTAGCAGTCTGTAGGTACTCCAGTTTCTTGTGGTCTATCTGGATGTGAACAGGAACTGGGCTTCTAGGAGGTAATGCCACTTCTCAAAGGATGCCTTGATAACCAGAAGCAACATGGTGTAGATATTATAATAATTTTCTGTGAATGTTTGCTTCTGATAGTGTGGATGTTGATGTACAACTTTCCAGCAATTCTCATGCTACTGAGGATGCTGAAGAAACTAAGGCAAAACACAGAACAGATCATTATCATAGCCCCAGCGTGAGCCATGTAGTTCTAGTATTTGGTCCACACATTTCCTCCCATCACCTGCCTTGTTCTGTTCGATGTATTCTCACAGAACAATAGTGGATCCTACACTTGAATCCAATTTCATTACTTCTGAGAGCCCAGAGACTGGCTACATGATGTCTGCTGAAAAAAGGTGAAAAAGAGCAAAAAACTTTCAAGCAGACTTAATTACAGCATTACCTGCAAGAGGCTTTCTGTTTGGTTATTTAAGCATTAACTTTCTTCCTCATTCTGTTTCAGTAAGTCTCTTTGCTAGCCCTGAAACAACCTAGGATTTCCGTGAGAGTCTTTCTAATAGCAGTATCTGTATATCACAGTCCTAGCCCGGTCTGTACTATAGTTTTGTACTCAACCAGTGGCAAGATTCCTGAAGGGCCTTTTTCTGCCAATGTGGGTGGGGACTTCAGTATTCATATTAGGAGGATTGATGGGTCTTCCCTTTAAGCCCTTAGGAAACTTACCTCTCTTATCCCTTTCCTTCTCTTCTATGGAGACTGCTATGATATCAGCTTGAGGTATAGGAAAGATAGTGTCTCTTAAATCATTTTCAGGGGAACAGAGTCACTCTCAGGCTTTACCCCAAGTTCCTGCCTTTAGTTTCTCTAGTGTTTCATACAAACCAATCCATTTACCTGTCTACTTTTCTTTCTGAAGTCTTATTCTAAGCCAAGGAAGCTACACTTCTTTCACTTTATATTATATGGACACAATATTTTTTTTACTTAGAACAAAATCATTCAGTAACATCTAGATGTTTTGTAGCCTTTACTGATGAGTTAAGTTGCAATCTTTATTCTCAGAGCTGTTCTCATATAGGTGGAGATCCAGTTTGATAACATGCTATCAAATTGAGGATGTTAGAGCCACTTAATTACGAGAGTTTATTGTACTGTATGCAAATAGCTTCTGCCGCCTGTTTTGAAGAATGTCCTTATACAAGTTAATTTGTAGACGTGTACATGGAGCTCAGTCTGCATATTTATAAGACCCTGTTTCTTGGTAGATGTTTCCAGGATGCCTTTCCTAGTTGTGCTGTCTTGCAGTCACTGTTTAAGTAGGAGTCCTGCTACTATCCTTCAAGCAAAAACAGACAACAAAGGATGGAGTCTGTATGGACAATTACTTGAAGGAAAAATATTTACATACCCTATAGTAATTAATTCTTAAAGATAGGCTTGCCCACACAAGTTCCACAATCTCTTCCCTTCTTGGCTACAGTGGACTTATTCGCCTCTGAGATTCTGTATGGGCAGGGGAATTGAAAAACAGTTGGGCCAGTTCTGCCCTTTATGCCCTTAGGTGGGGAAGGTAGTTAGTGAAAGCACTTTTAAGGTGCAGCTGCAGCCCCCAATAAACTCTACTGAATAGAAGAGTCTGATCTTGCATGGGCATTGAGTGGAATCTGTGTGGAAAACAAATTTAGAATATAAGTTCCTATAGTATGACTAATCACTCTTGTTAAAGTTGTCCCACATATTAATTTTTAAAATAATAAAGGCCAAGGATTTGTTCTTATTTTGCTCACTGAATTGGGCATGTGATTTTTATTGCTCTATTTGAACCAAGCTTGAACATGGTTCAAGGCTCCATTATGGTAGGGTCTATACCAGTAGTTCCCAACATTTTCTCTGCCACGGCACACCTTGTTACCTTTAGTTAATTTGAGGCACACCACCATATAGTTTTCAAATGAACTCATGAATATTCATGAGCCAATCCAGAGCTCTTTAAGTAGTTTTTTTTTAAAATTTTGTGGCTCACCTGCTCAGGCCTGATGGCACATCCGTGTGCTGTGGCACACTGGTTGGGAAGCACTGGTCTATACCAGTACATAGGAGATGGTTCCTGATCAGGACTTGCACTCTGCTTACATATAGTTTGGGTTAAGATGATGTAGCTTTAAAGTATAAAAACTATTTTGCATTTAAATGAGAACCTGAAAAAAACTAGGCACCTGAAAAGGACCTTCCCTTCCCCCCCCAAAATGCATAGGCTAAATGGGAAGGCTTCACCTGTTTAAGGTGCAGTTTTAAAAGCTGAAATTATTTTTTAAAAAAATGCTTCTTACTGAGGAAAACCTATCCTTTTATATTTGGAAATATATCTGCTTAATGAGTATAATTTTTTTCTTCTTGTTTAATCTACAGACCCCACGTGTGAAAGACCTGAATTCCTCCTTGTGTATCATCCAAATAAAGTTGATTTACTGAGTTTTACACCTGTACAGTCTCATTAAGAGCAATATGGTTGCATAAATGCAATGAAGGCACATTTTGGCCTGCAGAATCTGCAGCTGTTTATGTTGCAAGGAAGAAGTTTGTTTGTTTGTCTCCCCCCGGCCCCCCCCCCCGGCGCTCTCAGGTAGAGCTTTGAAGGTTAGCAGTTAGATTAGGAACAAAAAATGTTGTTATTTTAGACAGATTGGAGCAGGAAATTAAGCCACCATAAATGTGAAACACCAGTTCCATTTTTGGTTTTCTTGGACTGCATTTCAAGCTTAAAAAGACATGTCAAATAGGTGTTTAAAAGAAAAGTAAACATATACTTTTTGTAATGGAAATGTGATGTGTATACGTGATTAAATCTAAAAGTAACTTCTGAAAATCAAGACACACTATCTTTATCACTTATTTTTCTTTATAGATGGCAACCTTACAACAGTCTGTTAATTTATTGCAAAAGGATAAAGATTACCTTAATCGTCAGAACATGGAGCTTAGTGTTCGCTGTGCTCATGAAGAAGATCGACTTGAAAGACTTCAGATTCAGTTGGAAGATACCAAAAAAGCTAGAGAGGAAATGTATGAAAAATATGTGACATCCAGGTGAGTCTGTCTATTCTTCTGTCTTTATAAAGCAGATTTAATTTCCTTTGAAATAATGTATTAAATGAATCTTATTATAATAAATGTGAGTGATCAATTTCACAGAAACTTGTCCAGATCTTTGTACTGAAATCAGAATTTAATTTAGGATCTTCATTATCCATGCAACATGTTTGGAAAAATGCATTAAATCAAGATTAAGATGAACCTGTGGAAGTAACCCTTCCCTGTAGAATTCATGACAATTGTTCTATTACTCATGCGCAGAGGATTTATTCTGGTATTATCAATTAATGCAGAAATAAATTGAGCATGTACATTGATACCATCCTGCCTCAGTGACTTCAGTGTGTAAAACAGATTTCTAGATGTGAGTTTTTTCCTGTTCGTTTAGTTTTAACAACTTTGCAAATTCATGCCACACAAGTATTAAAACACTGATCATTACAAAACTGAACTTGTCTTTAGCATAGTATTACCATATGACAAGCGAGCATCGTGACAGCATCCATGACAAGTAGTTTAAATGACATGGAGAGAAATTTCTGATCGCACATATTTAATAGACTAGGCATGCCTATCAAATGTTAATAGTCAAAAAGATTAGAAAGTTATGCTATTTTTTGCAGGTTTAATGTACTTTGAATATTGAGTAAATAAATACTTAGAAATTCAGTTACTATTTGTCTTCTGTCTGCTCCTGGGTATGTAATCAGTACTTCAATTTTAGTAAAAAAAAATGTGTTGCAGAATGCAGCTTGTCCTATTACTTCCAAAATTTAGATTTAAAAACCATTGAAGAGTACAAAATCAAGAAATGTATGAACTGGGCAATTTTTCTTAACATAGGTTGCTTAAAACGGGCAAATCTTACTGCTGAGTGAGGAGAACAGGTAGACTTTGTACATTTGCATACTCAGTTCTTTGATTCTCTCTGCTTGCCTGTAAGCAGTAATGCCTGTTTGCTTTTATAGTTCTTCTTCGAGTGCTGCTCACATCATTCAGTTGCAGGTGTCTGTGCCGCAGCGCATGGTATCTCGAAAAGTCTTTAGCCTTAGCCTGTGAGGTCAGTGTCAACTCGGGGGGCCTAGATAAGGACAAGTCTCGTCCGAGTAAGGATAGGAAACCCCAAGCCTTGCAGTCTAGCAGGTGTGGGCAAGGTACTGACCATTCAGTGGGGAGGAAGCAGCATTTTTGATGGTTACTTTGAGGGCAGTGGACCCACAGCCTCATCCCCAACCTTTGCCAACCACCTGCATCGATTCGCACACCACTGGGCCAACATTGCAACCAACCAGTGGGTCCTTGAGACTGTCTCAAAAGGGTTTTGCATACAGTTTTGGTGAACTCCTCAGGACAGAAAGCCGTTCCCTCGCTTAAATCTCGGGAGCCAGGGACTAGACCACATGCTCAAGATGGAAAATGAGAAGTTCCTCTGCCTCGGGTCCATAGAAAAGGTCCCAAAGCCGGAGTGGGGAAAAGGGTTCTACTCTGATACTTTCTGGTCCCCAAACCAAATGGGGAGCTGAGACCTGTTCTAGATCTTGGAGCTTTAAACAAACACATAAGTAAAATAAAATTCTGTATGGTCTCCCTGTCTCAGATCATCCCATCTCTGACTCCCAGGGATTGGTTTGCAGCCCTTGGCCTAAAAGACACTTACTTTCATATAACAGTATGTCCCCACCACAGAAGGTATCTAAAATTCATGGTGGGGGGGAAAACGTTTCCAGTTAACATCACTCCTCTTCAGGCTCTCTCTGGCCCCCAGGGTGTTCACCAAGTGCATGGCACTGGTTGCTGCCTTCCTATGCCAGCAGCACATAAAGATCTATCCCTACCTAGACGACTGGTTGATACACGGGGAATCCAGAGCTCAGGTAGAGCACTGTGTCAGAGTGGTCACCCACCTGTGCAGATACTTGAGTCTCTGCATCAATCGAGAAAAGTCAAAATTTCACCTGTCCCAAAGCATAGAGTTCATAGGAGCTCTCCTAGACTCCTGCAAAGGGAGGGCATTCCTGCCCCCCTCAAGATTTCAATCCATCTGCACTATCATTGTGGAGCTGCAGGAATCCTAAGTAACCACAGCCCGTCACTGCTTACAGCTTCTCAGGTGCATGGTGGCCTCCACCTCTGTGATATGGGCAGAACGCCTGAGAGTGAGACTCTTCCAGGGCTGGTTCACCCACAGAGAGACCCCCTGGTCCAAGGTACTGTTGGTTCCCCAGAACATCTTGGGGACATTAGAGATATCGAAAGACCCCCCATTTTGCCATGGGAGGAATTCCCTTCCAAGCGTCAATTCCTATGGTGACACTGGTCACTGATGCCTTGGATTCAGGGTGGGGGGCCTGTGCCTCGGGGGGTATTTTCTACCCAAGGACATTGGTCCCATTCAAACAGCTTCCTTCACATAAACGTGAAGGAACTGCGGGCCATCAGATTGGCTTGCAAGACCTTTCTGGACAGGATGCAAGGCAGGTTGGTCCAGGTCCTAACGGACAACACTGCAGCCATGTTCTATGCGAACCAGCAAGGGGCTGTCCGCTCTCCAGCTCTCTGCAGGGAGGTGTGTAGACTCTGGGAATTAGCCCTGAGGTACAATTTCACTCCAGCGGCAGCACACCTACCAGAATTAGACAACAAGCTGGCAGACTTGCTCAGCAGAAACCCCCTAGCTCACTACGAGTGGTCTCTCCACAATGTGCTGTTCTCCTACCTAATGAACAAATGGGGAACACCCCAAGTGGACCTATTTATGACACGATAGAACCGCAAATGTTGGTATTTCTGCTCCCTCAGGTCGGGAGGAGGGGTCATTCACAGATGCCTTTGTCCTCAGTTGGTGGGGCTCTAATGTATGCCTTCCCACCAGTCCCATTGATACAGAGTCCTTTTGAAGGCCAAAACGGATGGAGCGAACATGATACTGATAGCTCTGGATTGGCCCAGGCAACACTGATATTCGCTCCTACAGGACCCGTCCATAGATGCTCCACTCCTCCTTCCCCTGTGGGTGGGCCTCCTGACACAAGACTCGGGGCACCTGTGGCACCTGAACCCTTGTCTCTTGCATCTGACAGCATGGAGACTCCTTGGCTCAGTGAGCAAGAAAGGCTCTGCTCAGACAGGGTCAGGAGGGTACTGGTTGGTAGTAGAAGACCATCTACCAGGTCCACTTATACAGCCAAATGGAAACAGTTTTCCAGCTGGGCTCAAGGTAAAGGGGTCAAGCCTATACTAGCCTCCATGCACCTAATCCTTGATTATCTGTTGGACCTTAGAGACAAGGGCCTCTCCCTGAGAGTCCGCCTACCAGTGATTTTGGCCCTCCACGAGAACATGGATGGTGTTCCTGTTTTTCTCCCATCCTACTTCCACTGGGGTTTTGAAAGACTCTTCCCACAACCCCGTGAACCTATCCCTCAGTGGGATCTTAATATGGTGCTCCGTGCACTAACGGAGCCTCCTTGTGAGCCCTTGGCCTCGTGCACCTTACTGGTCTTTCTTGGAAGATAGGCTTTTTGGTGGCAATTACTTTGGGTAGAAGGATCTCAGAGTGGAAGGCTCTTTCCTCAGAACCCCTGTATATGAGGTTTTTTCCTGATAAAGTGGTCCTACGTCCCCACCCATCCTTCCTGCCTAAGGTAGTTGCCCCTTTTCACCTTAATAAGGACATTTGCTTGCCAGTATTCCTTCCAGACCCTCAAGTTGCAGAGAACCAGAGGAGGTGACACACCTTGGATGTGAAAAGGATGCTCTTGATGTATATTTTAGTGCACACGTCTGTTCTGCAGGGCTTCCCAACTTTTTGTGGTGGTCACTGAATGCAAAAGAGGTCTTCCGGTGTCCTGAGAGTGCATTTCCAGGTGGACAGTAAACTTCATTAAAGACTGCTACAGAAGGTTGAATACACCACTCCTGGGGAATGTCAGAGCTCATTCTACCAGGCCCCAGGCTTTGTCAACGGCCTTCCTCACAATGGTCCCAATCCAGAAGATCTGCGGGCCAGCTATATGGTCATTGATGCATACTTTCATGATGCACTATGCTATCATCCAACAGGCTAGAGAGGATGCTGCGTTGGGCAGAGCCATATTCAGCGTGGGCAGACTGTAACTGCATCCCGCCATCCTTGGGTATGGCTAGCAGTCACCTGCAACTGAATGATGTGAGCAGTGCTCGAAGAACAGCGGGTTACTTACCAGTAACTGTCTGCCTTGGAGATCGGCTGCTCACATACATTCAGATCTCTCCCACTGTCCCCACTAACTGGAATTGGCAAAGGAATAAGGGACTGAGAGGGTCAGGGTCACGGTCACCTATATAGCTGCAGTTGTGGCACAGAGGAGGCGTTGGCCGTGTGCCCTGACCTGACAGGCTAAGGCTAAAGACTTTCCAGCTACTGTGCACTGCGGCATGTAGACATCTGTAGCTTAATGTATGTGAGCAGCCCATCTCGAAGAAGGACAGTTACTGGTAAGTAACCCACCGTTCTTTCATGCTGGTAATGTGATTTAATCAGCTTCTGTAAAGCCAAAAAAGTTTAAAAATTTGTATAAAATTAATTTAGCACAAAATTATGCCTTTTGACATCCCAGGAAGAGCCTGGAATGGGGATGCTGATGCTCCAAGAAGATTTCATTTACCATGAAATGATCTCTGCCGGTGGGAGGGCTTTGAGGGTTAATGTGGCTCTCCTAAACTCTAGACTCCTGCTTTCTCTTTTGAACTGGCAGCGTGGCTCTTGCAAAATCCATACAATTGATAAGCTATGGGCAATTCTACAAAGTCACCATCACAAAAATGCAAATGTATGGATTGTGAGCTGCTGCTGGTTTAAGCAGTAGCAGAGTTTATGTGCAGACATTCACTACTCAGAGAAGAGAGTAACTTTCTCCTTTTTGATATCAAAACTTACCAGACTACCAACCGTTCAAAACTACTGAGAATGTCTTTGAGCTGGCATTTTGCCCCATTCTATGAATCATCCATCATCCACAACTCTTTTAGAATCTTTTTTTGAGTCGCTGCTGATATCCATGCCCACATAGGTGTGCATGTGCTACCATGCATGTTCACCAGAAGCTTTCTGTTAGCTGTAAGGCCAGCTTGGGTGCACCCTGGAGTCCTGCACTCATGGTGTGACTTATGAGGCACTGCTGGCCCTACGCCTCCTTCAGTTCCTTCTTTCTTGATGGTCACTGGAACTCTGCTTGCTTCCCTTTCTGTTTTTTTTCGTCTGTCAGTTGTTTCTTTATTTATTGCAGTAATTTGTGTTTAAGTGTAGTTGTTAACTGTTCATAGTCCTGTAGCAGACTAAAGTTCCTCAGAGGCTATGCTCCTCTCTCTTGGCTTCAAGCCATGTGAGAAGGCAATCCCACAGAATGACCCCCAAGACAAGCACCCAAGTGCCTGGCAGCAGCTCACTGACTGGATAAGTTGCATTTTTCCTCTAAGCTGATGATGCAGTTGAGCAGGTTATGGTACTTTCTGAGCAGCAATTTGTAAGGCACGGTGCTGCATGAGCAACAGGTTTTTTTTGTTTTGTTTTGTTTTTTGTTTGTGCTGGAAGCATCAGCAAGCCTAAATGCCTTAATTGAAAACAAATGCATAGATGATGTCTTTTTGTTGGAACTTTAATAAAAATGTTAAACTGAAGTACTGTAGTTTTATTAATTTACTGAACAAATTTGAGACAATGACACTTGCTGCCTCTAGTGTTATCTACATCTTACAGTTTTTGTCATCTGTCTCGGTCACATTTCCAGAATACAAATGACAGCTTTGTGTTCTTCTGAGTCCCCTCAATAGCTAATCAATGGCAGAGCTGCATATGTTTTTGCCCATTACTGTAAGCCAGTGGTTCCCAACCTTTTTCAGGCTGGGGACCCCTTTTTAACAAAACAAAAAAAAAAAAAATGCAGTCCCCCTGGGTGATTATGTAATCTGGCCAGCGCAGGGAGACTGGCCTGCGCCGCGCCAGTGGAGCCACTGGGACAGCCAGCCAGTGGCACCACACCCCCATGGCCTACACTGCTGGGGAGCCAAGCTATCCTGGCTGTAGCCCCTTGCCCTTGAGCCACTGTGGACACAGGCAGGGAGAGGCAGCCCTGGTGGGGAGCATCGGGGCTACAGCTGGATTCCGGCCCTGATAGGAAGAGGCTCCGTGGACCCCCTGCAACATGTCCGTGGCCCGGACCCCAGGTTGGGAACCACTGACTGCACGTCACTTTTAACTGGATACTTAACACCTAACGTTTCCAAACATTATCAGCATTTAGCTCCATCACTTATCACCGCTTTTAAAAGTGCAAATGTAAGCAGTGACCTCTGGCAGGCCGGATCCAGCCTGTGGACTGTATTTTGCCCACCCCTGACCTAGGCTCTGCATCTCCTCCTTAAACTTTCTACACTTGACACATTTTTCTTTTTTACCCAGGGAAGGAGTTTCTTCAAAATATTCCTAAACACAGGGTCTCTCTTACACCCAGAAGCCATGACAGGTTTTCTGTGGCAAGAGTGTGAGGGAATATAGGAAGCTGTGTGTGTATTGAATAATGTCTTCCTTTTTTCTTCCCAGTCCACTCCACTGTTCCTTTTGATTCTGTCTCTATCTTTTCTGATGTATTGTGTGTCTGTCTAAGACAGTGTCTTAACTAATTCCTCTGCCTTGTTTGGCCCAGCTTCACCACCACATACGTGCAGAGCAACAGCAGTCCTATCCAGCCTTTTTTTTTTTTTTACACATATGACTTTAGCCTGCTGAGAAACAGAAACTGAAACCCCAGAAATTGTTCAAGAAAGAAGAGCTGGTATTTAGACTAGAGCCACTAATTCATTTTTTATGAGACTGTAAATGTCAGTTTTGCATGTTTGTGATGAGATTTAATTGTAACTGTTGCTTTTTTAAATGTGAGAAATTATTTGATTTTTTAAGTCAAATTTAAATAAATCTGATTTAAAAAAAAACATTGTTTATTTTTATCCACCCTGGCCTCAAGCTTCCAAGGTGTATGGTCTCCCTTACACATGCATAGTTGAAGATGCCAGCCTTCATCACAGGAAGCTGTGTGCTTGGAAGGCTGGAAGGCTTCAGTGTACTTGCCAATTCATCATCATACAAACATGGTGATTTGCAAGACCGAAAGTAACTTAACTTCACTGTGCTGGTGGACAGACCCTTTAACATGAGTGTGTATGTGAGAGACTTCCTATTTGCTCCTTCTCAATGAACTTTGACCCTGGTTATGGAGACTTCTGCCCTATATTGGAGAGCTGTCCATGAGTCCTGAAAACCACAAGTTTTATGGGCTGCCCAGGATTTACTTCTGCATCTATATATCAGGCAATTGTGGGCCATCCAGTGAGCTTGTCAATTTTTCAAGCCTCAGGTCACAAGAAGATATCTAGTCATAATTTCAGACAATTATAGTGACCCTGTTGTATCTGAACAGGCAAAGAGGTCCCTAAGCGACTGCTGTGCCAAGAGCTGATGATGCTCAGAAATTTTTGCATTGCCAATTCAATCCACCTCAAAACCTGAATACCTTCCAGGTATTCAGAACATCCAGTCACCACAAGCAGCATCTCCACACAGATGTAATCAGAATCATTTTCTAACAGTGGGGGATTCCCCAAATAGACTTTTTTACAGCAAAAGTCAACAGGAAGTGTCATCAATTTTTGCTCTCGGGCAGAGTCTTTCCTGTTGCCTTGGGTGGGTAAGCTCATGTATGTATTTCCTCCAATTTCACTAAGTGTTTCGGAAAATCAAGTGAAAACAAAGTGTTTCCTCCACTCCTACTTAGTATTGTTGAAAATCAAGAGACGACAGGGCTTGAGTTGTACTCATAGCTTCAGTGTGGCCTTGACAGCATTATTTTTCCACTCTGATGAACCTTTCAAACTGAGCTCTTATGGACACTACTGATGGCCCTAAACCTGATCTCTCAGAATCACTGTCATGGCCCCCAACCCAAATCCCAGACCCTCTACCTGACGGCCTGGATATTTGATGGTGAACTCTTCCAGATGAAATTTTGTTCAAATGGAGTTGAAGAGATGATCTAATTAATAGAATTGGGTACACATTCCTGGTGAAATGTCAGTGCTTCTCCATTTGATCCCAGCAGAAAGCCATTTCCCTGGTCCTGGGTCCAATTTACCATGTGTTGAACTATTTTTGTTATACTTAAAGCAGCAAGGCCTTACTGTTTGTTCTGTTAAGATCCACTGACAGCTAACTCAGTTTTCCATCTGCCAGATGATAACTATTCCTTTTTCTCTTTTGCAGCCATAATTGGATTTCTAAAGATAGAGGTCTAAAAGTTATAACTCTCAAGCAGAGGATCTTATACTCCCTGATATTTAAACAGGGCATTAGCAAAGTTAATAGATTATCCACTTGAACTGCTAGCTGCTTATTCATTACACCATCTTTCCATAATGGTAGCCTTTTTAGTTTCAGTAACTTCAGCGAGAAGAGTGGATGAGGTTCAAGCTCTAATTTAAAGACCACCATGTCTGGTGTTCTACAAGGTCAATTTTTACCTATGCCCTCAGTCGAAGTACCTTGCTAAGCACTTCTCATATTAATCAGGCTACATATTTATCAACTTTCTTAAGCTTCATACTTATAGGAATGAGGAAACACTAGATACGTTGGATATTAGAATGGCTTGAGTGTTTTACCTGGATATGAGGGCTAAACTGTAAAGGTCATTGTCACAGCTTTTCCTGGCAATTTCAAACAGAGTAAAAGGCTTTTGAGTCTTTTCTCTAAAGAACTCCTTGCTGGATTTTATCTTTTAATTGTGATGCTATGATTTGGCAGATGTGATGTCCCAAGTGGAGTGCTTGCATGTTCAATCTAATCTCAGGCAGCCTCTTCAGCCTTTCTGGTTTAAGTGTCTGTGATGGGCATATGCAAAATGGCAATTTCGTCTTTAGTCCACACTTTGCCTCTCCTCCCATCTCTCACTCTAGAGGTGATGCCAAATTTGGATGTGTGGTCTTTGTCTTTATGCACCCCCAAATCAAGCTGCTTGTAAGTCACCTGAAGTGGAATGAACATATGTAATCACTTGAAAAGGAGATGGTTACTAAACTGTTCAATAACAGTTGTTCTTTGAGATTTGTTGCACATGTCCATTCCATAGCCACTTTCCTACCTCTTTCACTCATAAAAAGGAAGTGAGGGAGGTAGGATGTGGAGCTGCACATTGTACCACCATGCAGCTATGTGACACAGCTGAGGGCACGTGCACTGCCCTGAAAGATACTGTTGGGGAAAAGCCTTCAATAACAGTCAACTGAGTATCCATACACCTTAACTGGAATGGATACATGCAACACATCTCAAAGAATAACAGTTATGGCACAAGTATTTAGTACCTGTTTCTTGTGATACTTTATCCACTTTCCCATAGTTAGGCTCAGAAGCAGAGTAACTCTAAAGCCCCAATTATTACAGCAGACCCCACTTAATGATTCCTGAATTTTTTTTTAAACAACTGAGCTACTAAAGCACACACATTACTAACAGCAAATTTTAATTTGTCACTAATAACTGAGGCTAGTACTTCTTTCAAGAAAAGGCCAAATGCTACTCCTGTTTACCCTGCATAGACCACACATTTTAAAAGAAGAAACCCATAGCTGTAGTCACACAGAGTAATCAGTCTTCTGAAGATATATGCAAAGCAAATAATAATGTGATCCAGAAGGTGCAATTATTTTGTCTCAAATTCCTGTAAAATATTGTTTAATTTTCAGGGACCATTATAAAACGGAATATGAAAACAAACTGCATGATGAATTGGAACAAATTAGATTGAAAACAAATCAAGAAATTGATCAGCTTCGAAGCACCTCAAAGGAGATGTATGAACGTGAAAACAGGTATGGTAAAATTATTATTAAGAAAAAAAGCTCTAGGCGTAAAATAAGGTAGATTATCAATATTATGTTTGTGGTCACATTACTTGTAAATCATGTCATTTTAATGCAGCAAATTATATGTAATAAGTTTATCTAAAAACTTAGATATGAGTTTTTCATAAGAAATGTCATCTTTACAATAGAAGTGCAATTCTATTGTTTGTTTTTTCTTAAAATAGTAATTATGCTAGTATTGCAAAGAGTTACTTGTCAGAATAAACGTAAATGCTTTAACATTAATGGCTTGTATTCTATGTTGCTGTCAGTTGTATCATAGTGAAATTAATAAGAATAAAGTACATACCTATCAGGTAGTCTCTTACATGTGATGCATTGCATCTATTCCTGAAACAAGCCTAGAGATGTGAGATTATGGAGGGGGTGGATTGAGAGGAGTGACTTTGTGAAGGGCAGATCATGCCAGATCAATCAAATTGCCTTCTGCGATGAGATGACTGGCCTTGTGATGTGGAGAAAATAGTGGCAGTGATCTACCTTGACTTGCTGGCAAGAGGTATAGCTGGGACAAATGGATTATAAAATGGAAAGATGGTTAAATCATTGATTGTACCTATCTTCAAGAAAGGCAAAAAGGACGATCCAGGGAATTACAGACCTGTCAGCCTCACCTCAATCCCTGGAAAAATCATGGAGCAGCTTCTCAAAGAATCCATCCTGAAACACTTGGAGGAAAATAGAGTAATCAGGAACAGTCAGCATGGATTTACCAAGGGTAAATCATGCCTGACCAACCTCATCGCCTTCTATGATGAGATGACTGGATTTGTGGATGCGGGAAGAGCCGTTGATGT
>ML681993.1:34458396-34668349 GCA_007922195.1 Podocnemis expansa | reverse complement strand
TTTTTTTGGCAGGGGGTTGGACTAGATGACCTTGTGGGGTCCCTTCCAACCCTATGATTCTATGATTCTATGATTGAGCTCAAAAAATAGTGATCAACGGCTTGGTGTCTAGCTGGCAGCCAGTATCAAGCAGAGTGCTCCAGAGGTTGGTCCTGGGGCCGGTTTTGTTCAACATCTTCATCAGGGACGTCGCTGGCACCTACTTTTCCTGACCATGTATCCAGGGCCTAGCTGACTGAGGTGGCACCTGCCTCTCCTAGCCAGCAATCCAAGCCGGGCCTTCAGCAGCAGCCACTGCCTTGCCTGTCCCTGTCGCTGGCTGGCGATCAGGGTCGGGTTGGAAGTGGCAGGAGCCCAGAGACCCCAGGTCTTTTCCTGGGGCAACAACGCTTCTGATCTTCATTAATGATCTTGAAGTTGGGTGGATTGCTCCCTCAGCAATGACACTAAGCATAGGGACTTGTAAATATGGTGGAGAGTGGGAATAGGATTTAGGGTAAACTTGTCAAATTAAAGGATTGGGCTGAAAGATGTTTGATAAAGTTCGAGTGCAGGGTCCTGCACTTGGGGTGGAAGAATCCTGTGCACTTCCTACATTAGCTTCCATATGGAGGTGGGACGCCCCTTACCAATCCTACCCATGGCACCTCCTGCCGGTATGCCAATGGGGAAAGGCCTTCTGCGTATTCCCCGTTTGGTCAGGGGTGATGTGTTCCCTTCCCCCAGTCTTGGTTAGTAACTTAACCCAGTTGAACCCCTCTCCCCACCTTTTTTGGCGGCTGAGGCAGCAAGGGCAGCAATTACTCCACCCTTGCTTTTCACCTTCAGCTGTAGGAGCCTGTTGCCCTGGATCACGACTGCCTTTCTCAGGAGTCAATCCTACTAGGAAAGGGCAACCCTCCTACACTAGACAGTCTTGCTGGTGACAAGGATGTTCTTTTGCTATTATGATATAGCAAATTCCTTGATAATGAACCAGGGACTCCTCTGTTGGAGTTCTAGTCTCCTGACAGAGTGGGAAATGACCCCTTGGGACTCTAATGCACGTCTTCTCTCGAAGATCTTGCTCTTGGTGGTGTGTCCGTAGGCATTCGCCTGGTGGCCCACTGCATCTTCACCCAATTTTGGGTGCTTTGCCATTTGTGGGTGGCCGTGCTGATGGCGGATAAGGTTCTAACTCTGCCCACCTTCCACAGTACAGCTAGCAGTCACCTGATACTGAATGTATTCGAGCAGCACTCGAAGAAGAATTGTGGGTTACTTACCAGTAACTGTCCTTCTTCAATATGGGTGGCTCAGATTCATTCAGGTCCCTCCCGCCATCCCTGCTACTCAGAGTTAGCGATTAGTAGGAACTGGGAAGGAGCAGGGCTGCGGACATATACATAACCACAGGATGGCCGGGGGGGCAATGGCTGCCAGCCCTGTCCTGACAGGCTAAGGCTGGAGAGTTTCCCGGCAGTCGTGTGCTGTGGCACATAGATACCTGATACTGAATGAACCTGATCAGCCCATCTCGAAGAAGGACGGTTACCGGTAAGTAACCCACCATTTTGTAAAGAAGGACCTGGGAATTACAGTGGGCAAGAAGCTTAGATACAAGTTAACTGTGTGCCTTTGCTGCTAAGAAGGCTAATGGCCTATTAGACTGAATTAGCAGGAACATTACCAGCTGGTTGACGGAAGTGATTATTCTCACTGGCACTGGTGAGGCCACATCTGGAGTATTGTATCCAGTTTTGGGCTCCCCACTATAGAAAGGGTGTGGACAAATTGGAAAGAGTCCAGAGGAGGGCTACAAAAAATTATTAGGGGGTTAGGACGCATGACTTGTGATGAGAGGCTGAGGCAACTAGGCTTGTTTAGTCTGAAGAAGAGAAAAATAAGGCGGGATTTGGTAACAGCCTTCAACTACCTGAATACAAAATCAATTAGAAGCTATTATAGGCAGTGGATGTGGTGATCCTTACAGTTAAAATAGACACTTTCATTGTTCAAACCATTTTCAGTTACTTGTTGTACTGCCAAGCTTAAACTATTTGATGTCTTCTTTTTTCCCCCCCTCAGTTTGAAACTTGTTTTTTGTTCTTTGTTTCCAAGAACAGAAATTGGGGGAGGGGGAGAAAGAAAAAGAAAAAAAAAATATTTTGCGTATATTAGAAAAATCCTTTGAGGGTTAGTTATGGAAAATCGACAACATTTAGCATTGAGCTGTGGAACTATATTAAAAATATATATGTTTGCTTATACTGGGGATAGGGACATACCAAAGTACTCTCACTTCAGGATGTCAACATTAGTTCAGTTTACACAAAAAGGAGTACTCTCTCATTACCACCTCAGTTCCTTCACCACCATCACATTGGAACTTTTTCTCTTGTCTGCTAGCCAGTTAGTATGTCACCTTAATGTTACTATAGTTCTAATTAGTTAAAGTAGTTGGGCCGCTTGCCTTGGGTTATTCCCAAATCTGTGTTTGAAACCAAGAGAGGGTTCAAAATGTGTAAGACCTGCTCAGCTGTCTTTTCTGAGACAGGTGCACAGGGAGAGGCTTGAGGAGTAGTGCTCCTTGGAGAAGCTTACCTGGCCCAGTGCACAATTTACTATACTTTCACTCTTTGGGTGACAAAGGACAGATAGTTAAGACAGCAGGGGCACTTAGATACCTTAGGCTTTCAACCAGACTGTCTTACTTCTCCTTTGGAACTTTTGAGGTCTGCCTCTGTATTAATATATATTGTAAAGAGACATAAGATATGAACACTGCTACATCAGCCTCAAAACCAACCATGATGTGAGGCCTGAGAGTGATCAGCCTGAGACAAACATCTACTGCAGGGGTTCCCAACCTTTTCAAGGGCAGGGACCCCTTGCCAGTGTCCAAAAATTTTTGTCCCCCTTCCCACCCCAGGCCACAGCTGTTATCCTGGAGGGGGGGGGCACTGCAGAGCAGTAGCGGGGAACACCAGGGGAATTCTTCTCCCGCCGCAGAGTGGCAGCGGGGGCCATTGATGGAATCTGAGCCTGAGCTGCGGCAGGGGGCCACCGGCGGAATTGGGCCCAAGCCACGGAGTGGCGGCACCCACGGCTGGGTCCAAGCCTGTTACCCCAAGCCCCTCCTTAACTCCCCCCTGTCACCAGCTTCTCCTGCTGCACTGGGCAGACCCCCTTCCCCCACACCCTTTCCCTGGCGACTGCCCATTCCTGAGTCAAACCATCTCACCCAGGGCCCCCTTTTCTGGCCGCTGGAGCCAGGAATGGCTGTGCCACAGGCTTGCTCCCTCCCTAAGCATGAGCTGAGCATGCTCAGGGCAGTGTGAGAGTTTTAAAAACTCCCAGCCTGTGGCAGAGCAGCTCCCTCCTGGCGTCATCCAACCCCAGCTCCCAGCCTGTCCTCAGACCCCCAGGAGTAGCTCTGCGGACCCCAGGTTGGGAACCGCTGATCTGCTGGATTGTTCTGCTGTTCAGTAACACTTTAAGCACCATCAAAATAGAGGGCTCTGGCATTCCAGTCTAGATTGGCATTTTTGTCAGTATTGAAAATTTCCTGGGTGGTGTTAAGAGTTGACGCTGTTTCCAGAGCCTCTTTGTGACCTCGTTCCGGAGAAGAGGAAGGGAAAAAGAAAGCATTCTGCTGCACAAGGGGAGCCCAAGGAGAAAAAGAGATGTCTTTCTCTTATTCCAATGACATGTCATCTTTAGAACTTCGTACTCATGCTAATGAAGCCCTTGGCATGTACCTCTCCTTGATATGATACTCTTGTGCCAAATGATTTGAATACTTCACTGGTAATTCCCCTCATGACTGAGGGACTGTTTTGGCTATGACTCTGCAGCTTGACTGCAGTAATATTTGTCACTGATATCAATCCACAACATGCTTGAGAAGCATAGAATCCACTCAGAGCAAGCCACATAACACTTCTGATTTGCTGCAGAGAACCTGGTTGTCTACCCTTGCCAATAGCTCCATTTGCCTGTAAGGGCTCCCCCGTGCCTTTTCCTGGCTCTTCTTTCATGGACAGAAGGCAGTGGGGCAGAGACCAAGATGAAGGAGATGCAGGGTTTATTGGGGTTTACAAGCAGGTGTAAAACCACCACTCTTCACATCTGTAGAGTTTCCTTCTCCTCGCCTGTTCCTTGATGGGCTTACTTATACCTGCAATGCCTGCCCCTGATACTGATCCTTGCAATTTATGATCATGTTCATTTTTGGAGGGTCCTAGTCCAAGGACTTCATTATTTCCTCTTTTATACAGCCTGGGAGAGGTAGAAAGTGAAATTATGTTTTGGCCATGGTCACCTATTTTCTTTGGCTTTTAGTGTTTTATTTCTTGTATCCCCCCCCCCCCCCGCCCCGCCCCATATATACCCTTTTCTCCTTCCAGCTGTTCGCTTGACCTGTCCTAGTGCCTGTTTTGTGAGAGGAATTGGGACTGTTCTTCAATTATATGTTCATGTATCAAATTCCCTCTATTCCTTGCAACTATATCCCTTATTTCTTCTCATAGTAATTAAGAAAACCAATCTGGTTGTAGGTTGACAAAGTTAACACAATGCCCTTGAGATGGTCATCTAAACAAACCATAAAGACCTCAGCTTTCAAGTAGGCCCAAAATTGTATCTCAGACAAATACATAGGCTTGAATACTTGTACAAATCTAAATTTTATGCTACTATCTTTAATATCCATCCCTTTTTTACTTTCTCTCCCTTCTGAGATCCTCTAGCCCAAGAAGAATATAGGACACACTTCCTTGATAGGATGGAATGTTTGTGTGCTCCATTTGTCCCACTGCTCCCTATGCAGTATAGTGCCCTCCAGCTTCCCTCATATGGGCATACCACATATGTTCCAATTAATGTTTCAGACTCCCCATAATAAAGACTCCCCAAAAAGGTTGGGTCCGGGTTATCTGTTGCACTTTGCTGAAAGGCCTAGTACCTTACTTATGTGCTGTAATTAATAGTTGCAATTTGTGCATTTGTGTCCCCCTTAATCATTGCCGTAAGCATTGCAGGATTAGTATATTTAATAGCCCTATATTTAATAATAGGCCAACTGCCATAATAATCGACAGCAACAGTATATGGTCCATCGTCCTGGCCATCACCAGGATCACTGCTTTTCTTCCTTTGACAGAGTTAAGATTCTTTCAGTGTCATTCAGGAGTGTATTTTTTAAATCCATCCAATTGCTGGCATCTGTCTTTGTGTGCTTTTGTCCATATTATGATGTGCTCGGGTGTCTGCAGAGAAATGTGGTTTAGTCCAAACCAGCTCAGCTGCTTGGTGTGGAATTGGGTAGTAAATCTGGTGTGATTATTTACAGCAGTTAGTTGCACTGATCCATTTGTGCACCTTAGTTCTGATGGTGATATAAAGATTTATGTAATTTTGTCATATGCTAGTGCAGTTTTGCTTCCTTGTGTTACAGGATGTGTATATGTTTCCAGCAAAACACTCTGTACCACTCATATACACAACATCTAATGTTCCACTTTTGCAATAGGCCATTGATTCCCCCACCACCACCCCCCAGCGACTGGGGAGGGACACATCCAGATGTCTCCTTTTGATAGACAAGGGAAATAGCCTTAGCTAAATTATTGCCCAGTTTACACCATTCCACTCTCCCCCATCTGTTTCCTGGTAGTTTGCAATGAACTCTCCCCTTTCTTGTTATTTCCAAATGACTCATGAAGACTACTTAACTTGTCCTCTCTCATGGTATCATGGTAGTTATTACACAAGTCCTGACACCAACTCAGGTATGTTATTTGGCATGTAAATGAGTATATTTTTGCAGGTGGGTGTAGGTATGGGCTAACTTTATGATTTAAAGCAGAAGGCAACCATTCCAAACATTAAAAAAAAAAAAAAAACCAAAAAAAAACAAACAAGGAGTTGTGTGGCACTTAAAGACTAACAGATTTATTTTTTGCATGAGCTTTTATGGGAGAAAATCCCACTTCATTAGATGCTTCGAAGATGGGTGAACTTACAGAGTGGAATGAAAATAAATGCAAGGGGGTGTAAAACATAGGATCAGGTCATACAGTAACAGCAAATCAGAGCAGTTGTTAGGTTCAAATCCTGGGAAGCCTGAAGTCAAATTACCTTTTGTAATGGGAAAAGAACCCATTGTCTCGATTCAATCCTGCTGTCACAGAATTTAATTTGCATATTAAGTCGAGTTCAGCTGTTTCTCTTTGAAGTCTTGATGTCCCAGTCACATCTCTGATGATGGTCATTAACAAATCATTTATCCAGTGATTAGAAAGATGGAAGTGCTCAGCAACTGGTTTTTTGTTTTTGTTTTGTAATTTCTGATATCAGTTCTATGTTCATTTATTCTTTTGCATAGGGATCGTCCTGTTTGTCCAAGGTATAAGGTGTTGGGACATTTCTGGCACATGATGGCATAGATCACATTAGTAGATGAGCAGGTAAATGAGCCTTTGATGGACTAGCAGGTTTGATTAGGACCTATGATGGTATCTATTGTGCAGATATGTGGGCAGACTTGGCAGTGTGGTTTGTTGCAGGGGTGTGTGCCTGCTTTAATGTTTCTGTTGTTGGATCCATAGTTGCTGGTGAGTATCTGTTTAAGACTGGGTGGCTGTCTGTAGGCAAGGAGAGGTCTGTCTCTCAAGGCTTGAGAGAGTGAGGGATAATCTTTTAGAATAGGCTGTAGGTCCTTAATGATCCGTTCCAAACATGCCTCACAAGCACACAAGTGATCTTTTAGTGCATGCCAGCAGAGTCTGCATGAATCAATTATCATCATAACAGTGCACTTCAGAAGTTATGCATTCTAAAGCCCATTACCCCACTGTGTAGACAAGCATTAAGTGTCATCATTCCTTAGCTATCCAGCTAATAGCAGTAAAACTGCTATACTGGCAGGCCCTCAGAGAAGAAAACCATGTTCTTTTATGAAGTTTTTATGAGTTTTATAAGTTCAAGTAGTAGAAGACTGTGCAATAGAATGAAGGTGACTACTGTTTGCGGTTCCTTTTGTTATGTGTTGCAGAAGTTGGATATTTTGCAAAGAATGGGGCAGAGGATTGCTGGAAGAGAAAGGGCAGTTTCATGTGAAAGGCAAGGGAGGGTTGCCCTTTAGAACTGGATTCTGTCCCTGCCTCGACCGTAGAGTTCCTTTTGTGATTCTGGGCAAGTCATTTAAACCAAATATTTTGCAGATGGCCACTAATTGTGTGGTCCTCATTTTATGGGTCTGATTTGCAGGAGTGCTGCGTGCCCAGAACTGTAACTGAAGTCACTGGAAAGCTGTTTTTACATAGAAAGTATGTTATATTATCTGAAAATACAGTACTTAGAAATTTCAAATTGGTGTTCAAAATTTGTGGACAATTTCTGTGCCTCACCTCACAGGGTATTGTGAAAATAGATTGATTTGATATTTGTAAAGAGCTAAGCTCATTTCCTCAGTGTTCTCATCACATTAATTTAAAAAAAAATGAGAAAATCAGTAATTCTGAGTTTAACAGAAGTTTTGGATGATAAGCAATAAATGTATAGGGTCATATAATAAATGAGTATTAAAAAAGAAACAAACAGAAAAGACTGACAACACATGCACTGTTCCTATGTGAGATTCCAGATAGTAAGCGGAGGGGGTTTTTTTGTTTGTTTTGTTTTTACTGGTCCTTGAAGAGGAGGATGTTGAAAGAATTCATGTCACTCCTAGTGACTTTTTTCATTTCATCAACTAAAATCTTCTGAGCGCAAACTATATCACTCTTTGGTGTTGTAAGAAAAAATGTTAATAGTAGAAATCCTTATTTTCTATTTACAAATTTGTGTTGAATTAATAAAATAGCTTTGATTCAGTTTGTTTGTAGAGCTTTGACAGAAAAATATAAAAAACGCATACAAAACAACCAAGCATATTTTATGCATATGTAATAAGTTTGCAGAAGTTCCTATCTCTTTTTTTTTTTTTACACTGTTTACTGTTGATAATTAATTATCTTCAAACTTAGGTCTTTTTGTAAGCAAGAATCTTTTAAAATAGAAAAAAAAACCATGCTCTTCCCAGTAAAATTACTTTTGAATGAAAGACTGGTGATTCAAAGACTCATTGTGCTTCTCATACTGTCCCCTTATGCACCGTTCTTAAAAATAAACAAATTTAATTTGTTGCAGTAATGCTTTAATTAGTTACCATGCTACCAAGAGGTTTTTTAGAACAGTTCTAATTGAGGCTGGCTGTGCTAAGGAAGTGTATTTGATTATGAATCAAAAATACATCCCTTGAGCTAAAGACACCATCATAGGACCTAATCAACCCCGCTACTCCATCAAAAGGTCATTCGCCTGCTCATTTACTAATGTGATTTATGCCATCATGTGCCGGAAATGCCCCCGCACCTTATACATTGGACAAACAGGATAGTCCCTACACAGAAAAATAAATGGGCACAAAACTGACATCAGAAATCACAACAACAACAACAAAAACCAGGTTGCTGCGCATTTCCATTGTCCAAATCACTCCATTGATAATTTAACGATGGTCCTCAAGAAAATCAATGGGACATGTAGACTTCAAAGAGAAACAGTCGAAATTGAACTAATATGTAGATTACATTGTGTGAAAGCAGAACTGAACTGTAACTATGGCTTCTTTTCCCATTACAACAGGTAATTTGATATCACTCTCCTCTATGTGCTGTTTCCCAGAATTTGAATCTTTATAAATGCTCTGATTTGCTGTTGCCGTATAACCTGATCCCATGTCTTACATTCCCCTGCATTTATTTTCATCCCATTCTGTAAGTTCCCCCTCTTCAAAGCATCTGACGAAGTGGGATTTTCTCCCATGAAAGCTCATACGATAAATAAATCTGTTAGTCTTTAAGTTCTACAAGACTCCTTGCTTTTTCAGCTTAGAATTAGCTCTTCACAACAAAAAGCTCTGATATGAAATAGGAATGTTGTATATTTGCTACTCATTTCCAGCTGAGGAGCTGCTCCCCCGGTTAGCTGCCTCTTTCCTCCAATATTCCCTAACTGTGTAGCTGGCATGACTTTTTAAGTACAGTGGAGTAAATCGTAAATATGTATGTTGAAATATAGTCCTTTCATTTGTAATATCTAAAAGATTATATCTAGTATTATTATTTTTCTATTGGTTGGGTACGTGGTGTATCTGTCACACTTGATGTGAAAGAATTAATTAGTATTTTTCTGTGGATGTGTGACCAGTATCAAGGGGAACAGAGCTAAAACAACATGCTTTAGATGTAGAATAAGTAACTGCTTGTGTAGCGGTCATAAGGAAAACCGGTTATCACTAAATTAGATTATTTAAAATAATTATGATGCATTCTTAATATAAGTTCCCAAGTGGCAGTGTTGCTGAGATCTGTTGTATGACTCAGTATGCAAATCAAGTTTGGAAAGAGAAAGGACTGCTGGAATATCTTGTACATAGCTCTGAACTGTCTTCACTGGGACTTTTATTTTTGTTTTTGCTTGGCAACCTAGCAAAATAATAAACTTGAATGAATGAAAAAAAAAACATTTTGTATTTGCACTGTAGTTGTAGCCATCTTGACCACATCTTGGTTAAATTAGATTAGACTGTGTCATTATGAAAATGACACACAAAAACTGTTAAAAGCAATTAAGGTTTCAAAATCAAGAACTTATAGTTTTTAGAAATGACAGAATTAACATGGTCTCAAGTAAAATTGTATGGATTTGTATGCATGAAACTTTTAGTTAAAAGTGCCTGTTTGCACAGCAGGTAAACCCTCTTCAACGTCACACCCTCAAACTCGAGTTTAAACAGTCCTAGCTGTCACCCTGTTCCTTTTGTTCATTGTTAGGAGCAATGAGGGAGTCTCTGACACTTTTCTGTGCTGCTTACCTATTCCTTTGTTAGGAGGTTTGGTTTCAGTTTCAGAGGAGTTTATTTTGGTGGTAGAGGAGGATTGTTAATCTGCACTTTCACTGCTTCTTTTCAGACTTTCTCCTGATATATTGTTTCCTATGTTCTTTGACTCTCTTGTTTTTCTGTGGTCAGGTATGGAGTATAAATTCATAAACTTTATTTTATATCAGTACCATGGCTATTGTCAGCAAAACCAACTTGAGGCTCTATGAATTTTATGACACTACATACTCAGATGCTAATGACCATGTGCTGTGCTGGTGGCTCAGTATGAGGGGGGCATAGTTCTGGCTGATAATGAGTCTACATTACTTTTGACCCAGCAGATTCTGAGGGAGGTGGTGAGCTTAAAACTTCATTTGTAGGAAGTGCATTTAAAGAATTTTTGGCCTTGTCCAGAGCAGAAGGTTAGAGCATCTAGTTTAGTGCTGAGGAACTCGTTAGCTGCACCAGCATCAAACCCTGGGGTAGGAAGATCCTTGTTACACTTTTTTTTTAAATCAAAGAAGTCGTATAAATAAGGCTTGATGTTCCAACTCCTGGTTTAGTCTTTCACAAGATTATTGGTGTACAAGAAGCATGATATTGCCTATACAACCTATTTCCACATGACTTCAAAGATCCAGGATGCATCTCAGGAGGTGTGTTGGTGCAGAACAGATTTTCTGTAGAAGGAGGCTGGTGACAGTGGTGGATACTAAGGTTTGCTGGAGTTGGTAGTTCCTTCAAACCTAGGTGCTTATCTCAATATCTGAGGAGCTTGTGGTGTCATTGTTTTTTAAGTACTACTTAGGTTCTTTTGCTCTTCCTTTCTTTCTCAACTGTTATCTTTCCCTGTTCATAGTGCCTTAGGCTTCACTGTATATCTTGTTTGACTTAGTTAATCTTCAGAATCAAGGGTTCATGAAACTGGTCCCACTGAATCTGCAGTGATGTTTGAAGACCGTTAACTCTTCGTCATCCTGTCCTTCTGTTTCTGAGAATACCAGCTCCTTGTTTTCGTTGTTTGTTTTGGTCTCATACTTTACAGAACAGAAGTGTAAGAGGGTTTTAGGGGGTCTCATCATAAATGGTAACTCAGAATAGGATGGGGAGAAGAAGCCAGATATCTGGAGGGTGGACAGCTGATGCTCAGGGTACTCCTAAAGGTATTTTCTAAACTCTGGCAGGGATAGAAACACACCATGAGATGATTTGAATTAGGAGGCCAGGGTAGATGGAACTGGGTGGGTGAAGATTCTGAGCGTGAGAAGAGGCATTTAATGTAGGCTCATAGACAGATAGTGAATCAAATTTACCTTTAAAGTATGTTAGTTAATGTTGTGCTTCTGTTTTTTAGTATCATAACTAAAATAACTCTAATTTTGCTCAATAGACATTCTGACCAATGTCCAACAAGTCTCCACATTGTCTGTTTAGAACTCCATCTTAATTAATGTACTCCATTTTGTGTTCTTGATAAAACTTGAGGCTAGGGGGCCTTGAACTCAAATCACCACGAGGGCCACGTGAGGACTAGTACATTAGCACAAGGGCAACATCACACATGAGGACTAATACGGTAGCCCAAGGGCCACACCACTGAAACCTTTTCATACAGCAGGATTGCAAATATTGATAGCTATACTGTCATTGTGGGCTGCAAGAAATAACCTTAGGGGCTGCAAGTTTAAGACCCCTGGTTTGTGTATGCTGTGCAAGTTCATTTAAATGTGTGAACAAGGTGTGTGAATGATGGGGCTGTGTGTGTGTGAAGTGATCAGTCTCAGCTGCCAGCCTGTCCTGATGAAGCACAAGTACCAACTAACCAGTTAAAGAATACAGATGCCTCTGATTAAAGCAAACAGAAGAAGCCATCTCAGAAAGAAAAGAAGAAAAATACAATCAAGTCTGCAAGTGACTGGTGACCAATGATCTCACAGGACTCTGAGGCATCATGACACACCAAGTCCCATAGACTTACATAGGAGCCAGCAAGTATAAAAGATGGCTAAGAAAATGGAAACTTTGGGTCTTATTCTGGAATTACTGTCTTGGAGCATTGGATTTGTGACTGACAGAGGCCTGGCTCCTTCCTTGTACCCAGCCTAGTTGGCCGCTAGGCTGGCTCAAGCACTGTATGAAAGGACTGGTAATTGTACTGCACAAACTTGCAGAATTTTGGGGGAGGAGGGGTGTGTGTGTGTGTGGCCACTTTTTGCTATTTTTATATTTACAGTGGATGTGCTATATTGCCTTATCCCCGAATAAGATCCTGCTAGTCTTTTCTAATTAAGTACAACGCTAGGATGAGGTGGAGATGCTAGTCAAGTCACATACACCAAATTTTTCACTGATGGTCACTAGTTTTGTTCCTTATTTGATGAGTTCCCAATGTGAGATTCTGGCATCTGATTTGCAGAAACACTGAGCAATCACAGTTGCAACTAAAGTCAATGGAAGTTCTGGTTTTGTACAAAATACTTAAAATGCTGAATACTGAACTCCTCATATTGGGCACCGGAAATCTGTTGATGCTTTTGACCGTAATCTCTCTGTACCTCTGTTTCTTAGGTACAAAATTGAGTTAATGTCATGTAACCTTACAGGCACAGGCAATCTTAATGCTGTCATTTTCAAATTTTGACTTCTTAACTTCTTTCAACCTTAACCTTCTTTAATGTAAATTTTGTGCGTCATTTCTATACATGAATGAAGATCTAATGCTATAGTGACTGTCCGGGTAGTCATCTTCTTCCAAGATTAAATCCTAAATGTGAATTATGCAAAGAAGATTGCCATTATGTATGAAGACACATTTCTAGGTCTTATAAGTGGAGATGTGTTGTGTTCAATTCAGATTTTAGGGCTGGATTTTGGTGGGTAGGTATGTTTTTAAATTGGCTGTTGCCTGTAGAAGCTTTGGAGAATGTCAGATCAATTTTGTGTTCTTTTAGCCCCAAAGTGAAGCAAGTTGGGGTTGTCTTAATTACCAGAGTTTTTAAATCAGAAAATTAGTGTTAAATTTCAGAAGCATCTGAAAGGGTTCTTTTAAATTGGCCAGCATAAAAGAAAAAAAAAAAAGATTATATTGAATACTATACTTGCATAATAGAATATCACACATCTTTGTTTTTCTAAGAGCGAGTAAATGCATTTTGAAAAATATTGGAAACATCTAATCAGTGCCAAAGATAAAGACTATTTGAGCCCAATACATTAAAATTAGTAAAATGTACATGAAATTGGGGCTAGAAAAATAAATTGTTAATTAAGATTTTTTTAAGTCAACCTATTCAGTGCCAGAAGCTACTTACAAAATAAATTAACAGTGCCATATGGTTCTTGTGAGCCAGTCCATAATGATTTAAAAAAAGATATTTAACTATGTAAATCAACACTGATTAGCTCTGAAAATTCTTGATCATATGTATCATTATTGACAGAATAACTTTGTTTTTTACTTCAGAAATTTGAGAGAAGCAAGAGATAATGCTGTGGCTGAAAAAGAAAGAGCAGCTGCGGCTGAAAAAGATGCTTTAGGAAAATATGAGCAGCTCTTAGAACAGTAAGTATCTTCCAGAATGCATACACTCAAACAAAACTGAGATACTATGAGGATATTTATATCATTAAATTTTATTATCTTTTGTTCCCCCCCTACGTATAAAGGGAATAATGTATACAATTCTGGTCAACCATGTTTAAGAAAGATGAATTCAAACAGGACCAGTTCCCAGTTTCAGAGAAGGGCTGTTAAGGTGGGCAGAGGAATGGCGAACCTATCTTAAAAGAGACTAAAAGAACTTGGCTTGTGTTGCTAGGAAAATGAAGGCTGAAAGGGGATATGATTGTTCTCTATAAATAATCACAGCATGGTGTAAAACACCAGGGAAGGACAAAAGCTATTTGAGCTAAAGGACAGTGTTGGCAACAAGGGTATAAACTGCATCTGGGTAAATTTAGGCTCCTTCCAGGAGGAGTAATGGGAGCAAACAACCCAATAGTTTAAAAATGGTCTTGATACAGTTATGAATATGATCATTTGGTGTGATTGCCTGTAATAGCAAGGAACTGGACTGTCTGACAGAAGGGGTTCCTTTTGCTTCTTTGTTTCTGAGTTTTTAACAGAATGTGTTTTCAACCCATAAGCCACCAATGGAATTCCGGAATGTTTAAGTGCCAGTCTAGACTGTCTCAAGATTCCTGTGTCTTTCCTTGTCTCACAAAGAGTAGACAATGTGAATATATTTCTTGGTCTTAACAAATAAGGAGTTCTGTGGCACTTACAAAGACAAATGTATTAAAGCAAGAGCTTTCATGGTTTACAAGTCGTTTCCTCAGATGCATGAAACATAAACTGCAGTGTTCTAGGTACATATACACATGAAGGATGAGTTAACAAGGTTAGATCAATTCAACCTGTGTGTATGTGTTGAATTAACAATAACTGTTGAGAAGATGCGTGTTTTAAAGGGGCGAAAGTACCCTTTATAGTGAGCCAGCTATTCCCAGTCTCTATTCAGACCCAATCTAATAGTGTCAAGTTTGTATATGAATTGCAGCTCTGCTGTTTCACATGTCTTTTTTGTTAAAGTATGGCAGTTTCCAAGTCTGCAACAGAGTGTCCAATGAGATTGAAGTGCTCCCCTACTAGTTTTTGAATGTTGCCATTCTTGATGTCTGATTTGATGTCCATTTATTCTTTTGCGTAGAGACAGTCCAGTTTAGCCAATGTATATGGCAGAGGGGCATTGTTGGCACATAATGGCATATATCACATTGGTAGATGTGCAGGTGAATGTGCCCCTGTTGGAGTGGCCTGGTTTGGTTAACTTTTATGATGGTGTCACTTAGATGGATATGTGGGTAGAGTTGGCAGTGGAATTTGTTGCAGAAATATGTAGAGCCCTGAAAATCTGCATTATATCCATTTCTTGGGGATGTAGATCCACATATTTGTATCTGACCAGGTCTCTGATACTGAAGTTAGTACCTCCATTATATGGTGTTAAGTTGCTGGTGGGTATTTGCTTAGGGTTGGGGGGCTGTCTGTAAGCAAGGACTGGCCTACCTCCAACAACTTGAGACAGTGAGGGATCATCTTCCCGAAATAGGTTGTAGATCCTTGATGGTGTGCTGGAGAGGTTTTACTTGGTGGCTGTAAGTGATGACCAGTGGGATTTTGTTGCTTTTCTTGTTGGGTCTGTCCCGTACCAGATGACTTCTGAGTACCCGTCTGGCTTTGTCAATTTGTTTCTTCACTTCCCCAGGTGAGTAACAGAGTTTTAAGAATGCTTGCTAGGGATCCTGAAGGTGTTTGTCTCTGTCTGAGGTGTCAGAGTAAATGAGGTCGTATCTTGGGGCTTAGCTGTAGACAGGGCGGGGTTCAGGAGCGCTGCTAGCCCAGGAAGAGACGTGGAGCTCAGCATGCTGGGACTCGAGGCTCACGCGCTGCCGCTGCAGCTGCAGGTGGCCCGTGGTGGACCTGGGGCTTAGGCACTAGGACTCGGGGCTTGAGTCCCGTAAACCTGGCACCAGCGACACCCCTGGCTGGATTATCAAAGGGGCTTAAGTCCCAGGCCCCAGAAAAAAGGGGAGACCAAGGCTTCAGCCCCTAAAACCACTAAAATAATCCAGCATGACAGGACGGAGCAGGCCAGCAACTGCTCATTCCACCCAGGGGGAGGGCTGGCTGGCGTGGTTTCTGCTCTAACCCAGTGCAGTTCTCCAGTGCCTGTGGCCCTCATGGGCTGCATTGTGGCTGATGTGCCACATGCCAGGTGGGCCTCTCTGCCCCCGCATATTGACTGGAGAGGGGCTGGCACAGGAGTGCCCTCTAGCCCCAGGGTCCTCAAAGATTAATCCAGCCCTGGATGTAGACTATGGAACATGTAATGTGTCCTGGATAAGCTTGAGTCCTGCAGGTATGTATAGTGATCATTAGATTTCTGGCATAGGGCAATGTTTATGTGAACATCACTTATTAGTGCAGTAGTGTCCAGGAAATGACTCTCCTGTGTGGATTGGTCCAGGCTAGGTTGATGGGGGGTGGAAATTGTTGAAATCCCAATGGAATTCTTCAAGGACCTTCTTTTCTTGGGTCTAGATGGTCAAAATGTCATCTGTATAGCACACCTAGAGGAGGGTCACTTGGATAAGAGCTGAGAAAGCGTTGTTATAAAGTGAGCCATAAAAATGTTGGCTACTGTAGGGGCCATATGGATGCCCACAGCAGTGCCACTGACTTGAAGGTATAAATCATCTCCAAATCTGAATAGGTTGTGGGTGAATACAAATTCACATAATACAGCCACTAGGTGTACCATGACATCATTGGGGCATACTGTTCCTGGTGGCTTGTCCATGTTTGTGTTGGGTGTTGGTGAAAAGAAGTTCTGTATCCATGGTGGCCAGGATGGTATTTTTGTGGAAGATCACCAATGGATTGTAGCTTTCTCAGAAAGTCAGTTGCGTCTCAAATGTAGCGAGGAGCGCTTGTAGTGTAGGGACTGAAGAAAGAGTCCACATAGCCAGACAATCCTGTTATACTGCCAGTGGCTGAGATGATGGTGCACTCAGGATTCCCAGGTTTATGGATCTTGAATAGCAGATAGAATACCCCTGGTAGCAGCTCTAGGGGTATGTCTGTATAGATTTGTTCCTGTGCTGCTTCAGGGAGTTTCCTGAGCAGATGCTGTAGTTTCTTCTGGTATTTCACTTTTACTTTTCAAGTTGCTCCACTGGAGAAAGTATTTCCTCTTTGTTTTTTATATTGTTATTTATTATATCTATTGTGGTAGCATGTAAGGGCCCTTCAGAAATGGAAGCCAATTATTTTAGGCACTGTTATCGAGTAGCTGATGGTTCCTGTCCTGAAGAAATAAAAATCTAAATAGAAAAGAAAGAAATATGGTGAAGAACGTATCTAACACGCAAGCAGAATGAACAGTGTGATAACAGCAGAAATCCTGTTAGTTAGACAATATTTTTATGGACATGGGTTGGAAAGTGAGATTAGTTAGGAGGGTATAAGCTAAATGGAAAGAATAAATGTAGAACATGTTTTAATTCTGCTTCATCTTGCTTTAATTTCAGTCATATGAATCATGTTATCTTCCTGCATCATCTTGTACTATTTGGACTGTAGTAATGCTTTCATTATTTTTCTGCAACTTAAGTTTCTAACAACACAACAATGTGAAAACAGTTTACTAACGCTTACTTGAATTTCACATCACAATTGTACTGTATTGTGCTGCAGACGTGCCATAGTATTGGAGACCTAAACTTTCCTTGGAATATGGGATTATAACAGTTTTTTTTTTCCTCTTGCGCATTTTTTCTTGGTGTGTATTGTAAGTTATATATGCAGTGTTGTGAAGATACAGTTGTTCCACCATAACTTGAATTTTCTATTTTGGAAACTTTTTAATTAAAATGTCACTCATGAAGTTGTTTCCCCCGACCTTTCAAATAAATGCCATTCCAGTAATATAAATCATGTATTATACATTCATATTATATACACATAGTACATTTATTAGAATGTTGCTACACAGAATTGTATAGTCAGTTAAAACAAGTTCATGTATTTGAATGTGTTGCTACTAAAGTAAATGGAATTTCCATGCAACTCAAGTGTCACCACTTGATGGACTGCTCAACTATTGTGAGGAAATAGTGAACTGCAGGTGTCCGTTATGTGACTTTTTTGAAATGATAAATACAGTGGGGACTCATTTACAAACAGGTGTCAGGGGACAAGCCTCCGGCGACCACTCCTAAACTGGCCCGTGTGTAAATGGGACTGGAAGGCCTTCCCTGGGGCACCGGCCCAGGCACCGCTCCCTGGCCACAGGCCATGTCCCTGGCCCCGCTTCTGTGCTGGGGTCCAAGCCGGCCTTAGGCGCCTGCTGCTGCCAGCTTGGCTCCGGATCCCCAGCCAGGGACATGGTAGGGAGCAGCGGCGGCAGCTGTTTCCAGTACTGTTCTAGGTCCAGCTGCCAGCTGCCGCTCCCAGCCGTGTTCCTGGCTGGGGATCCAGGGCCAGTCTAGTGGCAGCAGGCACCTGAGGCCGGCTTGGACCCCAGCACAGAAGCGGGGCCGGGGAACGGGGCCTGGGCCGGTGCCTTGGCCCTGTCTCCGGGGCAGCGAGACTCCTGGTCCTGTTTATGCAAGGCACGTTAACAGGACCCGCGTGTTACTGAGGGGCCTTTGGGGTACATCCCGTTACTGCGCATTAACTGGTTCCACGCGCAAACCGGTCATGCAGTAACGGGTCCCCCCTGTACTTCATTTTAAAGAGACTTTCTTCCAAACTATCAAAAAATTGTAGTCTTTCCTGAGGAGCAGGACCATAGTATTTGATTGTTTAAAATGGAAGTAAAATGTGCACTCTTGGGAAATGCATTTTTTTTTCAGTACAACTCAATGTTAGTTTCATTTTGGCTCAACCATAAGTATAATGTTGCTAGTTTGATGCTACCTGGTGTGTGATTATCCAGTCTTAATTACAGGCATGTAGGAATAGAATTGTGCTGTAGATACTTTTGATTTGAGGGCTTATTGTGCTTCTATCTTTTTCTTTCAATTTCAATACAGTTTTTAGAAATGTGAATTTTATCAACTTAGTGCTTCAGTTATTGTGTTCCATTTATAGTAAGATACTATTATCAACAATTTTTAAAAAAGCAAAATCCTAAGAAAGATGTAATTTTCCTATTTAAATTTGAAAGAAAAAGGGTCATGTGGTTGTCTAGTTGCTCTCGAAAAATAGAAATATGCTAAATATGCTAAAAGAACAAACTTTTATGCAAGACCTGTTTGACTTTAGCAAAGAGATTTCAGAATGCCCACATTGCTTTTGGAACACCATTCCATTCTCTGACATTGTCTTGAACACATTTTCTAGTCCCACAGTTGAATGAAGCAGCATGCATACAAGTAGCTAAAGGCAAAGGGGAATAGGAATTGTAGGATTCTTTGTAACCTCAGAAACTTATGTATTTGAAGCTTTACGTGAGTTCATTCGAGGAAAATGTTAACTGTTGGTTATTTTTCATGTAATTATTTAAAAGATAAAATTTACACTGAAATATTAGCAATAGCAAATAACAGAAGATTTTACATAAATTATATTAATCCTTTAGAAATAAATGGAAACCTTGTCATTCCTTCTGATATCTGTTTGATTTAAATAGCTTCTTTTCTCTCCATATTGTTTATGTCGCATTTTTCTGTGCCTTGACAATATAGTCAAATGTTACAATCTCCTGTTTATTTTATTAATCACAATGGATACCTTATTTGATCATGATATGAGAGATGCATTGAATTATTTTAAATGCATGTTTTGGATTCCTATAGAGCCATAGTACAGTTGTTTAACATACCCTGCGGTTTTACCCAAGCAAAAAAAAGATTACTCACATTCATACAAGAATCTGCTTCCAAGCCAAGAATGACAGTTGCTGTTACAGCTGAGAGGTGAAATGGTTTAGGAAATCATTCAAACAGAAGTTAACTTAGGTCAAATAAAAAAAAAATGCATTTCAGAATCCTTTATCGAGTCTGGAGGTGAAGATATTTGACATTTAGGATGATGATCATGTAAGCTGTCAAGAAGAATATTTCAGATCAGTAAATTGGTAAAGCCTAAATGAAAGAGGAGGTGGATCAGAATTTCTGCCTCTGTTGTTTTCTCACAAATCTATTTCTTAAATTCCCAAATTTTTTTCTTTTAAAAAAAATATAGTTGGAGAGTTTTTTCTTGCATCTTTAAATCCTTGAGTATGTGCAAGTGATAGTATATTAAGGTGGGGAGGAGAGGGGAGTTGGCTGCATTGTAATCCATACTTTGTGGCAATGGTTTGATTGCAATGTGCCAAAGCAGCATATTTGGCCTTTTTTGATGTTGAGCATGAAGAGTCTTCAGATTCATTACATGTGATATACAGGATCACTCAGACAGAAGACATTGACCATCTTTTTTAGTAAGAATGAAAGATATACAGTGTAAATAGAAACTTTTAAATAACAGGGGGGGAGGGATAATAAATGTTTTTTCAAAATCTATGAATGCTTTAAAAGATTGAAAGGTACATTTTACAAACCTGTATCCTGGAGCACATTATCATACTTTCAAAGTGACATTTTTATAGTTCCTAAAACACATTAAAAGCAACCTAAAAAATAGTTCTAAAAACAGTGCTTGAAGATAGAATGAAAATAATTGCAATTTAAAATAAAATCTTCTTATGAAAAAGGCTGAGATGTTGACCTATTCTGTCCATTACTGAGCTGATAAGCATAAAGGAAATTCTTTTCAGCAGAATGAAATTGAGTAGTTATTTATTTTAATTAACAACTTGTTAAAGGGATTATAAAGGCTAAAAAATGATTATTTTGAAAAAAATCTTGAGTTATGAGATTTTGTTCTTTTAATAAACAGAAAATATTGACTTTGCTTTTATTTTTAAAAAGAATTTTAGCAAAAGGAAATCACCATTAAAAGGAAGAGGGTAGGCCCTGTTGAAATTTGCTATCGTCGGTGTCTGGGGAGAAGAAATTCATAGGGAACATCTTTATCCTGTTTTTAAAGAATATTAAATTTTATGAGAAGAACTCTATATAGGCACAAGTCTTTTTCATAGTTAATGTTGCACCTAAGTTCCATTATAAATTTTGTATTCAGCCCCACTATATCTTTCTTGTATTATTGGTTTATCCTGTAACTGGCCAAGTGTATTCTGAAGGTGAGATTTTATTTTTCAGAGCAGGAAGAAAATTAGTCAATCAATTTTTTTTTTGTCTCAGGCCACTGAGAAATTAATTCTGATTTGGGCTCTGACTTGTGTCTAATATTGTTCTGTGTACCTTTAAATTGGAATGTCTAATTGTTACCCCCTTCAAATTTTCCAAATAGTAAAATATCTTTTCTGAATATTTTTTGAAAATGATAGTAAAGGCTATGTTTCAAGAAAACCAAGTGTAATTAAACAAAAATAACAGGTCTTCTATTTAACCAGTCTTATTGTGATATGAAAGATTTTTCTCTAGAGTCTGGACCTTGATTATACCTTCACCAAGAAATATGGGCCTTGACAAAAAATATGCTATCCCGATCTAGGCAGACAGAAGAGGACAGGGAAACAGCCATGTGCTACAAGTTCTTGCAGAAAACATGCCTGGGCTCCAAGTGGCTGGAACCAGCCTCATTGCTAAACCAGCATAGGACCCTCACTTGCAGGCACCAGGAACAGTAATCCTCAACTGTCAGAGGAAAATCTTCTGAAGCATGATCAGAGGAGACTCCAAGAGTAATCCAAAGATTCAGACTAGTGATACCAGTGGAAGAACTGAAGCTGAGGTACGAGGTGGCCCAGGGAGAAGGCATGGCGTGCTCAACCCCTGGCCACACAGTTCAAACATTTGCTTACAGGGCCCTGAGTCAGAATGTGGTGTAGCAAGGAGGTCCCAGGTTGTCCTAATCCTGGCTGCTGATTCTCACAGTATGTCAGTGCCAGTGGGGTCTGACTCAAACCCTGCTGTGACACACATTCACATCCTGATTAAAAAAAAAAAAAAAAAAAGCCTCAACTTCATCAAACTTGCATTTTAACACAAAAACTTAACAGCAACGGCAGAAGTGTTAAGATGGGGTAACTTCTGAAATGTGTGGAATGAGTGTAGTATGCTGATATAATTGATTAGACACATGACATCATAGTAAAGGTTTGGGTAAAATGCAAGTTAGAAAATCGTGTACATTTTTCTTTTTGGCATCTGTTGGAGTACATTATTGGCACTATTATGGGTCACAATGTAAAGATGCAAAGGAATGCAGTAATCTTATCTTTTAAGTTATTTACATATATTAATATTTAATTATTTTAATATTAATATGTTAATATTTTAGCTATATTTTAGCAAGCTTTCTTGTCACTGAACAGGATTTTTCTTTAATAATTGTAGCAAACAATTTAGAATTAACAAGTCCTTTCTTGTTAGATAAGGTATTTTATAATCTGAGACAGCATGGCCTAGAAATGAAACTACAGGCTTGAGAGTCAAGAGATCTGCTACTAAATCTGACTGTGCCACAGACTTGGGATTTAACTTTCAAGTCACTTAACTTCTTTAGGCCTCAGTTTCCTAGTCTGTAAAACTAATACAATTCCTGTATAATGGTACTGTTATGAACCTTTTAATTTGTAAATTTATAAACTAGGAGCTCCTTATGTAAAAGCTTGCTATAAAAATACAGAATGTGAGTTATAGGGAACAGGTTGAGGAAAACAATGAAAACACCATTTTTCAACCAAGATGGTATCTTTGTCTTAGAAAGGAGCAGTTTCCCAGTAAGGGTTAGAATATAAAGTCATAGGGTTAGAAAGGACCTCATGAGGTCATCTGGTCCAACTCCCTGCAAAAGAGCAGGACCACTCTCCCTAAATCATCCCAGCCAGGGTTTTGTCTAACCGAGCATTAAATATCTCCAAAGATTAAGATTCCGCCACCTCCCTAGGTAACCCATTCCAGTGCTTCACCACCCTCCTAGTAAGGAATTTTTTCCTAATATCCAACCTTGACCTCCCCAGCTTGAAACCATTGCTCCTTGTTCTGTCCTCTGTTACTAGTGAGAACAGCTGAGCTCCCGCCTCCTTGGAGCACCCCTACAAGTAGTTGAAGGTTGCTACAAATTCCCCTTCAGTCTTCTCTTCTGCAGGTTAAATAAGCCTAGTTCCCTGAGTCTCTCTTCATAAGTCTTGTGCTCTAGCCCCTTGATCATTTTTGTTGCCTTCTGCTGGACTCTTTCTAATTTGTCAACCACTTTTTTGTAGTGGGGAGCCCAAAACTGGACACAGTATTCCAGATGCGGCCTCACCACTGCTGAATAGAGGGGAATAATTACATCCCTTGATCTGCTGGCAACACTTCTGCTGATGCAGCCCAGTATGCCATTGGCCTTTTTAACAACAAGAGCACACTGTTGATTCATATCCAGCTTCCTATCCACCATAATCCCCAGGTCCTTTTCTACAGTGCTGCTACTTAGCTGGTGGGTCCCCAGCCTGTAGCAATGCATGGGGTTTTTCCGTCCCAGGTGCCGGACTTTGCACTTATCTTTGTTGAATGTAATAGTGTAGAAGGTACGCTCTATGGTCTTGAAGGAAAGGTATCCTTTCACTGATGAAAGGCTGTGGAACAGGGATGTTTTTCATGAAAAACTGGATCTTTGTTCCTGTGAAGCCAGCCAGTTCTGCAACAGATTGAACTTGAAGTGGGGAGTTAGCAACTTCGTTAAACAGAAGGGTAACTATTAATAAGTTTAGCTTCTAGTTTGCATTTTACTGTTTTATTTTGTATATAACCATCTTTTCCATTGTGCTCTCCCCCTCCCCCACCCCCACCCCCACCCCCACCCGCCACGGTCATGGGATCTGTCTTTTTCTTAAATAAATCTTCTCTTGTTTTATTACAGTGGTGTGGGTTATCCAGGAGAAGTGATTTTAAAATAAACCCGATCAACTGGAATACACTGTTCCTTTAGAGCCAGAGAACTGGGATTTCTGTGAGTGGCCAGGGTCAGTAGCTGCGTCTCACATCCAGTAGCTGGTCAGCACTTCAAAGAGACTTAGGAAGTCAGGTGCACCTGTTGTTAACCTGAGAACCAAAAGGTCTGGTAGCCCAGAGGAAAAAACTTAGCTGGGTAACTACAGGGCTGTTAGCTCTGTCTTTGAGGTGGTGTCCCTATGGTGCTCCAGTCTAGGTGCACTTGCGCTCTCCATATCTTTGATTAGAGATTTTCTAGCAGAGCTCCTGGGACTGTGGGCACATCCTCAGCGGCACACAACTGTTCTAACAGCTCTGAGGGCTGCATGCATGATCCCAACCCCTCAGTTCCTTCTCAACCTCCTCCTGTCTGAGGTGGAGTCTTAAGCTACTCTGCAGAGCAATTAGTCTTACACTTAGAACAGAGTTTTAGATCCGTTACTTCAGTTACTTTTTGATACATTTAGTTACATTTAACTACTTTGGTTTAAAAAAAAAAATGAGAAGTCTTTCAGTTCGCCATGGACAAACCATTGCCCCAGCTTCAAGTTGTCATAAGGGCAGCCTCAGGGTTTAAAAGATGTGCCACCCGCAAGGAGGCTATGCTTGCCTCAAGGGGCCACCCAGACTGTGTTCAATATCTGGGTGAGGGATGTGTGTCCCAGAAATCCCATCGTAAAAACCTGTCTTCCTGATCCATATGTGACAGAGAATTAAAAAGAAGGTTGTTTCTGACAGAGGTCTCATTGAGAACTTCCTCCAATCCCAGACGGTCATCACAGAGGGAAGAGGAACCTAGGAGATGGCTCTCTTCTTTGCTCATGCCTACAAAAAGGACTAAAAGAGCTGATGGCATTAATGGTGCCAGTGAGGAACCTTCTAGCACAACAGAGCACCAATCAGAGACAATCCCTAGGGATAAACCGTGGCACAGTGGGCAGGAGCAGAAGCAGCTCCTGACGGCAATGGTTCCTTTAACCACCGCAACAGCCTCCCCAGCACCAAATTCCTTGCTGGCCCTGGCTGTACCACTGATACTACTACCCACCACAAAGCCAGCCACAACATCTGGAGGCAGCCCATCACTGGGGCTAGGACATAAGGCACTGGCAGAGAATCCAGCACTGCAGTGCACAAGGGGGAAGATTATTGTAACCCCCATGGGAAGAAGCTTCAGCACCAGGGTGCCTGCAAGCTGCAGGGCTATTCAAAGCACAACTGAGAGGCACAGCACAGCAGTCTCCACTGCCCCCGTATGCACCTCCAAAGAAAAAAGAACGTACTAAGCATTGTGAGTGAGACCAGTGCATCTTGCTTCCTTCACTGAGTGATGCCAACTCTTTTGAACGCTCAAGTCCTGGGAGAGAGACTGTTCATCTGTGGCATTGGGGGAGGAGCTGGAGAGGATCAGTCCTTCATACATCCATATCAATACCAGTCCAGGAAGCATTATGATTACATGGGCTATGGATGTGGATATGTCAGACCCAGAATCTGCATGGACACCCACACCATGATATTCTGGTCCATTGACTTACTGTATGCCCTGGAGGGGTTGGGAGGCATGGTCACTGAGTCCAGCACAATATTCCAGATCTGCCATCCACACTCAGCACAGATTCACAACTGCATGGAAATAACACTGATAGCTCCACAAGCAGAATAGCTATCTGAGACTCAGGACCAATTGGTGGAACAGGAAGACTGTGAATCTGCAAAGAGCCCAGTGATTCCCTCTGAAGAAGGTATAATGCAGGGGGCTAGTAGGTCAGGAGATGGCTCGAAATAACTTAAAGATCTTTTTAAAAGAGTGGCCGAGGCAATGGAGGTGCCCTTATAAGACGCTGATGCACCTCATTACAAACTATGTTGTATACTGTAGTCCCCATCTACTTCTAGGTTGATAATGCCTATGGATGATGGGATTATGGATCTGGCCAATACTATCTGGTGAACACCAGCCACAATACAGGCCACATCTAAAAAGACTGACAAGAGGTACTTCATGACTTCAAAGAACATGAATTCCTCTTTACCTGTCACCTATCCAGTTCTCTTGTGATAGAGACTGCCAATCGGAGAACAAAGCAAAACCAGTTCAGTTCCACTCCTCATGATAAAGATAAGAAGATGGACTCACTGAGCAAGAAGGTGTATACCTCCACTATGCTCGAACTGCAGATAACCAACTGTGCTGCAATGTTATCAAGTTATGACCATGACAGTTGTTTAAAAATAGCGCAGTTTTATTGATGATATACCTGAAGAGAGAGGACTACAATTCTCAGCACTGATTGAGGAGGGCTATTTAGTAGCCAGGACAGCTTTACAGGTGGCACTGGATGGTGCAGATACAGTGGCCAAGACCACTGCTACTGCAATAGTTGTGTGAAAGGCATCATGGTTCTGTTTGGCTGGCCTCCCAAAACAACTACAGACCACAATACAGGATATGGCTTTTGACAAGGTGAAACTCTTTTGCAGAAAAGACAAATGAAACCATGCACACAGTAAAGGATTCTCATGCTGTGCTGCATACTCTGGGGATATATTTGCCTTCTATGAGGAGAAATTTTACATACCAACCGTATAACCTAGATATTTACAATACAACAATAATAGACAATATGAGAACTCCAAAATAGATCAAGACACAAACAACAATGTCAGAGGCAGCCGAATCAGCAATCCTCTAACTCACAGATGGCACCTCTGAAACAGTTTTGAAGCATTGGTCGAGGGTATGCAAGACCACCTTGATGGGCAACAGGAAAGTACACCAAAATTCAGCAACAGGTTACACCCATTCCTCCGTACATGGAGGACTATTACATCAGGCAAATGGACTTTTAGAAGTAATCAGTCAAGGATAGTCAATCCCATTCACAACAAAATTGTTTTTCCAACCTCCCCCCCCCCCCAATCCCTCTTCAAGGACCCATCCCATGGGCAAATACTTCAGGAGGAGATGTACAAATTCCTATCAATCAGCACTATAAAGGAGGTCCCAAAGAAGATCAGGAGAAGAGGGTTCTGTTCACATTAGTTCCTCACTCAAAAGAAAACAGGAAAGTGGCAACCTACATTCGGTCTGAGAAAGCTGACCAAATATATAAGGGTCCAAATATTCAAAATGGGGACCTTCACTATGATTCCTCCTGTGCTCGACCAAGGGGGCTGGTTGGCTTCCCTCAACCTTCAAGAGGCTTATGTTTATATCCCTATGTGCCCTTCACACAGGAAATTCCTCTGATTTATGTTGCGGGACAGGCACTATCAATATTCTGTCATACCCTTTGGACTATGTATGGCAACAAGAGTGTTCTCCAAGGTGCTGGCAATGGTGAGAGTGCATTCGCGCAAGCTGGGAGTGACAGTCTTCTTTTATTTGGATGATTGCCTCATAAAGGCACATATGCTTCAGTTGGCAAGACAAGTGATGGAGGTTACAGAGAGGGTTTTTCAATCCCTCGGCATTCTAATAAATTACAAGAAATCTACCCTTGGCCTGACACAGAATATTAATTTCATGGGGACGCATATATATACCATCAAGGCCAGAGCATACCTACCAGAAAAGATTCAACAGCATCCAAAAAATGATACATACAATTCTGGAAAGCCCACCCATCCCAGTGTGTACATGTCTTCTGTTGATAGGACACATGGCTGTGACCACCTACGTGGTACAAAATACAAGGCTCAGTATGAAACCCCTGCAGATGTGGTTGTCGAGAGTATACAAACCAGGCAAGCACTCACTAAGTCGTATGGTGTTGGAACCAAAAGAAATCTGGGCTTCCTTCATGTGGTGGACCCATTCAAATGACCTTCTCGCAGGAGTACCATTCACACTGCAGATACCTTCTGCTTTACTCACCACGGATGCATCAGTGATTGGATGGAGGGGCTCATCTACATCCCAAGGCAAATGGTCACTGCAAGAAGGAATGCAGCACATAAATTTATTAGAATTCTGGGCAGTTTGCAATGCATGCTGATATTTTTTGCCTCAAATAAAGAGAAAAGCGATAGATTCAGACAGACAACATGGCATGTATATTTTATATCAGTTGACAGGGCAGAGTCTGTTCCCAGTCCCTATGTGCAGAAGCAACCACACTTTGGAAATGGTGCATTTCCCATGAAGTCTAGCTGCCAGCTATATACTTAGCAGGCAACCAAAATGTCACTGCTGACTACATAAGCAGAAAATTTGTAGAAAACCACAAGTGGGAGCTCCATGCAGGCATGTTCCACTGGATCTTCCGATACTGGGGTTTCCAACAGTAGACTTGTTTGCCAGAGCCTGGAAAAAGAAATGCAAGTGGTTCTGCTCCAGAGCAGGGAGAGGCAGGGGCTCTATGTGGGATGCATTCCTCATCAGTTGGAATCACTCCCTGCTTTACACTTTTCCTCCAATTCCGTTGATACACAAAAACCTACTCAAAATGAAACAGGACAGAATCAAACTCATAGTAGTAGTGCCAGCGTGGCCAAGACAAATCTGGTTTGCTTACCTGACAAAGATGTCCATGAAACCACTGATTGTCCTTGCAAAGATACAGGTACTACCATCTCGGAACGACGGTCAGCTACTCCATCCTCAGTTGGACAGCTATACCTCATGACATGGTTCCTGAATGGTTCAGGGAAGTAGAAAAATCAGGTTCAGAGTCAACATATCCTACTAAACAGTAGAAATTCTGCAGCCAGACAGGCTTACCTACAGAAGTGGCATCATTTTGCCATGTGGTGTCATCAGTGGAACTTGAATCCAAGTATAGCACCTATATAGCAGCTATTGGATTACCTACTTATATTAAGAAAATCTGGATTGTCCAATAATACTGTCAGGGTGCATCTTGCTGCTGTGTCCACCTTCTATGAACCCCTTAATGAGAACACCATCTTTACACATCCGGTGATAAAGAGGTTTATGAATGGCTTGCACAACCCCTATCCTGAAGTGAGACCCTCCCCCTCCCCACCAGTCACATAAGGGGACCTCACATTAGCCAAGAACCTCTGGACACATGCTCTCAGGCACGTCAATCAAGGTTGCTTTCTTAATCTCCGTAACATCAGCAAGAAGGGTGTCAGAGATAACAGCACTCATGCCACAGCCACCATATATGACCTTCTATAAGGACAAAGGATCCTTAAGACCATATCCAAAATTTCTACCCAAGATTTCTTCAGCTTTTCACATAAACCAAGCGAATCGCCTCCCTAGCTTCTTCCCTAAACTACGAGACAACCAGCATGAGGCCAGTTTGCACACCCTGGACATTAGGCAAGCACTGGCGTTTCACCTTGACAGGACAAAACTATTCATAAAGTTGCCCAAACTATTTGTGTCCATTGTGGAGCATTCAAAGAGAGAGGCTATATCTAAACAGAGGTTATCTAAATGGATTGCATCCTGTATACACATTTCCTATGGGAGCATTGATGCACTGGGATGCATAACTGCATATTCTAGGAGGTCCATAGCAATATTGGTGGTGTTCCTAGCTAATGTACCGGTTGGGGACATCTGCAAGGCCATGATATGGGTATCGACAAATATATGTTTGTGAAACATTATCCTATTGAACAGATGCCATTATATGATACAGTGGTTGGACTTTCAGTGATTGGAGCAGCTGAAAGAAATAACTCTGAAGAACCTACCACCAGTTAGGGGAACTGCTTGGTAGGAACCTTGAGTGGAGTACAACGGGGACACCACTCAAAGATAGAACTGAAGGTTGGTTACTCTTGAGCAGTAGCCAAGGTTCTTTAAGATGTGTGTCACCGTGTTGCTCCACTTCCCAGCCTCTTCCTCTGTAGTTCGGAGTACAGGTATAGGTCACTACTACTCCATGGAAGAGGAGTTGGGATTGCATGTGCATCCTGCAGAGCCATTAGTACAGTCACACACTGCTGGATATGTGTGTGTGGTCCCGGGAGCTCTACTAGAAAATCTCCAATCGAAGACGTGGAGAACATGAGCACACCTTGAGTGAAGCAGCATGAGGACCCACGTCCCAAAGAACCTTGGCTACTGCCCATGGGTGAGTGACCTTGAGTTTGACCTCCATAGTCTGCAAGGTCTTGGGAAAAAATTTGAAAGAGAAAGTATTTAAAAGTTTTGAGGTTAACAGTAACTGAGATAAAATGCAATATGGCTTTACAGAAAGGTAGATTGTGCCAGATCAACCTGATATACTTTTCTGAGAAAACAACATATTTTTTGGATAGAGGGAATGTAGTAGATCTAATTTACTTAGATTTCAGCAAGACGATTGATACAGTTCCAAATAGGGAATTATTAGGACAGTTACAAAAGATGAGGTTTAATATGAAAATAGAAAAGCAGATAAGAAACTGGTTAAAGGGAAGGCTACAGTGGGTCATACTGAAGGGTGAACTGTCAACTGGAAGAGAGGTTGTTCCTTAGGGGTCAGTCTTGGGACAGGTGTTATTTAACCTTTTTGTTACTGACCTTGGCACAGAAAATGGAGCTATGCTAATTAAGTTTGAGGATGACACCAAGTTGAGGGGTATTCCCAATACAGAGAAGGATCGGGGTATCATATGAAATTATTTGGATTACCTTGTAAACCACAGCATTAGAAGTAGGATGAAATTTAATAATGGGAAGTGCAAGGTCATGCATCTAGGGACAAATAACAAGAATTTTTCGTATAAGTTGGAGACATGTTATTTTGAAGTAATGGAAGAGGAAAAGGACCAGTGGTCCCTCTAGGCCAGTGATTCCCAACATTTTCTCTGCTGAGGCACACCATGCTACCTTTAATTAATTTGAGGCACACCACCATATAGTTTCCAAATGAGCTCAAGAACATTCATGAGCCAATGAACCAATCCAGAGCTCTTTTGAGTAGTTTTTCAAAAAACTTTGTGGCACACTTGCCCAGACCTGATGGCACACCGGTGGGGAAACACTTCAAAGCTGCACAGTGGGTGGATGCACAGCCCCTGCCGCTCACCTGCTATGGGAAAGCAGCTGGCCGTGTACGCTCAGCAGCCACGGTCCCTACCTGGCCGGAAGACACATTCTTCCGACCAGCTGAGAGCTTCCCCAGAGCTGAGAGCTTTTGAAACTCCTGCTTGGAGCAAGCTCTGACTGAGCAGGGCCTCTGAGCATGCTCAGTCAGAGCTTGCTCTGGGGAGGAGGAGCAGTCCATGGCCTGGCGGCGCTACTCCGGCATCCAGATGAAGGACTCTGGGTGTGGGGATTGGTTTTGGACCATTGGGCAGACGGCCATCAAAGGGCATGGAGGGTTGAGGGGAAAACAGGTTCGGGCTGGCTGGGGGCTATGACCGAGAGATTGAGCAGGTGGGTTAGGGTGGGAGGAAGGGGCCAGGCCAACTATTAGGGGTGGGGGCTAGCCTTACAAATTGCTGTGCAGCAAGCACCATAAATTGCTCAGCTGTATCAGCAGTTTAGGGGGAACATTGAAAAGGACCTGGACATACTGATTGATCACGAGATGACTATGAGCTGCCAATGTGATGTGGCTGTGAAAAAAGCTAATGAGGTCCTAGGGTGCATCAGAAGAGGTATTTCCAGTAGAGAAAGGGAGATGTTAGTACTCTTGTGTTACCAACTTTGCCCACCAACTCAGGGTATGCCCATTTATTAGGGTTGCTTTCTCTATGGGGAAGATGGTACTTCTATTAGTGTGCTGCTTGTGTGACTTGTGTTTCTATAGAGGTGCGTCTGAGCGGACCGGGTCTATCAGCACTCTCAGCTGACCCCTTATGTGTCCCTGAACTCAGTAGGCTGGGTCACACAGCACTTCTCTGCTGTTACCCTTATGTGCCCCTGTACTGCACCAAACTAGGCTGGATTATGGATCTTGAGCAGGCTGGGTCACACAGCACTTCTCAGCTGCTACCCTTATATGCCCCTGGACTCAATCAGGCTGGGTCAAAACAGCACTTGTCAGCTGTCACCCTTATATGCCCCTGGAGTCAATCAGGCTACTATCCCTATCAATGAGCAAACCTTACAGGGTTGTGGGCATTACAGGGATCTTTGGCTAGGTAATAGAAGTGTTGCTGCAAAGTGATATAAAGAAACCAAGACCACAAAGGAGAGGGAATGATGTCTTAAAAGAGTCTGGAAACTGGCTTAATAACAAAAGTCATTTTATTGCTAGGTATCTAAAACTTGTACTACTAATAATAATTACAAAGGAGAGAAGAATACCCCAACATACCCAGTTACAGCATTGATAAACATACAAGGAAAGAAGAACACCCAGCTACAATATTACCTAGATTCTACTGTATCAGGCCTAGAGAGAGAGAGCGAGAGACAGAGAAGAAGGGGGGGGGTCTCACCACTCCGTGTAGCAGAAAGGTTTCCAGGTTGTGCAGATCAGGGTCAGAGGCTGGATGGAAACAAAGCTCCCACAGCAATCAGCAAGGAAGAAAAGCCAAATCCCAGTGGAAATGATACAGCTTTAGATCCAAGCATCAGGACTCAGGACTCAATCCAGACTCACACAAGATTCAGAAAGGATCCAGTCAGGACTTGCACAGGACACACACACACTACTATGTGGGTAAAGGTTTTTTATAAGGACTTGTTTACGTGGCCAATACACATTCCTGGCTGGGTGTAATGGTTCAGAGAAGCTCACAATACGGTCAGGCAGACTCAGTATTTTGGGTATCAATTATCATGTCTGTGACTAGAATGGTCTGATAATTGCTGGGTTTGTTCGTTCTGGTGTGAGATCCCCCATCAGGCAATGCTTCCCTGCTTCTTCAATCCCAGAGTTCAGTACGGCTCTTGCTTCTTCAATCCCAGAGTTCAGTGCGGCTCCTGCTTTGGAGTCTGGTTCTCCATAGTCAATGCAAATAAAGCTCCATTGTGCTGATGGCTTTTGGATATGGGTACATTAGGAAAAGGATGTCTCCCATTTCCTACTGTTTGTGGTTTTCAGTTCAAGCAGAGGTTGGGGGATGTGTGGGGGGGAGGGAGGCACAGGCAGGATACTATGCTCTGATTCCTCAAGAACACAGAGCTAACACGTAACACTTGTACAAGGTACTGGTGAGACCAGATCTGGAATATTGTGTGCAGTTCTGGTTCCCACATGTTTAAGATAGAATCATAGGGTTGGAAGGGACCTATGAGGTCATCTAGTCCAACCCCCTGCTAAAAGCAGGACCACTCCCACTAAATCGTCCCAGCCAGGGTATTGTCTAGTCAGACCTTAAATATCTCCAAAGATGGAGATTCCACCACTTCCCTAGGCAACCCATTCCAATGCTTCACCACTCTCCTAGTAAGAAAGTTTTCCTAATATCCAGCCTCAGCCTCCCCAGCTGTAACTTGAAACCACCTATCCTTGTTCTGTCCTCTTATAACTGAGAACAGCCTAGCTCCCTCATCTCTGGAGCACCCCTTCAAGCAGTTCAAGGTTGCTGTCATATCTCCCCCTCAGTCTTATCTTCTGCAGGCTAAATAAGCTTAGTTCCTTCAGTAATTCCTCATACATCATGTGATAGATAGATGAGTTCAAGCTGGAACAGGCGCAGAAAAGGGCTGCAAGGATGGTCCGCAGAATGGAAAACCTGCATTATGATAAGAGACTCAAAGAATTTTGCTTGTTTAGACCAGGCATGGCCAAACTGCAGCTCGGGAGCCACGTGCTGCTCTTGAATGAAAAAGCATGGCTCCCAGAAGAACATAAGCAAATCAATTTAGGAAAGCAGCCCAGCCTAGGAGTTCAGCAGGGGGTCAGGACGGGGGGGGGGGGGAGAAGCGCTGGCATGATCAGGGATGGCAGGGAGAAGCGCAGCATAGTTGGAGGTGGCAAGGAGAAGCACGGCATGGTCAGGATTTTAAAAAAACTCACCACTAGCCTGCAGTCTTCTAGCAACAACTAAGGTTTTACTGTATAGGCTTAATTTTCATGGTAACCTTAAGTAATTATTAGAATCTGACATTAGTAGGATCAACATTTGCCTTCTTTTTATGATAAAATTGTGTGCAATGAATTTTAAACTTAGTAATTTTGGAGTAGGTAAAAGTGTATGGCTATATGCCTCAGTGTGGCTCTTGAAGGTTTAATAATCAGCTTGTGTGGCTCTTGAGTTCCATAAGTTTGGCCGCCCCTGGTTTAGACTAACCAAACGAAGGTAGAGGGAGATATGATCATTCTCTATAAACACATCTGATGGATACGTATCAGGAAAGGAGGGAAATTATTTTGAGCACAGCACCAGTGTAGACACAAGAACAAATGGGTACAAGAACAAATGGCTATCAATAAATTTAGGCTTCTTATGAGATACAGGTTTTTAACCATCAGAGGAATAAAGTTCTGGAATAGCTTTCCAAGGGTAGCTGTGGGCCAAAAGACAACTGCCTTCAAAACTGAGCTCAATAAATTTATGGAAGGCACAGTATGATAGTACTGCCTACTTTTGGCAATAGACTGAGTTTTAACTACTGGTGGTGGATATGCCAATGACCTGAGAAGAGAGGTTGGATGAGGCAGGTTCTGAGTTGTTACAGCGAATCCTTTCTTGGGTGACTGTTGAGACTTGCCCACATGCTCCCAATTTAACTGATCACCATATCTGGGGTTGGGAGGGAATTTTCCCCCAAGGCATATTGGCTAGAGCTGTGAGGGCTTTTCACCTTCTTCTGTAGCCTGGGACAGAGCTCACTTGCTGGTGGATTCTCTGTGTCTTAAAGTCTTTTGTATCGTGATTTGAAGACTTTAATAACTCAGTCATAGGATAGCAGTTTATTGCAGGAATGGTGAGTGCAGTTTTGTGTCCTGCACTGTACAGGAGGTGATTAGATGATCATATCAGTCCCATGTGACCTTAGAGTCTATAAATCCTTTTTTAAACTAATAAGGGATTTTATTAATAAAAGAAAAGAGAGTTACTGAACATTTAAAAGATCATACATGCATTACAAATAATTGGAAAATTCGTGGATTTGTGGTAGTGATGGATGAGTCTGCTGGCTTGCAGACATTTCTCTGAAAATATCCAGAAGATTGGAAAGTCCTCAGTCTACTGTATGAAGTACTCATTTTGTTAGAGATTCACAGTCCAAAGAATTGGAGCGGGAAATGAGGCAAACTGGAGATCTTTTAGTTACAGTTTCTACATTCTCTCACGTGCATCGTAAGTTATTGGCAAAGATTTAATATTAAGTCACATGTCCACATCACATGTTCTTACATGTTTTGCTGAATCACATCAACATTTGAAAGGATCATCAACACTGGGAGGGCTAGACTTTGTATAAAACTACTCTAGGAGTGTCACCAAGAACAGAACACATTTGATTTACAAATACATAGTTAATATTAATAAATTCATGTGCCAAAGTGGTGTGTATAAACATGATTATCATACAGTATTTATCAAATTAAAACTTTTTTCCATTGATGCCTTGCATTATGTACTTTGTATCAGATTTAGTACAGTTGTATAACAGTCGTAATACACTTATGATTTGGCAGCAGGGATGATGTATTAAGTGTATACCTGGTTATCATTCCTTCTATAAAGCATCAGAGTTTTGCCAAGACTAAGATTTTTTTATTCCTTTTTTCTCCAGTTTTCACATAAGAAGCTTAGGTTTTTTTTAAAAAATTCCCACAACAATTATTCTCCTCAGAAGAAATTTCTTAAAATAAAACTATATCAGCCAGGGCCGGTAGGTATGTGGCAATTTGTAAAATGTTTTAAAAACTTTTTGGACATCTGATTAAAATATAACTAAAAGTATAACATTTTAAAATATAAAATGGCTCAGTAAATTTCTGAGAGGGAACATTTTTAATTTAAATAAATTTTTCAGAAGCTTAGATCACTTAGCAACTTCTGTTAAAGTTAATTATATTTAGAGTTTTTACATTTTAAGGTGATAATTTTGTTAATATTTGAAGAGTCTATTTACCAAGACAGTGCATTATTTGGAACACTTGTATTAATTTTACTTGGCACTGGGTTTTTTGTATGCCTTTTGAGAAACGAATTCTGTTCTACTGGTGTCACGGATTGCCCTCACAGACATTTTGTGTCATGTCCCTATCATGCAACTTAAAACTGCATAGAATGGCCCAGGGTTGTATCCCTATGATTCAGTCTCCATGGCTTCTTGTGGAATGAGACAGTAGACATTTGGTAAAATGTTCTGGTAGTTAGTTGTTCTCACCGTTAAGAACGTGTGCCCAGTTTTTCATCTGAATTTGTCAAGCTTCAACTTGCAGCCATTGAATTCTGTTATATGTTTTTCTGCTATCAGTTATTTAATATTTGGTAGAGCGAAATACTGAATATTTTTTCTGATATAGATTCTTACAGATCATAATCATGTCATCCTTGAAGTTTCCCTATTAATCTAAATAAAATGAACTCTTTGAGTCTTCCACAGTAAGGCATGTTTTCTAGTCCTTCAGTCATTTTTGTGTTTCTTCTTGGAACCTTCTTTTTATCAACGTCCTCTTTGAGCAGCAGAAGTGGACGCAGAATTCCAGCAGTGGTCACACTAGTGCCAACTATAGAGATAAAATAACTTCTCTTCTTTTATGTGAGATTCCCTTGCTTAGCATCCCAGGATCATATTGGTTCTTTTGTCCAGAGCTTCACATTGGGATGTCATATTCAACTGAATATTCCCCATAGTCCTAAAATCTTTTTCAGAGTCACCAGTTCCCAGGATAGAGTTCTCTATCGTGTATCTATTGCCTGTGTTGTTCCTAGGGATGGCTATTTACATTTAAATAAGATTAAATGCATACATTTGGTTCCACACATTTTCTCAAGTTATCCCAGTGGTTCTGAGTCAGTGTCCATTTCATTATTTATCGTGCCACAAAGTTTTGTGTTATTTGTAAACTTTATCAGTGATGATTTTAGTTTTTCTTCCAAGTCATTGATAAAAAATATTAAATAACCAGGGGACTGAGTGTTATTCATCCCCACTAAAAACACACCCCCTCAATTGTAATTCCATGTTGCAGTTACATTTTGAGACCTATCAGTTAGGTAGGTTTTAATCCATTTACTGTGTGCCATGTTAATTTTGTATCATTCTAGATTTTTTTAATAAAATGTTGTGTGGTGCCAAATCAAACAGCATACAAAAGTGTAATCCTCTTTCTTAACTGTTTTTGTAGTTTCATTTTTTGGAAGAGAGGGTGTGATTGATCAAATATGTATTTAAAAATTTACAGCTTAACATGTTAGTGGACACATACTGGCAATATGTCAGTCTCTTCAAATCTGAAAGTTAATGAACTTTGCAACTACTAGCATTCAGAGGCTTAGTTGACTTGTTTTGGTTCCCCCCCCCCCCCCAGTACTCAACAGGTGATGAAGACTCGGCAACAATTTTTGAAAATGTCAGTACATGATATGTGGTATTAGCTTTATTCTATAAAATGGAAATATAATATTTATAATTTCATCAAGGAGCTGTAAGAAAATCCAGATTTTTTTAATTAATTTTCTATTTCATGATTATGGTGAAAAATATTTTTTGGGACTAATGGGGAGCACAATTTTAATAAAAATAATCTAATGGATTTATGTAATTAATCCAAAAGGATGTGCAAACTCAAGCAAGAATATTTCAGGGTGTCACATTTTTTACAGCCCCTGATGATGATTTGTTTGTTCTGACTGTATGTAAAAAACATAATAGCCATACTCCGTTAGACCAGTGGTTAATCTAGCACAGTATCCTATCTTCTGGCAGTGGCTAGTGCCAGTTGGTTCAGAGGGAATTAGCAGAACAGGGCAAATTGATCAAGTGATCTTCTCCCATAGCTGTTCCTGCTTCTGGCAGTTAGAGATTTTGGGACACTCAGAGCATGAGGCTGCATCTCTGCCCATGTTGGCTAATAGCAGTTGATTGACCTATTCTCCATAAATTTTATTAATCCTTTTTTGCTCTCAGTTATGCTTTTGGCCTTTACAGCATCCTCTTGCAACAAGTTTCACAGAATGATTGTGCACTGATGATGAAGAACTTTCGTTTGCTTTATACCTGCTGCCTATTGATTTCATTGAGTGACCTGTGGTTCTTGTGTAATATGAACTGCTATATAAGATTTCCTTATTTATTTTTTCCACAGCATTCATGATTTTATGTACCTCTGTCATATATCTTCCCCTTAGTCATCTCTTTTCTAAACAGTGCCAGTCTTCTTAATCTTTCATTATTAGGAGTATGGAACAGCTTCCAAAATATTTTTGTTGCCTTCTCTGTTCTTTTTCCAATTCTAATATATCTTTTAGAAGACGGTGCTACCAGAACTGTATGCTGCTTTCAAGGTGTGGGCTTACTAGGCGTTTATACTGTGGTATTATCATATTTACTATCTTATTATCTATTGCTTTTCTAAGAGCTCTTAGCATTGTTAGCCTTTTTTTTTTTTTTTTTAACTACCACTGTATATTGAGCGCATGTATTTAGAGAACTATTCACAGTGAATACAAGATCTCCTTCCTGAGTGGTAACTGCCAATTTAGACCACATCATTTTGTATATGTATTTGGGATTATGTTTTCCAGTACATATTCATTTGTATTTATCAACATTGGGCAACAAAACAGCAGATGAATTCAGTCACCCAGTTTCATGAGATCCCTTTGTAAGTCTTTGTAATCAGCTTTGAACTTAATTATTTTTGCCTAAGAGTCTTTGGGTAAGAGACCCTTGTCAAAGGCTTACAGAAAAGTCCAAGTACACCACATCTAGTGGATCACCCAAGTCCATGGTTGTTGATTCCCCCGCAAAGAATTTGAATAGATTGGTAAGGTATGATTGCCCTTTACAAAAGCTCTGATAACTCTTTCTTAACATACTGTGTTCATCTCTCTTTCTGAGGATTCTGCTCCTTACTATAATTTCAGTCAGCTTGCCTAGGTGCTGAAGTTAGGTTTACTGGCCTGTAGTTGCCAGGATCACCTCTGGTACCTTATTTTTAAAATCTGTGTCAGATTAGCTATTCACTAATCATTTGATTCGGAGATTAAGCTGTGGGTTACATACCACAGTTAGTAGTTCTTTAATTTCATATTTGATTTCTTTCAGAACTCTTGGGTGAGTGTTATCTGATCCTGGTGATTTATTACTGTTTAATTTATTTGTTTCAAAACCTCTTCTATTGACGCCTTTGTTTGGGGCAGTTCCTCAGATTTGTCACTTAAAAAGAATGTCTCGGGTGTGGACATCTCCCTAATCTCTATAGTGAAAACAAATGGGAAGTATGCATTTAGCTTCTTTCCAATTGCCTTGTCTTCCTTGAGTGATTATTTAGCACCTTTACGCTCTGGTGGCCCTATTAATTATTTGGCAGGCTTCCTAGTTCTGGTGTAGTTACAGCATTGCTGTTAGTTTTTGAGTCTTTCCCTAGTTGCTCTTCAAATTATAATAAAGTAGGCTGAAAATACTTTTGATTTGTTAGAATTTGTTCCTTTCTAGTGTCCTCAGTAGGATTTGACTTCCAGTTTTTAAACTATGCCTTTTTGTATCTAACTGCCTGTTTACTCTGTTGTTTAGAAATTGTGGGGTTTTTCTTGTTTATTTTTGTCTTGTTTTGTTTATGGTGTACATATAGATTGAACATCTATTATCATTTGTTATAAGTTTCCATGTAGTTTGAAGGCATTTCACTCTTGCAAATGTTCATTTTAATTTCCATTTAACTCTCCATTTTTGTGTAGTTTCCCTCCTTGAAGTTAAATGCTAGCATGATGTGTTTCTTTGGTGTATTTCCCCCCCTTTAAGGATGTTAACTTGAAATTATACTCACTATTACAAAGTGATTCAGCTTGGACAAGATCCTGTGTGGATCCATGTTAATACTAAATCAAAAATTGCCTCACTCCTTATGGGTTCTAGGACTAGTTATACCAAAAAGTCATTAATGGCATCTAGAAATTTTATTGCTGTATCTTCTCTTCAGGTGACATATTCCCAGTTGAAATCCCTTATTATTGTTGAGTTGGGTATGGTAGGATTTTTTTGTAGCCTCTCTAATGTCTCTTAGCATTTCATAGTCATTGATACTATCTTGGTCATTTGGTTGGTGGTATATTTTTATTGCTATGTACTTATTATTAATCATGCATGATATTTTTGCCCATAGATATTCTGTGGTACTCTTTGATTCATTTAAGATTTTTATATATTTGACTGTATGCCTTCTTTCACATACAGTTCACCACCACCCACCAGCATGACCTACTCATTCCTATATTTTTTTTTTACCCTGGTATTACTAAGTCCCATTAATTATCACTTTTTATCAACTTTTCATAATGTCTGTTATATCAATATCCTTTAATACGAGGCATTCAAGTTCACTTATCTTAGTATTTAGACTTCTTACATTTGTACATAAGCAGTTATAAACTTTGTCAATATTTTGTTGTCTGCCTTCGTGTGATGTAATTGAACAGGATTCTTTCTACCTGTATTTTATCAATTTCTGTGCTCTCCTCTTTTCTAGGCTCTAGAGTACTACTGTTTCTAATGAAGTACTCCTGCATCTGATGAAATGAGATTTTTATCCTCATAAAAGCTCATGTGATAAATAAATTTGTTAGTCTTTAAAAGTGCCACAAGACTCCTTGTGTGTCCTCTGTGATATCAGTCTGAACCTCATGCTCCTCAGTGCTTGTTGTCCTTCCCTCAGCCCTTAGTTTAAAATTTCCTTTGTGAGTTTTTTATTTTGTCTGCCAGCAATCTAATTCCATTTTGATTTAGGTGGAGCCCATTTTTTTGTATAGGTGCCTCCTTTTCCAAAAGGTTCCCTGGTTCCTAATAACCCTTAATTCTTCCTTTGAACACCATCATCTCATCTACTCATTGATGCTGTGGTTCTGCCTGGCTTTTAAGCTTTTAAACCCCTGAATATGGGTGATTCCACCATCTCCCTAGGTAACCCATTCCAGTGCTCCATCACACTCCTTGTAAAAAAAGTTTTTCCTAATATCCAAACTAGACCTCTCCCGCTGCAACCAGACCATTATTCCTAGTCCTATCATCCATCCCCATTGAGAACAACCTAGCTCCATTCTCTTTGGAGTCCCCCTTTATTTGAAGGCTGCTATTGAATTCCACCTCATTGTTCTTTTCTGCAGACTAATTAAGCCCAGTTCCATCAGCCTCTCCTCATAAGTAGTGTGTCCCTTGCTCTCCATTGGATTCTTTCCAACTTATCCACATCCTTTCTGCAGTGGGAGGCCCAAAATTGGGCACAGTATTCCAGATGTTGCATCACCAGTGCCGAATAGACAACAATAGTCACTCCCCTTGACCTGCTGACAGTGCTCCCACTAATTCTTTCTTGTTGCTCTGCTCATAGATTTTTCTTTTTTCCTTTCTTTTTATGAACTTTTGAGGCAAGAATTGTTTATATTTAGCATGTCATTTATATTTTCTTTCTAAAGATAAAAGGAGATGAGCATCCTGCATGGATTTTGTGTGTGCCCACAGGAATGAGAGGATGGCTTTTGTATTCCTACTCATGGGGGAAATTCTTAAGACCCAGTTTAATAAGCCAACATGGAGAAAGTCCAATGTTGGGTTTTAAGAATGGGCCTCCTGAGTGGATTTAAAATCATGGAATGATAGGGTTGAAAGGGACCTCATGAGGTCATGTAGTCCAACCCTCTGCTAAGAGCAGGACCACTCACAGTAAATCATCCCAGCCAGGGTTTTGTCTAACTGCGCCGTAAATACTTTCAGAGATGGAGATTCCACCACCTCCCTATGTAACCCATTCCAGTGCTTCACTGGCCTCTTAGTGAAACAGTTTTTCCTAATATCCAACCTTGACCTCCCCAGCTGCAACTTGAAACCATTGCTCCTTGTTCTGTCCTCCGTTACTACTGAGAACAGCCTAGCTTCCTCGTCTTGGACCACCCTTTCAAGTCATTGAAGGTCGCTATCAAATCTCCTCTTAGTCTTCTCTTCTGCAGATTAAATAAGCCTAGTTCTTTCAGTCTCTCCCTGTAAGTCATGTGCCCCAATCCCCTAATCATTTTCATTGCCCTCTGCTGGACTCTAATTTGTGAACATCCTTTCTGTAGTGCAGAGCCCAAAACTGGGCACAGTATTCCAGATGTGACCTTACCAGTGACGAATAGAGGGGAATAATCACATCCCTCAGTCTGCTGGCAACACTTCTACTGATGCAGCCCAATATGCCATTGGACTTTTTGTCAACAAAAGCTACCTCTCTTCTCATGAATGAAGCATACCAGGTTGGTCACAGTCAAGATTCCTGGGTCTACTGGGCTATGTATGCCTAAAGTGACTTTCTGGCTGTTGGATGCAGTTTCTAAAGCATCTGGCAGCTAATTATAGATTCAGATCTGGGTCTATAGAAGAGTACAGATCTGGAGCTACTAAAGGGGAGGAGAAAAAAAACAAATCTGGATACCAATCTGGCCTACAAGCATGGAGATCCAGATCCAGAATCAGATTTTCTGATCCAAATTTGACAGCGAAATATGAAAGACTTGGGTACAGTCTACTCTGCCAGCAGCTGTCCACCAAAGATATGTGGCATCCATTGACTACCCTGCATTCCCTTACCTCAGTGTCTCCACTGTACTGTGTCAACGGAAGATGCTCTCCAGTCGATGCAGCTTTACTCTTTTTGGGTGGGGGTCGGAGTGGATTAATTGTGCTGATCAGAGTGCACTTCTGGAATTGAGCAGATCTTCATAGCCGCAACAGTGTAAACTTAGATACCCTTAGATGCCAATTTGCTTCTTTTCAGAGCTCTCAGTTCCATGGTTCTTTGTAGGGACTGGTAATGCTTTTCTGGGTTCCCAGCCTACCCCTAAGGACTAATTCACATCCCTGCCAAGGACCAGATTTACAAGAATCTGCCTGTTAAACATCTGATGGGCTAAGAAGTGGTGCCTGGGTCAGAGACTCCCCTATGATCTCAGCACTGTTGGTTTTGAGATCTCACAGATCTGACGTTTTCTCTACTATGCAGCTTGTGCAGGAGAAACAGGTTATGGTGTGACAGAATGCCTGATGCTCCAGAAAGAACTGCTTAGCCTTTGAATCAGAAAGCCAAAAAGAGAGATCTGGAATCATTTTTCTTTTTCAGGAAATTAACAGGTGCATCTCCAGAGAAGATGCAAAGTACTATCAAGTTCTGTTTAAATCAGAGCTGAATATGAGGAGCTGTGAAACCACTGATACTGTAGTCGTTGGATACAATGTCTTAAAAATTGATGAATCCATCTGTTTGATCTTTCTTAGGAGGTAATATTATTAGAACAATATTGAACTCTGGGCTATTCATTGTCTGTGACTCATAATAGTTACCTTGATGGCTGCCCCTCCCGGGCCATCATTAAAGTACATAGAATGTGTGAAGTGAACAGATGGCCCCTTCACCTTAACTAGATGGCCCCCTTGAACTCAACTAGATGGCCGTTACCACCCTGAGGGCCCATTGTTTTGCAGGGCTTGGTGTAGGTGGGCTCTGCCTAACTGCAAGGTCCTGCAGGGCATGACTCATATCCCCATTGTTCCCCACATTCCCTGTAATCAGGGAAAGGCGGGAAACAGTCTTTAAAAGCTGAGGTTCTGGGGTGCTCAGGCAGGACAGTTTTCAACATCTCGCCTGGCCTGATCAACCAGAAGCTGCCTCCTCTGCTCACGAGTTCCCCCTAGAGCGTATCCACGAGTTACCCCCACAAGTACAACTGCCGGCCGATTACGAGTCTCCTTCTCCCTGTAATGTTGCTGCCGCTGCTGCTGCTGCTAATAGGAGTGGTAAGAGTTTGCCCTGTAGTCTATTTCTAAAGTATTTTATTTCATTATTGCTGCTATGAAGCTGTTTTCCCCAGCTTTACAGGCTTGTGTGTGCCCTCTGCCTTCTCTTTTCTGTTTCTTGGTTTGCCTCTTCAGTTTGTGTCAGGAGCTCCTGTGTTTGTAATTGCCCGTTGCTACTTTGTGTCGCTCGGTGTATCCCCTTATCCTGAATCATTTGTGTTTGTGTTGAAAGTATCCTTGTAAGTTGCAACACTGTATTAGGTTAATTGGTAGTCTTAGAAGTCTTAAGTAGCTATTAGGATTGTTTTTCCTTAGTCTGTAGCTTTTAGAATTGTTTTTGCTAAGTTGCCTTTGCCCTCCCCTCTGTAACCTCCCCAACTTAAATAAACTTTAACTTTACTTGTCCCCTCTTCATTTCCGGGATCCTCGGTGCGCCTCAACTTTCCTTCTGTCCCTGTCCCCTTCTCTGCGGCTCCCGGCTCCCTCACTGCTCCCGCGCTGCTCCCGCGGCCGCTGCCGGTTCTCCCCGTCCCGCCACACTTGCGGCTCTCTGCCCCTGTGGCTCCCGGCTCCCGAGCCGCTTCCGCAGCTGCCCGCCAGCCCTCCCGGTTTGCCTCCGCTTTTCCCTGGTCCCCAGTGGCTCCTGCCAGTAAAACCCCGTTACTATCGCCGCTTTTCCTCAGTCTCTCCACCGGCTCCCCAACCTCTCTGCAGCTGCCACCGCTTTCCGCCAGCCGCCGCTTCCCTGAACCCTTTCTCCTTTCTCGCCAGCTGCTTCCCCGAACCCCTTCTGCCTTCCTGCCGCCAGCGCTTCCGCCGAACCCCTTCTGCCTTCCCCGCCAGCCGCCGCTTTCCTGAACCCCTTCTGCTTTTTTGCCACCCGCTCCCCCGAACCCTTTCTGCCTTCCTGCTGCCGTCGCTTTCTCAAACCCCTTCTGCCCTCCCAGCCACTGTTCCCTGAGACCCTTCTGCCTTCCCTACCATTTTGCCCCTTCCGCCTCCGTAGCAAACCCCTGAACTCCCTTTCAGCCTCCCTGCTTCTCCCCGTTGCCCATACCCCCACGCTCAACCCCCCTTCTCAGTCTCCCTCTCAAACCCTCAAGCTTCTGCTCAGCCCCCCCGAATTTTCCCGTTTCCCCATCCCATTCCCCCAAGTCCCTTCCCCCTTGCCTTTCCTCTCCTTTGAGCCCCCCCGCACTAACCTTCTTTGCTTCTCCTGCTCCCCCGCCTGCTTCCACCTTTTTCTGACACGCCCACATGCTAATTCTGTGCTGTACCCCCTTTTTCTTGTAGTGTATTTAAGTACCTTTTAGGTTATAGTGAGTAGGGCTATAGTGTTAGTAGGTTAGTTGAAGAACCCCATTGTTCCTCAACCTGCCCCCACTCCTGAAAGTTAGGTACCCCCCAACACTTTACAGAAACCACTGTGACAAACACAACATACACAGACCACTGCTCACCTTACCCTATACTCATTTTAATAAAGTGTACCCTGAATCCGCCCTGTACCCCACGGGTGCAGTGGTTGCCCCCCAAGATCCTCAAATATCCGAACCTGCTGGCAGGGTCATTCATCATCACTTATAATTAGCTCCTTGATCTAAGATAGTGGCAAATTTAAGTCTGACTCAGCCATGAAGGATGAAGTGTCTAGATTAGGTAATCTTCCAATAAGGGTAGCAGCAACATCTAGGAGTGCCCATCCTTAGCTTTACCATTCTTTCCTTTAATCTGATCAATGATTTTATTCCAGCGGCATGATCAGCTTAGCATTTCAGAAGAGAATCAATCAACCTAGCTTCAGTCCCTGCCATTTTGGAATAAAAAGCCACACATAATGGTGAAGACATCCGTCACCTTCACTTAATGGTGTTTGAGATTTATTTCCTGGCCACTGCATGTCAGTTGCCATGTATCATACATTCTAGCTGTGCTAATACCCTACTATTCACATCTGTTTGTAGCATGGCCTTGTGCTGTTTCTATTACACAAGCAACGTACTGCAGCTACATATGTGGTTTTCAACAATTTTATCCTTTTTGTTTTATCTTAGGAGAACAAGAAGATAGAAGTGACTAATTTACTCTTGACCTGTAGTTCAGACCTGATGTTTGTTTTGACAGGTCTGCTGTCCTTGTTTAGCTAGTACTCCTTAGCCTACATTTCTAGGGGCTGCAATGCTTGTTAAAGTCCCACAGGTCAAAATGTGCCACTGGAAGAAGAAATGAAGATTACTTACTAGTAACTGTTGTTCTGCAAGATGATCCTCTGCATTTTCACACTCCTTGCCTAATGTCCTCATTTCTTTGGCATTGCAAATTAGGAATTAGTGGGAGGAATTGGGGGTTTTGGGACTGCTTCCCCTTTTATACAGTATACAGGGGAGGTTGGAAAAAGGAGGAGTGAGTGATCTTTCCAAACAGTTGCAGGAGCTTGCAGCACAAATGCCTTAATCCCACAAAGTGTGGAAATGCAGAGCTGATATTGAAGAATTCTGGTTACAGGTTGTTACAGTATGACCTGATTGCATGTCTTACACTCCCCTGCATTTATTTTCCTCCCGTTCTTTAAGTTCCCCCAACTTCCAAGCATCTGACGAAAGTTCATGCAATAAATAAATTTGTTAGTCTTTAAGTGCCACAGGACTCCTTGCTTCTTTTGCTGAACTAGACTAACACACCTGCTCCTTTGGAACTTCATTTTGCAGTAACTGTGGTTTTTCAAAATGATGTCATCCATGTCGGTCACAGACCCAACCCTCAGTCCCTGTTTTTTCAGAGTCATCACCTGGGATTCTGAAGTAGCAAGGAAACTAAAAGATGTTTTTGTTGTTCTGCCCTTTATTCTCTTGAGTGGGTGGACATGAGGACACACATAGGGCAGGCATGGCCCAGTAGCTACAGCTATTGAAAAATTCTGATGTTTTCTCATTCACAAGGGTCACACACATCTAGATGAAACATAAACAACAGCTTGAAGATATATTACTTTCAGACAAAAGTAGCATATAGTTTAATCTTAACTGCCTTTGAAGAAAGATTTTTTTGTTTGTTTCAGTATATGGCACAGATTTCTACAAAGATGTAGTATATGAGCATCTTTTTGCTTTAATGTATCTTACATATGTCTTTTTCAATCAAACCACAGAGTAATTGATTTTTTTTTTCCCTCCTCTCCTCAGGTATAGACAGTTGCAACTCAACACAGAAAGCAAGGTGGCTGAACTTCTCCATCAAAGTAAATTAAAGTCCTTTGAGAGTGAACGTATTCAACTCATGCAAGATGAAATGGCAAAGAATCTCTCACAGTGTCAGTTAGAATGTGAAAAATATCAGAGAAAACTGGAGGTACGTTACAAAAGGAGACTGTTTTGTAAAAGTTACAGAACTTTGACTGTAGTAAAATATCCAGTGTTACAGAATACACAAGGTATTAGCTTTGCCATCAGACTCTGATGAAACAGGATTTCACAGTAAAGTTTGACACTAGTTCTTCCTACCACATACAGAAAGTAGGATTATGGGAAGAAATAGCTAATGGAGCAGTCCTTTCATAAAGAAAGATTGATACTTCCTCCCGTTATTGTTTGTTGTTAAAAATGAACATGCTTTGTTCTGGGAAAAAATATTCAACCTGTGTAGTAGAATTCTGCATCTCTTTACTGGTTATGGGTGTATGTTCCAAAACTGTGCAACCAATCAGGGCTGGAAATTGGAACATTATATTCCTGGCGAGGGAGCTTCCAGCCCTCAGGTGCGGCACTGACTTACATCTGGTAGAGCTCAAGCTCATGCATCAAAGTTTCAGTATTATGTGGTGAACAGATATTTTAAACACAGTTTAGAAGTTTACAAAGTTTATATAGTCATAATTTTTCTCTCCATCTGAATCCCACACAATTCTATAGCAACCCAGGTTTTTCAGTGCTGAAATGAGAAAAGTAGTTCCAATATCAAAAAAAATAGCCCCTTCCCTCCTACATATTTATGAAGTTGCTTTATTTTGAAATGCTGCATATATAGCATTACAGATGGTTTAGTGTAATATAAAAGTTTTTTGTCACAATTTGAGATTGACCTTCATATTTCATTTCCAGTTTAGCTACTTGTGAATGATGTAACAATCCTCAGTGGTAAGGTAGTACAGATAATAAGCAATAATCCCAGACTTTTAATGATATTATCTCTTTCATCATACCACACCTCTCAATACATATATGCACATGTACTTATATCTTTTAATTAACATCTGTCTAATCTCTATAAAAATGCTATGCAAGATTAGAGCCTTGTGTAGGTATGTTAACATAATTAAACTTCCACGTGACTAGTGGTTGCTTGAAATTAAACTGAACATCACTGCTACAACATACAACCAAATCTTCTTCAATACAGTATAGTATTCTATGATAAATACTATATATTGAATACTTTTTATTTTATTTAATTACATAGTAACAATCATTTCCATAACATATTGCCTCAACATTGCTGGCTTTGCTCTCATTGATAGTCAGGTATTTATACATTTTTGCATTGAGCATTCCTGACTGTTTTGTTTTACCTCATCAAAGAAAAGTAGTACAATTTTAAGTAACCTTTTGAAGATTTAAAAAATAAAATACGTAGTGTTTTCTTTACTTATTTCTAATTCTCTGGGTATAAATATGAAAAAATACATATGTATAAAAAACAAAGAATGTCTTGTTCTTCTCTATACTAAAGTATACTTTATTCTTAAAGTGAAGCTTAATCCTGACACTGAAGGAGAAGTAGAAGCCATCTTAGGGCTTTTTTGTGCACAAAAGTTGTACCATTTTATCAATACTGGTAGAGTTAAAATATATCCCTCTTTTCTGGATGCAGTTATACCAGCATCAAGGTGCTTGCGCTGAAGTAGTTTACATCCATATGGGAAGCTGTATCAGTATAACTGTGTTCACTTTAGGCTTTGTACTAAGACTTGAATATTTTCTTTAAAAAAAAATATATTTTTTTAAAGGACAGTGACTGGATAGCGTAGTGGTTAAGAGCGCCGTAGTGGTTAATACCGACGCCCTTTGATATGGGAGACCGGGGTTCAAATCCCGGTGGGTACCTGCCTACCTTCCCAGTAGGGGTCCTTGGGCAAAAGACCCCCTAACGCCTCACTTGCCTACCTCGAATATGAGAGTGACACGAACTAGGAGAGTCATGCCAGCTCGGACGTCGCCCGGATTAACAAGGTCCGCGCCAGATGTTGGGGAACCAGGACAATCTGACGATAAGTGGGCTACTGGAACAAACCATGCATGGACGAGACAAGAGAACCTGGAATTGATGGAATGCTACTACAACAGCAGACCTAATGAGAGGGGATATATGAAACGTATGAGGGAAATATGGATGGACAAAAGACCTACATCCATACTAACTGAGAAACAGCTAGTTACCCAACGCTTCAACATAGTAAAGAGGCAGCTGCTCTCACAACTGGAGATAGACCAACTGCACATTACCTCCCAGACTCAAGAAGAAGCCCCAGAAGAACAACTAGATGTGCAGCCAACACCTGAAGCTGGAACTTCACTACCACCCCCTCCATTACAGAACACAGCAGCTGATATCAGGCATAAGATCATGGATAAACTAGCTACAGTCAACCCTCGAGACCAATTACCAAAGCTCGAGGGAGAAGTACCATCAGATAGTATGCTAGAAGATGCCAATAGAGCCCTAATGACAATTCCTACTACCACCATCACTGAAACCAATGAACTGATATATGCTACAGCCTCTGTAATCCTGGAGATGCTTGGCTACACAATCAAGAAGAACAGCAATACATACCCTCCCTGGAAAATGAGGTTGGAGGATAAGATCAAGGCAACCCGGAGAGAAGTTAGCCGGCTGGTGGAACTACAGAAGGGTGTAGAGATTAAGGATAAGACTCGGCTACTGAGAAAATACAAGGGCCTGACTCCATCTGAAGCCCTAGAGACTGCTAAGCAAAGGCTCACAGCACTGGCCGCCAGGCTAAGGAGATACACTAGAGAAGCAGAGGCCAAAAAGATAAATGCCCTGTTCTCCAAAGAACCATCCAAGGTGTACTCCCAACTGCAGTGCAACAACACAATAACAGCAGAGCCACCAACAGCAGAAACTGAACAGTACTGGAAGAACATCTGGGAGAAAGAGAAGACTCATAACACCAGTGCAAAGTGGCTGCAGGACCTGAGAAGAGACCACAGCAATCTCCCGGAACAGGAACCAGTCACCATCACAATAGCCGACATCCAACAGCGGGTCAAGAACATGAAGAGCTGGACAGCACCTGGCCCGGCCATGATCCACACCTACTGGCTAAAGAAACTAACAGCAGTGCATGAACGCCTAGCAGCACAGATGAACCAGCTGCTAGCAGCAGGCTCCCACCCAGACTGGCTAACACAAGGAAGGACAGTGCTGATCATGAAAGACCCCCACAAGGGAACAGCACCATCCAACTACCGGCCAATAACCTGCCTCCCCACAACATGGAAAGTCCTATCAGGCATCATAGCCGCCAAGCTACAGGACCACGTGGGCCAGTACATGAGCACAGCTCAGAAGGGCATTGGGAACAACACCAGAGGCTCAAAACACCAGCTGCTCATAGACAGAGCAGTCGCCCAAGACTCAAGGTCTAGACAGACCAATCTGAGCACAGCCTGGATTGACTACAGGAAAGCCTACGACTCAATGCCGCATACATGGGTCTGTGAATGTCTGGCGCTATACAAAGTCAACAGGACACTAAGAACCTTCCTCAAGACCTCAATGGGACTGTGGAAGACAACACTGGAAGTCAACTCAAGACAGCTTGCACAAGTGGCCATCAAGTGCGGCATATACCAAGGTGATGCGCTGTCCCCGCTGCTGTTCTGCATTGGCTTGAACCCCCTCAGCCAGATAACCACAAGGACTGGATATGGATACAAGTTCAAGAGTGGAACTACCATCAGCCACCTCCTCTACATGGATGACATCAAGCTGTATGCTAAGAATGAACAAGACATCGACTCGCTAATCCACCTGACACGGATCTACAGTGAGGATATTGGGATGTCATTCGGACTGGAGAAGTGTGGCCGGATGGTAGTAAAGAGAGGAAAGGTAGTCAAGACTGATGGGGTGGAACTACCAGCAGGCCACATAGCAGACATACAGACCAGCTACAAGTACCTTGGCATCCCACAGTCACATGGGACTCACGATGAGGAGGCAAGGAAGACAGCAACATCCAAGTACCACCAAAGGATAAGACAGGTCCTGAAGAGCCAGCTCAATGGGAAGAACAAGATCCACGCCATCAACAGGTACGCCCTGCCAGTCATCAGATACCCTGCCGGTATAGTGAGCTGGCCAAAGGAGGACATGGAGGCTGCCGATGTGAAGACCCGGAAGCTCCTCACAATGTACAGAGGTTTCCACCCCAAGTCCAACACCCAGAGACTGTACGCCAGCCGGAAAGAAGGCGGGCGGGGTTTGGTGAGTGTCAAAGCCACTGTCCTGGATGAAACCCAGAGCATCCAGGAGTACATCAGTAAGATGGCACCCAAAGATGAGCTGCTGAGAGAATGCCTGAGGCAGCAACAGACATGGGAGGAAGATCAAGCAGAAGAAATGCCATGGCAAGACAAGACCCTGCATGGGATGTACCATCGACAGATAGCTGAGGTGGCTGACATTGGGAAATCCTACCAGTGGCTGGAAAAAGCTGGACTAAAAGACAGCACTGAGGCACTGATCATAGCAGCACAAGAACAGGCACTGAGCACCAGATCCATTGAAGCAGGGATCTACCACACTAGACAGGACCCAAGGTGCAGACTGCAGAGAGGCCTCAGAGACAGTCCAACACATAGTGGCAGGATGTAAGATGCAGGCAGGAACAGCATACACTGAACGGCACAACCAAGTAGCTGGCATTGTGTACAGGAACATCTGCACAGTGTATGGGCTGGACCCTCCCAAGACCAGATGGGAGATCCCACAGAAGGTTGTGGAGAATAACAGGGCTAAGATCCTGTGGGACTTCCAGATCCAGACGGACAGGCAGGTACTGGCCAATCAACCAGACATCGTGGTAATAGACAAGGACCAGAAGACAGCGGTGGTGATAGATGTAGCAGTGCCAAGTGACAGCAACATCAGGAAGAAGGAGTATGAGAAGCTGGAGAAGTACCAGGGCCTGAAAGAGGAACTAGAGCGGATGTGGAAAGTGAAGGCCGAAGTGGTCCCGGTGGTGGTAGGAGCACTCGGGGCTGTGACTCCTAAGCTGGGAGAGTGGCTCCAACAGATCCCAGGAACGACATCAGAGCTCTCTGTCCAGAAGAGTGCAGTGCTAGGAACAGCTAAGATACTGCGCAGAACCCTCAAACTCCCAGGCCTCTGGTAGAGGACCCGAGGTTGAGGATGACACATACCACCCATGGGGGGTGAGAGAGGAATTTTTTTTTTTATACACACACACACACACACACACACACACACACACACACACACACACACCTTTAACTGAAAATAGTTAGACCTATACAAAATCCTATACGATTAACTTCATGGCTGAAGAAATCAAGGAGAACTGTCAGTTTATTTCCTGTTGCAAATAGTATTTGACATTCCTAATTACACTATATCTAATGACTTGGAACCAGGATGTCTCTTGTTTTCCAAGTTTAGAATTCATCTCAGTTGACAGGACTCATGACAGAGCAGAGATTAAGTAAGCATTATCGGAAATGTATCAAACTCTTAATTATGAATGTAAGGAGTGTTAGATAGGTGTCCACTTTTGAGCTGAGGAAACTTGCTTTGAGTCTAAACTTCCTTGTTCAATATTTATACAAGTTTCGTCTCTGAATCATAGCATTCTACTTTTGATTTGAGGACGTTTGCAAGTAGCTTCCACTTTCTGTAATTTAATGGAAGTGTGCTAGTTTTTGGTTCCTTTCAGTAACTTTCCTCCCTGAAGATGGCAAATTTAATTTGTTGTGGTTACTAGTACTTACTGGCTCAACTATACTTACTTCTTGAACCAGTCATGCTCATTATTTAGGTCTAAATGGAGAGAACCCTCTTTTCTTGTGTGCTACTGAACTAACTTTTGTAAGAAGTAATCATTTAAGGTGTTGAGCAATTGCTTTTCTCACCTTGGCTAGTTGTGACATTTGACCATTTTATCTCCATGGATTCTGTAGGATCTTCTAGTTCTTCTCAGAGTGTCCTTTACAAGTGTTCACCCTTGGAATACACACCATTTGGTGCTGTTAAATGGTGCAATTTTCTATTAATAGTGTCATTAGATCACAAGCCCCTCCCTTCCTTCTCAGTATATAAGCAGCCTGAGGTTATACAAACCAGCATGTTAGTAGCTGTTGTTGACGATAGATAAGGGGTTGGCAACCTGAAAGTTTAGAAGAGCCATTTTAAAAAAATTCCTTCAATAAAGAAGTGTTTTGAGAGCCACAATGGGTATAGTCTCCTGGTGCTGAGGGAGGCTGGGAGTTGGGCCAGAGTGACTGCCACAGGGTCCTCTGGCGGGGGAAGGGGGGGGCCTAGAACCAAGTGTGGGACCCCTGCAGGATCCCCGGTGGTGGGGAGAGCCCACGGACTGTCTTGAGCTGCCCACAGGATTCCTCAGTGACAAGAGGGGGCCCTGGAGCCCAGAACCACAAAAGGGTAGTCAAAGAGCTACATGCGGCTCTGGAACCGCAGGTTGCAGACCTCTGCCATATATGGATGTGAGCCGCCCCTGGATTTTGTTTTCTTGTACGTTAGTATTTGTCGCAACAGTACACAGATCATGATTGGGATATTGTATGTTCTTCTTCCAGTGACAGAGAAGGATAAAGGCTACATTATTTAGGAGGGAAACCTCTCTTTCTTCTTTGAGTGCTGCTCCTGTCCATTCCGTTGTAGGTGTCTGCACGCCCCGTGCACGGCACACCGGAAACTTTTCCCCTAGAGTACCCGTAGGGTCGGCTGTAGCGCCCCCTGGAGTGGCGCCATCGCCGGTCCCTATATAGTCACCAGCCTACCCCTCCCCTCATCAGTTCCTTCTTACCACCCTGTCGGTCGCTGGAATGGGGGCAGAGAGGGCTACTGTATGCGTTTCCCCCCAACACCGCTAGTGCCCAGAGTGTTGTGGAAGATAAAGGAGGACAAAGCGCAGGTCATTCTGGTCGCCCCGGCATGGCTGAGACAGCATTGGTTTTTGGCTCTAATGCGGTGGTCCAGGTGCAGTCCAGTTTGGTTTTCCCTCAGGCCGGACCTGTTGACCCAGGACAGTGGGCGACTCCTCCACCCCAACCTGGAGGCCTTACACCTCCATGCGTGGTGCCTTCATGGCTGACGGACAGCGAGCAGTTGTGCTCCTCCCCGGTGAGGGAGGTTCTATGTGGCAGCAGAAAGCCCTTCACAAGAACTACTTATGCCACTAAGTGGCGCAGGTTTGTGCAGTGGGCCGGGGTCAACGGGGAGGACCCAACGTCGGTCTTGATTCACCGCATACTGGACTATTTGTGGCACCTGAAGTTGAGTGGGCTGTCATTGTCATCCCTGAAGGTCCACCTAGCAGCAATCACGGCTTTCCATGGGAATCTCGAGCATAGCTCATTTTTCTCCGTCCCCATGGTGAAAAGATTCCTGACAGGCCTCTCTAAGATGTACCCGGCGGTGAAACCTTGCCTACGATCCAGTGGGACTTAAACGTGGTCCTGTTGCGACTCACCAGACCCCCCTTCGAGCCATTGGCAACATGTTCACTGATATACCTGTCATGGAAGGTCGCGTTCCCGGTGGCTATCACGTCAGCCTGGAGGGTGTCGGAGCTGCGTGCCTTGGTGGCGGAGCCGCCATACACTCTGTTCTTTAAGGACAAGGTACAGTTGCGTCCACATCCATCCTTTAGGCCCAAGGTGGTGTCACACTTCCATGTGAACCAGGACATTTGCCTGCCGGTCTTCTGTCCAAAACCCCATGCGTCAGAGGAGGAGCAGTGCCTTCACTCCCTGGACGTGCGCAGGGCACTGGCCTTTTATATAGAAAGAACAAAGCCATTTCGCAAGACCCCCCAGCTCTTTGTGGCAGTGGCGAACTACAAGAAAGGCCAACCGGTGTCTACGCAGAGGATTGCTTCCTGGATTAAGGCTTGCATTAAAGAGTGTTACAAGCTGGGAGGTAGACACCTGCCAAGGGCGACGGCCCATTCAACGAGGGCCCAAGCAGCTTCAACAGCATTTCTAGTGGGAATTCCGATCGTAGAGATATGCAAGGCGCCGACGTGGTCCTCCCCGCACACCTTTGCGCAGCATTATGCCATCACCCAGCAAGCGCAGCAGGATGCGGCAGTGGAAACAGTGGTGCTGCAAGCTGTCTGTCTGTGATGTCTCCCACCTCCAAGGTAAGGCTAGATACTCACCTACAACGGAATGGACAGGAGCAGCACTCGAAGAAGAAGAGGTTACTTACCCGTAACCGGTGTTCTTCGAGAGGTGTGCTCCTGGCCATTCCAATCCCTCCCACCTCCCCTCAGACAGCGAGGGATAGAAGGAACTGGGGAGGGGTCAGCTGGTGACTACAGAGGGAGCGGCAACGGCGCCACTCCACGGGGCGCTACAGCCAACCCTATGGGTACTCTAGGGGAAAAGTTTCCGGCGTGCCGTGCACGGGGCGTGCAGACACCTACAATAGAATGGCCAGGAGCACACCTCTTGAAGAACACCAGTTATGGGTAAGTAACCTCTTCTTTCATATTCTGACATGTAATTAGTTAGTTATATAGCAGCGGTGGCCAAACTTATGGAAAAAAACAACAAGGAGTTGTGTGACACTTTAAGACTACAGATTTATTTTTTGCATGAGCTTTCGTGGGAGAAGATCCCACTTCCTCAGATGCTTCGAAGATGGGTGAACTTACAGAAAGGACAGCTCATGCAAAAAATAAATCTGTTAGTCTTAAAGTGCCACACAACTCCTTGTTGTTTTTTTACTGGACTAGACTAACACGGCTATCCCTTTTGAAATTGACAAACTTATGGAACTCAAGAGCCGCACAAGTCGATTATTAAAACTTCACGAGCCACACTGAGGCATATAACCACATATTTTTACCTGTTCTAAAGTTACTAAGCTTAAAATTTTTTGCTCACTTTAATTTTATCTTAGAAGCAGGGCAAATATCGATCCTACTAATGTCAGATTCTAATAATTACTTAAGGTTACCATGAAAACTAGGCCTATACAGTAAAAACTTAGCTATTGCTGGATGTAGAACACTGCAGGCTAGTGGCAAGTTTTTTTTAAAATCTGGGCAGTAACTTGTCAATGCGGTACATAAAAGCTCTCCCAGGTGCTGATGTCTAAGTATTGCACAGTCTTGTGATTTAACAAATTTCTTTGTGGAATACAATGCTTCACAGCAGTAAATTGTGCTAAAAATTGAAAGTAATCCACATTCAGTTTTAAACTTTTTCTCCTTTGTATTTTTGTTTCTTAGTATTCCACGTCACGTTTAGGACTTGTAAAACACAATTTTAACAAAGCAGTAAGCTGCATTAGGGCCTATGAGAAAATCTAAACATGCCACAGCTTCCTCGATCATGCCACACTCCCCCCCACACCCTGGTGCTGCCTCTTACCATGCCACTGCTTCTCTGCTGTCCCCAACCATTGCTCACTTCTCTCACTGTCTCCGCCTATGCTGCCCTTCCCTGCAATGGTCCCCCTAAACTGATGATGCAGTTTAGCAACTTTTGGATGCATTTGAGCAAGTTGTCTCCTGGGTCCCTGGCCCAGTGACGGGCACCTGCTCATCGGCTCCCCAGGTGCATCCATAACTTGGTCAGCTGCATCATCACCTTAGAAGGAACACAGCTACTGTCTGCCATGACAATTCAACTGTCCTGGGAAACACTTTCCTACTCCATACATGGCCCAAACACTTGTCTTTCAAAACAGGCTTCGTTTTGTGGAATAGAATTCTACATAAAATAATTCTGAAGGGGGAGGATGCTACGGAAAACACGTCATTCCCTAGTACCAGTTCCTCAGGGTCTCTAAAAAGCCTCAACTGTCCAGAGCTTCAAAGAGGTAGCTGTGTTAGTCTAGTTCAGGAGAACAAACAAGGAGTTCTGTGGAACTTTTAAAGACTAACATTTATTTATCACTTGAGTTTTCATGGGGGAAATGTGATAAATAAATGGGTTAGTCTTTAAAAGTTCCACAGAACTCCTTGTTTAACTGTCTAGAGCTCGATCTACAGGTTTCTGTAGAGTTGGCAAGAAGGAGTAGGATTCTTCATTGGCTTATTCCTTCTCCCTCTGCTACAGTGGAAGACTTTTTAACCTGTTTTCCTGACTACCATACTTGTAAAGGGAGTGCATGAGGTGCCCATAGGTTTGTAAAGTCCTGCGGACAGGACTGAGGCTGCTTTGGCATGTGGTATAAGGTAAATACTAAAGAAACAAACACCCAAACCAACCAGAGCAAAAGAAAATAAAAAAAAATATACAAAGTACACTGAAATAAAAAAGCAATGCAAAATAAAATCCACACTGAAATCTATTAAACAGAAATTAACTAACAATAATGTTAATCTTTAAGTTCTTTACAGCTTGTCTCCTCCCTGATCTCCTCAGTCCCTTCCCTCACTGCCTCCAGTCCCTGAAGTGCTTTTCTGTTCTGAGACCCCCCCAAACCCCCATCGCTTCCCTGAGCTGCCAGCTGCTCCTCCCCCACCCTTCTATGAGCTGGGGCTGCTCTTCTTCCCTCCTCCACCGCTTCTCTGAGCTGTCGGCTCCCTCCTCCCTGCCCCTCCTCTGAGCTGTCCCTGCTGCTCTCTGCTCCCTCCTCCACAGCCCCCGCCCCTCCTCTGAGCTCTCTGCTGCGGCTCCTTCTCCTCCCTGCCCTCCTCTGAGCTGCCAGCTGCGGAGCTGCCTGACAGGCCAGAGTTTTTAATTCCCCCAGCCTGAAGCAGCTCTCTGCCGGTGACCCACATTTTTTCTTTGAAGAACTGCATGTGGCTCGTGAGCTGCAGTTTGGCCACACCTGTTATATAGCCATGATAGCCAGATATCAGTTTAATCTTTGGAACAAAAGTTCTCTGTTTATCAAGAATTTCCCCAATAAACACTACAGACCAATTATTGCCGTCAATAAGGAAACCCAAAACGTTGCTAAGCATGTGCCAAGCATGTTGCTGTGCTTGCATCCTTTGATTTCTCAGGTGCATCTTTAAGATGACTAATAACAGCAGTAGTGCTCCAAAGACATGCGTGTTATGCTTCTATTCCTCATGAAATAAAGTCAAAAGTTGAAGACCTTCTGTTTCAGAGGGATGGACTTCTTAGTTGAAAAACAAGTGACATTTGAGAAAAATTCGAGAGAAGGGTAACAGGTTAATCTTAGAATCTCTTGTTACCTTTTAGGAGGAGAGACAATATTTTCTTCTTTATTTTCTTCTTCTTTGTTCTTCTTCCTTATTTTTCAACATAGACAGATGACACTCTCAGCAAGAGCAGTCCTCTTCTTTTTCACTTTTAGTCCAGGGTAAGACAAAAGAATTAGTCCTTAGCCATTTTTTACCTATAGTTAGACTAGCAGTTTGACATATAATTGATGAGCAATACATCAACCTTGAAGTCTGTTTCCTTGACATTTGGAAACCATTAAGGCCAATGTTACATAGAATGGCTAAAGGTGACCACATATTAGACTTTTGCAAGAATCAACACAAAAGGCAATCATTTTTGTTCACGAGTGGAGATGGATATTCAGTCTCTAACAAATACATTCCCTCTCAGTTGGTATATAGCACTATGTATGATTTCCCACCGTTCACTCTGGGGTTAAAGGTTGTGAAAAAGGTCAGACGATACCCCCACCAAGACAATGTCTATTGCTCCAGTATGGCTTGAGACAACAGATGTGTGGGTTGGCTTGCTCCTTTTTTCCAGCAGATACTGTATAAGGCTCAATGGATCTTCTTTCACAGCATCCAAAGAAATGTCATTCATATCTGTGTTGTTTGCATCTGTCAGCATTTATGTGTAATTTTATATTGAAGTAATCCAATAACTTAATAATAATTCACTGCTAGCAATTTTAAAAATCTTTATTGCATTATACTTAAGATATACACATAGCATCTTAATTCAAATCAGTCTGTAAATCTAACCTAAAACCAACGGTCTCCTCCAGTTGTCAGCTCCCATACCCTAATGAGTCCATTTATGCTCTTAAAGCCACAGTAAAACCAAAGTGGGCTCTGAGGGTATGTCTACACTAGCAATTTAGTCCAGATTAAGGACGATTAATCCAGACTAATTTGAGTCTATACTATGCTTTGCCTAGTTCTAACTAAAAAAATTTTTAGTTCGACTAAGCAAAGCTTAGTTTGAACTAGTTAGTTCAGCTGGTTAGTCTGAACTAACTGCTTAATTCAAACTTATTTCAAAATTTAGTTCAAACTAGCATGTGTTATGCTAGTTCAAACTAAATTAGTTCTAACTAGTGGTTAGTTTGAACTTACCATATTTTGTAGTTCAAACTAACTTTTAGTTTGAACAAACCATGCTTTCTTAGGTCAAACTATAAACTTAGTTTGAACTAAAAGAAACACAGCTAGTTTGAACTAAAAAAACGCGGTTAGTTCAAACTAAGTTTGAATTACTTAGTTCAGACTAAGCGAGTCCAAACTAAGCTTTTAGGTGTCGATATAGCCTGAGAGAACTAGAGAAATGTTACTTTATAAATATATGTTTTACTTAATGCTAAAAGACAGTCAACTACAAAATGTTGTAATATTAAATAGAAAATATATTAACTTGTATATCTGATTAGGGAATTCATAGTGTAAACTTATTCAGTCAATACTGGAGTTTTGGCTGTGTCTGGAGGATAAAGATTTATCTGTTGCTTCAGTATGGGTACATGTGGCTGCAATTGCAGCTTTTCATATGCAAATAGGTGATAAAACTATGTCCTTGCTTGATTATAAAACATATTCCCCCCCAAAAAAAAATTTACTAAATTTGTATGTTATGGTGAGAGAACTTATTATCTGTAGGATTTGAACTTAGTATATTCATATCATAGTTATAGCTTCACTCTTCAAACCTTTATCTTCTTGTTCTCTGCTTCCTCTGTCAATTAAGCCTATATTTATTATACCAATAACATCAACCAAAACATTATACCAAAAACATTAGTGAGTTTTATGCCTTAATGACTGACCCTCTATTAATTAATTTTTATAAAAACAAAGGGCTTCTTCTCCAGTATCTGAGATTCATACCCAAAATAATTTTCCAGTTTCCATGTCAGTCAGCTATTACTCTACCAGTGTTTTTTTCCCAGACCTCAACCAAATTGAGGTGAATCGAAGCTACATTGTTCTTCGAGCAGTGCTCCCAACTACTCCACTTTAGGTTTTTATGCGCCATGACACGCCAGACCAGAGATTTTTACATAGCAGTGGCTCAAGCAGCGGGCAGCTGACAGCGGCATCCGTCTTTCCCGCCCTTGATGATGTCAGCCACTCACTCTTCCCACTGCAGCTCCTCCTCAGTTCCTTTCTACTGCCTTGGACTCCAGACGGAGTCCGCGGTGGCTCTCCTCAGAAGATCAGTTTCTACCTATCTGAGCTCAAAAACTTAAAAAAAACCAAAAGAAAACAAAACAAAACAAAAAAAAAGGAAAAGGAAAGAACAGCAAAACCAGTGCTATGCCAGATCCATCTGGCTTTTAAGTGCTGTGATTTGTGTAATGAGGCAGTGCCTGCCTCAGATGGTCACAGTTCCTGTATAAAGTGCTTGGGAGAAAGACATCTATCCCCTAAATGCCAGCACTGCAGGAACTTAACAACAAGAACCAGAAAAGAGCGGGAGCGTAAGCTCAAACTGCTGTTACTAGAGGGCTCTCTCCAGCCAGCGTCAGACCCCGGTGCCTCTCCTCATAGTGCTGAGGGAGCACACAAGTGCAAGTCTGTTGCCTCCTCCCCTGCCCCAAGAAAAAAATCCAAAGGGACTGAGGCTCAGGCTAAATCTCACCAGCATACCCTTGGGCAGGCATCTCAGGACCCTGTGGCTGCTGGTCATAAAAAGTATAAAAATAGCCGCACGCCAGCATCGGCACCGCTTCAGCAGCAAGTGCCGCTGCCATTTGTCATGGCGCCGAACTCTGCACCGCTTCTTGCGGTGTCCTTCATACCAGCACCGCCACTCTCAGCCGCGGTGTCAGCGCCGTTTCCCTCACCGCTGGCCACGCACATACAGGCACTGAACTTGGCCCCGGGGGTTCAGTCACTGACTCCCCCTGTCTGCCCCACTCCAGTGCAGGCATTAACACCACAGCCAGCAATTGCACCAGCACTACCCCTGACTCCACAGTTAGGCTTGATGAGGGATCATTCCCCATGGCCATTACATACCAAACATAAGAAAAAGGCAAAGCATACGGGGCTGACAGAGGATCTGACAATTCATTCCTCACCCATGTCGCCCTTATTTCAGACAGACTTTTCAGACACAAGCTCACTGTCGTCACCATCGAGGGGTTCTGACTCATCGGTGTCATCAAGCCCTGCTCCAGGTCGGCCACTTCTGCAACAGGCGCCTCAGGCAGCAACCTGTAACCGTAATTTCACCCTGCCTTTGCCATATCCCCCATGGATGATGTACCCTCAACAGGGTATAAACTATATATCATGGCAACCATATAACCTGCCATTTCCACCCAGTGTTCCTTCTCCAGGACTTTCAAATGCTCAGCCTCAGCCTCCACCAGTGACAACTGCCATACCACCTACTTCAATGACAAGTATGGATGATCTTCCAATGGATACTCCGCTTCAGGGCAAAAATGGTGATAACAAACAGTTCAGGGAGCTGTTTAGAAGGGTGGCTGAAACTATGGAGATCTCGTTACAAGAGACTCAGCCCACACATCACAAGTTATACAAGATCCTACAGACAGCAGGATTCCATAAGCTTGCCCTCCCTATGGTTGAAGGGATCATGGAGCCCGCAAATGAAATATGGCAGACACCAGCATCAGCACCTCCTTCTGACAAAAGGGCTGACAAGAAATATTTCATTGCGCCCAGGGGGAATGAGTTCCTATTTACACATCCCCAGCCGAACTTTCTGGTAGTGGAGGCGGCAAATCACAGAAACAGGCAGTCAAATTGTAAGCTTACCTTTAACAACAGAGAGGACAAGAAACTAGACTTCCTGGGAAAGAAGGTGTACACATCGGCAGCGTTGCAGCTGAGAATAGCAAATTATATGGCTCTGCTAGCCAACTATAATCATGACATTTACACCAAGCTCAATGATTGCGTTAATTTTATTGCACAAGATAAACAAGAGCACTTTAATATTCTGATTATGGAGGGCTTACTAGCAGCCAGGACAGCCCTTCAAGCCTCTCTGGATGTGGCTGACGTTGCTGCCAGGACTCTGGGAACAGCTGTTGTAATGCGACGTTCTTCATGGCTCTAGGCAGCAGATCTTCCTAAGCAGATGCAAAGGACCATTGAAGACCTTCCTTTTGACAAGGATAACCTGTTTGAGAAAACAATGAATCAGGTTATGCATGGCATGAAAGACTCGAGAGCAACCTTGAGGACACTGGGGACCTATACCCCACAGTATAGATGCAGGTTTTATAAGAAGCAGCCTGCCAATTATAGATACACACAGAGTCAATCCAACTGGAGGGGAGATTCCTATAGGAACAAATCTAGACAGCCACACAGGAGCAGACAAGGAATGCAACTTCACCAAACATCACAACCTGGTAACTTAAAACATCAGTTTTGATGGTCAGGTCGAGGGAACAACCAGTTTGGAGGCTTTCCACCATTCATAAACCCCATGGCTATTCCATCCCATTCATCTCCAAACCCAAAACCCATTCCCCCTACCTGTCCCTCTTCAGGGACCCCGCTCATGTACAACACCTCCGGGCAGAGATCCAACATATGCTACAAATAGGGGCCATCGAAGAGGTCCCAGTTGAGCAAAAGGGAAAGGGATTTTACTCCCAGTATTTCCTAACAGAGAAAAAGACAGGGGGTTGGAGACCAATACTCAATCTCAGACGACTCAACAAACATGTCCAAGTAAAAAAGTTCAAGATGGTGACCTTAAGCAAAATACTTCCTGCCCTTCAACAGTCCGACTGGGTAGTGTCCCTCGATCTAAAAGGCGCATATTTCCACGTGTCCATCCATCCACCACACAGAAGATTCCTACAATTCCAGTTCCTTCAGAATCACTATCAGTACATAGTCCTTCCGTTTGAGCTACGCACAGCACCCAGAGTTTTCTCCAAACTGATGGCCCTGGTGATAGCATTCCTACGCCGGAGACACATAGAGATATTTCCATATCTCGATGACTTTTTAATCAGAGCTTCCACACAACAACTAGCAACCCAAGCAGTACAAACCATGACCAAACTCTTCCTGGCACTAGGCCTAAACATAAATTACAACAAATCAAATCTGTCTCCAACACAACAAATCCACTTTATTGGAGCACGAATCGATTCATCAGTGACAAGAGCATTCTTACCTGCCGACAGACGCTACAATCTACAACATCTAGTGCTCAATATTCAGAGCTCACCCATCATTTAAGCTCACAGAGCCATGAGAATGCTGGGGCATATGGCAGCGACCACCTACCTGCTGAACAACATGAGGTTACGCATGCATCCACTACAGCTTTGGTTCCTTGCATGTTTCAAACATATGAAACATCCGACCAAAACTCTCTTAGCCATCCCGCATATGATCAGGGATTCACTGTCCTGGTGGATGGACCAGACCAATCTGACACAAGGGGTCCCCTTCATGCCACCTCAATCACAAATCATGATCACAACAGATGCATCACTCCTAGGATGAGGGGCACACTGCCAAGACCAAATCACCCAAGGCAAATGGTCTTTGCTGGAAAGGACATTACATATCAATCTGCTCAAGCTAAGAGTGGTTTGGAAGGCGTGTCATCATTTCCTCCCCTTGATAGCAGGGAAGATAGTAACGATCCGCACAGACAACAGATCATGCATGTTGTCAAGGCTTTTTCCCCACTCTGGCACTCTGAGTGCAGAAGGTGGAGGCCCGCAACAGGCCAGAAAAGCCACTGGCCTTAAAGCCTGCTCTTAAAAGTCTCCAAGGCCTCCAATTCCTGGCCTTGGAGTGGTATCGCTGCCACCACCCACATGCAAAAAAAAACCTCTTGTGACCCAGGAAGGCGCACTTGGGAATTCCTCCCTGTGAGGTACTTGCAATCCTCTTTATTCCTCCTTCAGGAAAGTGACTGAACTCCAGCTGCAATATGAGCTGGAACTGGAACAGGTTTCCCTCTAGTAGCTGCCTGTGCAGTCTAAGGCACGGGCACACAAACCTCTTGCCTCTCAGGACACAGAACCAGAACTTGCTTAAAAGGTAAACTCTTTAATCAAAAAGAACAGATGATAAACACAGAGAGTTGCTTCTCTGGGAATTAACTTAGGTAGTTACAGGGTAGTGGGGTGGGGGGTTGGGTTACATGTGCTTAGCACAGAGAAATCCAAAAAACAAGCCAAAAACAAAGAAAATACCCTGACCGCGTCTAAGTAAACATTCCCTGTTCTACCCACACCTGGTCAGTACCAAACTTAGCTTATCTCTGGTAAGGATGTTGCTGGATTCTTCCTCAGGCCCCTCTGGCCTCCTCCTGATCCTTCCAGGAGCTCTGCTGCATCCCAACAGGCCCAGGCCAGGCTGCTGTTACCATTCAAAAAAGCTGTGCTTCGTTCCTATTGGCTGTCCTGGGACTCACTGACCAGAGTGTTAACCCCTTCCTCCCCAAGGGTTATTACACATGTTGTACATCAATCAACAGGGCGGTACCAAGTCACACTTCCTATGCCTGAAGGCAATGACTCTTTGGGATTGATGCATCAACCATGGAATTTCCCTTCATGCAGAATATCTCCCAGGCAAGGAGAACATACTAGCAGACTGATCGAGTCGCTTATTTTCGGATCACCACGAATGGGATATTTGGGACGACATCATACAGGCCATCTTTGCCAGATGGGGCTTCCCAACAATGGACCTGTTTGCCACAGCAGACAACAAGAAATGCAGTCGCTATTGCTCCCGAGCGGGAATGGGCCCAAATTCCAGTGGAGATGCATTTCTTATCCATTGGGGAGGCACACTCCTCTAAGCCTTTCCGCCAATTCCAATGATTCTTCTCATGCTCCACAAAATCCGGCAAGACAGAGCGACTGTAATCATGTTAGCTCCAGCCTCGCCGCGTCAAATGTGGTATTTGCTACTTATAATGATGTCCCCAACACTTCCAATTACCTTACCTCTGGTACAGGTTCTGTTGTCCCAGAACCACGGAGCTCGCATTCACACTTACCTAGACAGACTTCACCTAACTGCATGGAACCTCGATGGTGTGAGGATACGGAGCTCCAGTGTTCCGATCAAGTGCACAACATCCTTATGAATAGCAGAAAACCATCCACAAGGGCTACTTACCTCCAGAAATGGACCCGATTCTCCTGCTGGTGCAATCAACATGCATTACGTCCCACAAAGGCTCCCATTCCGGCAAACCTGGAGTACCTTCTGCACCTGCAAAACAAAAATGTCGCAATCAACATGATTAGAGTACACCTGGCGGCTATCTCTACTTTTCACGACCACGTAGACGGCACATCAATATTTGCTCACCAAATCTGTAAGAGGTTCATGTTGGGACTACATAACTTATTCCCTCAGGTCCTACCGTCGGCAACACCTTGGGACCTTACATTAGTGCTGAAAGCACTGATGAGGCCACTGTTCAAGCCATTGGCCGCTGCCTTACTGCTCCACTTGTCCATGAAAGTGGCGTTTCTCATAGCAATCACATCAGCTAGGCAAGTCAGTGAGCTGGCAGTGCTAATGGCTTACCCGCCTTACATGATCTTCTACGAGGACAAAGTCTCGCTACGATTACATCCCAAATTCCTACCTAAACCAGCAACATCTTTCCATCTTAACCAAGTAATACACTTACCTGTTTTCTATCCGAAACCGCATTCCACATCGCAGGAAAGAGCACTTCATACCCTAGACGTTAGATGCGCATTAGCATACTACCTGGAAAGAACCAAAGCATTTAGGAAATCAACACGGTTGTTCGTATCCACCACTGAACACTCACAGAGACAACCTATTTCCAAACAAAGAATATTGAGATAGATTACATCCTGCATCCGCACGGCATATTCGATACGCCAAGCAACCCCACCTGACACAATCCGCCCTCATTCCACCAGGTCCATGACATTGTCCACAGCATTCCTTACCAAGGTCCCACTCCACGTAATCTGTCAAGCAGCCACCTGGGCTTCCAACGACACCTTCACTAAACACTACGCATTGGAGCGTATTGCAGCTATGGATACTGCCCTGGGGCAAGCAGTGGTCCACACAGTTGACAATATACAATCTGAAGTTCCCACCACCACAAGCCAATGACTGCTACGAAATCACCTGAAGTGGAGCAGTCGGGAGCACTGCTCGAAGAAGAAATGGAGGTTACTCACCTTCGTGCAGTAGCCGAAGTTCCTCGAGATGCGTGCTCCTGACACGCTCCACTACCTGCTCTCCTCCCCTCTACTTCGGAGTTTTCTTTCTCTCGTTACAGGATATCTCCGGGCTAGAAAGGAACTGAGGAGGAGCTGCAGCAGGCAGAGTGAGCGGCTGATGTCATCAAGGGCAGGAAAGACGGACACCGCTGTCAGCTGCCCGCTTTCTGAGCCACTGCTATGTAAAAATCTCCGGTCTGGGGTGTCATGGCGCGTAAACACCTAAAGTGGAGCATGTCTGGAGCACGCATCTCGAAGAACTTTGGCTACTGCACGAAGGTGAGTAACCTCCATTTTGGAAGAATAAAGGATTATTATGGATTTTAGATCTTCATGCAATTTTTTTTCCATGTGCTGGCTACTGTAAAGGAAATTCCATTTCCACACAAATAGTATGTAGATGGGTGACATAATGTCAGACAGATCCTACTAATTGAAATTTGTAAAGCAGTCTGTGCTCAATACATATAAGTTCCAAAGGGGTAGCTATATTAGTCTAGTTCAGCAAAACAAACAAGGAGTCCTGTGGCACTTTTAAAGACTAACAAATTTATTTAGCACGTGAGATTTCATGGCAAAAAACATCTGATCAGGAAAGCTCATGCAATAAATTAATTGATTAGTCTTTAAGTGCTACAGGACTCCTTGTTTGTTTCAATCCATATGATTACTAATCATTTTTCATTTATATGTCATAGATAAATTGGGTGCCTAGTTTGGTAAATCAGTTCTACATTCCTTCTTTCATTAGGACTGCTTATCCACCATCTGGTTTTTAGAATAAACTGCTGACTGAAAATAAGGGGAGGGTACGCAAAGAAGAAAAAAGAAAATTCCTGTAACTAAGTTCCAAAGAGGCAGCCCTGTTAGTCTAGTCCAGTAAAACAAGCAAGGAGTCCTGTGGCACTTAAAAACTAACAAATTTATTTATCGTATAAGATTTCATGGGAGAAAGTCCCACTTTGTCTGAGGTTTGAAGATGGGAAAACTTACAGAATGGGAGGAAATAACTGCAAGGAACTGTAAGTCATGGGATCAGGTCATATTGTAACAGCAAATTAAAGCAGTTGTTAAGATTCAAACACCAGGGAACAGCATATAGAGGAAGATGAGGTCAAATCACCTGTTGTAATGAGGAAAAAAAGCCAAAATCCCTATTTAACCCTGAAGCAACACAGTCAAATTTGCAAATAAATTCGAGCTCTGCAGCTTCTCTTTGAAGTCTTGTTCTTGACCTTAAGATTCTAACATCTGCATATAGACATTTACAATTTCTATTTTTGACTATAGAATCATAGAAACTGGAAGGGACCATGAGAGGTCATCGAGTCTAGTCCCCTACACTCACTGCAGAACCAAGCACTATCTGAAACTATCCCTTGACAGGTGTTTATCTAGCTCAGCAATTCTCAACCACTGTGTCGTGGAGAGCTGGGGAAATGGCTGAAATTGGCCAGGAACAGATAAGCTGGTGTGTCCTGTAGAGTTGCAACATACCACGAAGTATGCCATGGCCTGAAAATGTTGAGAACTACTGATCTAACCTGCTCTTAAAATTCCAGTGATGGGAGTTTCCACAGCTTTCCTATGCAACTTATTCCAGAGGTGAATAACCCTGTCGGTTAAGAATTTTTTCCTAACATCTAACCTAAACCTCCCTTAGTGTAATTTAAGCCCATTGTTTCTTGTCCAGTCATTGACTGTTAAGGAGAATAATTTTAATCCCTCCTCCTCATAACAGTCTTTTAAGTACTTGAAAACTGTTTTCATATCCCCTCTGTCTCCTCTTTTCCAGACTAAACAAACCTAGTTCTTTCAATCTTCCCTCATAAGTCAGGTGTTCCAGATCTTTAATCAGTCTTGCAGCTTTTCTCTGGACTTTCTCCAGTTTCTCCACATCATCCTGAAAAAGTGCCTATTTTTGTTCGCCTTCAACCTACTCTGTAAATCAGTTTCACTCGTCTTGAATGTTAATGACGTATTAATTTTAGTTTTCTATGCTTATAGGAAATCAGTTCATCATAAATAAATTGTGATAGTTCTTCAAGTGTTTGCTCATGTCAGTTCCAAGTTAGGTGTGCATGCATTACACGCTGGACACTTTTTCCCCTGGAGTATCCTTAGGGTTGACTGTGGAGCCCCCTGGAGTGGTACCTGCATAGTGCTCTCTATAAGACAGCAGTACTATTTTTCTCACTTCCTTCTTACCATCCTGACAGTTGCTGGAACAGCTTGTTCTTGTTGGCATTCCTTACATTCATAGCATTTAGCTTTAAGTACCTGTTTAAGTTACAGGGTTTAGTAGAGTAGTTGATGTATCTTAGGTTGTTTATTAGGTAGTCCCACTAGAGGGACATTGATTACCCTCCTGGGGCCAGGGCATACCGGGCTTCAAGGAGTGCGGGTCCTACAAGAAGCATGCACCACTGGACTACAGTCACTTCTCCTGTTTGAGCTGTCTGTGTACCATCTTTGTAAAATGTATAAGATCTTCAGGAGCTTTTGCCCCTGAACCCAGAAAGAAAGGAAACGGAGGTTAAAGTTCCTTATGATGGAGGGGGTCTTTCATCTGGTGGAGTCAGGCAATCAAGGATCCATCAAGGTGCCATCTGTCCAAAGTGCCCTGGCGTCCACAAGAGAGGTTTCCTGTTCAAAAGGACTCTGTGAAGGAGCCACAGCATTGACAGTCTCCTTTTGCATTGGAGGAAGCAGCACAGGCCCACTATTACCGATCACACTCATTGATGCCTCAGAAGGAAGTTGGAGAGAGAATGTTCTCCCACTTCTTAGTCAATGAAGCCAGGGGGTGGAATGTGTCTGAAGCTGGGGCACTCTGGCAAGACACTATGGGCTACAGCATCATCAGTTCCAGTGTCAGTATCCTTTCTATCAAGGGGCATTCAGGAGAAGGATCTGCAGCTCCCCTCCACGCCAGAGAACTTTGAAGCGGCACAGGAGCTGATTGAGTGGACAGCTTTGCCGAGCCAAGAACTCTTGCCGTCTCCAGCACTGAAGAAATTGACAGTGCTGTTGAGAGGCAAACCAGTGCTTGTACAGCCAAGATCCCCATCGTGCTAGTCACTGACACTGATCATGGCACTGGCCAAGGTCTCCCCTTTGCCCTCAGCAGCTGAAGACAATAGCTGCTCTGGGTCTGCTGGCTTCTTAGCACTTTTCCCCAGCACTGCCAGCTCTTGTAGTAATGGCAGGAGCTCAGTGGTACTGCTTCCCAGTAGCTGCAGCTAACTCCAACCCACCTTGGCACTGTTCATCTTCAGTACTGCCCAGGGATAGTGAGAGCCGGTACCAGTCACTGGCACAATCCAGTGCCACTCCTCCATGGTCTCCCAGGAGGAGGTTTTCCTCTGATTCAGAGGAGAGGTAACTGGCCTTGAGGGGAAACAGAAGACATGAGGGGCACAGAAAGGAGAGCTGGCTCCTTCTGCCTCCATAGTGACCACCTCAATGCCAATTACCACATCCAATGTCCCTTTTAGACTCCTGGGCTTACGATCAAGTCCATGTGTCTGGACTGACAGACTGTACTCAGTGATGAGTTCCTGACCACAACCTTCCTATTCCATGATTGGCCCCTTTCTCCCAGATTCAGGGAAGGTCTCCGACATAGAGACCAAAGGCAGAGTCACAAAGAGCCTGGTACAGAACACTGCGTAGAAGGTTCACGTGACCTCGCAGGAGCAAGAGTACAGGAACCAGAGACTGTAAAGGAATCCTTCTCTTCGACTCCAGATGAGGTGGTGGCGGGTGCTACATCAGTGGCCATCTTGGAAACAGCAAAACTCACCAAAAGTTGCTCTGTAGGGTGGCACTCAGTATGGGGCTGCAGGCTGAAGAAGTGGTAGAACACACAGACCCCATGGTTGATATTTTGATTCCTGAAGGTCTGTCCAGAGTTGCATGGCCCTTCATCAAAATTATAAAAGACACAACTAAAGCCCTATGACATAGCCCAGCCTCTATTCTGCTCATGGCATAAAAGGATAGAAGGAAAATGCTTTCTCCCATCTAAGGGCCACGAACATTTCTGTTTCACCCTACTCCAGGGTCTCTTGTCATGACTGCAGCCAACAAAAAAGAGAGCTAGGGATAGCAGGGCCCTGCCCCAAGTCCAAGGATGCTAAAAAGCTGGAGCTCTTTGGAAGGAAGATGTACTCCACCAGCATTGCCAGCTTTAAATTGCAAACAGGCAATCCTTAGCAGGCACGCTTATAACTTCTGGGCATCCTCAGAGAAGTTTACAGTCTTTGCACCATGACTCGAGGTCAAAGCGGTTTGGTGAGCCCTTGATGCTGTGGATGCAGTGACCCAAACCATAGCATCCGGTGTCACTATGAGGAGAAGCTCATGATTCCAGACCTCAGGACTGCCTCAGGAGGTCTAGTCCACAATCCAAGACCTCACTTTTGAAGGACCTGAGCTGTTTTCTTCCCAGCGGGACTCGAAATTGCAGATGCTGAAGGACTCTAGGGTGATATTGAAATCTTCAGGCCCGAATATGCTAGCTTCCCAGAGAAGAGCATTCAGGTTGCTATTCCTGCCCCACCCATTCCAACGGCAGCAGGATTTTGACCAGCAGTGGGGCCATAATGGGCAGAGCCAGTGGTCTTCTGGCCAACGGCAAACTAATCTCGACAATCCTCAGGAACTAAAATCACCTTGTGAAGGTGACCTTGAGGATGACATACCAGACGCAACAGTAGATCCATCCTTTCCTCCCTTTTGAAACAGATTATCTTAGTTCTGCTGTGAATATTGCCAAGTTACATCAGACCAGTGTGTCTTGCACACAATGCAGTGGAGGTATTTGCTCCATTTCTCCTCTATGCTGCCTACCCTGTCCTACTTCAGGGACCCCTCTCACAAGCACCTACTGCTCCAGGAAATTCAGTCCCTCTTGAGCAGTGGGACAGTGGAAGAGATGCCCAAGGAACTGAGAAGCAGAAGGTTTTACTCCTGTTACTTTTTTTGGCAGGGGGTTGGACTAGATGACCTATGAGGTCCCTTCCAACCCTATGATTCTATGATTCTATACTTTCTGATTTTGAAGGCAAAAGGAGTTTGCACCTCATACTGGATCTGTGAGGCCTGTATCAATTCCTTTGTAATGTACGGTTCTGCATTGTCTCTCTGGCTTCAGTAATCTGTCCTTGAATCTGGGGAACTGGTATGCTGCCCTCGATTTAAAAGATTAATATGTCCATATTTCAGTAGTACCACAACAAAGGAGATTCCTGCAGTTTGTGGTCAGAGGGATGCATGTACAATTTGCGATCCTCCCCTTCAGTCTATCAGCGGTGCCCCAGATGTTTACCAATTGCCTAGCTGTAGTGTGTTCCTCAGGAGGAGACGGATTAAAGTAAACCTGAGCTCTTGGCTGGCCCAGGCTGCCCCCCACCTGGGCCCCTCCCATGGGGGTCAGGCCCCTGGCCCCTCTATCACTGGGGGGGGGTAGGCACCTGGGGCCAGAGAGTGCTCCTAGACGTCCTCTGGCCAGTCTGCCCGGGTGGGGAGGGCTGCTGGTGCACAGCGCAGTGGCTCCAGTGCAGCCCCTCTCCCCGCCCCCAGGGCCATGGGCCCTTGAGAGTTCTGCCAGGCTAGAGCGGAGGCTACCCTAGCTGGCCTCTCCCCTGGGTAAAGCAAGCAGGCACTGGCCTGCCCTGTCCCACCTCTGGGGTGGACCAGCTGACCCAGGAGAGGGGCAAGAGCATAGAGCCTGATCTCTGGCTCCAGGGCCCCACTACACCCCCTCACCACAATGTAGGCAGGGCAGGAGTGCTCTCTGCAGAGCTTGGGGCACTGGATTATTATAGGGGCTTTAGGGGCTAGAGCCTGCCCCCCACTTCTGCCTGAGCCCAGGGGTTCAGCCTCTATAGCTCCTGCAATAATCTAATCCTGACCCTGTGCCAGAAAGTCCTCAGTCTGTGACACTTTTTCATTGCACACGCAATTCACCTGGTGGCCTCTTATCTTCCAGGGTGACAGAAGTCACTGGCAGATGATCTCAGCGGATGATTTCTAACTCGCAAGTAGTCCATATAATTGGATGTATTGAGAAAGGTTTTCTAGTAATGCGATTTTTCCCTAGAGAGACCTGTTCTGTTTGGATACCACCAAAAAGTGCTCCTTCCAGAACTGCAGCCCCGGCTCATGAATGAGCTGTCAGGTTTGTGCTTTCCCTCCAATCCCACTAATTTACAGGGTGCTGATGATTATCAGGCAAGACAGGGCTGCAGTCATACCGATCACCTCAGCAAGGCTACAGCAACCCTGGTTCTTGACCCTGTCAGACTTCTCAGCTCAGGAGCCAGTCACGCTTCCTCTACTGCTAGGCCCGCTCACCCAGGATCAGGGCATGCTGTGACACTCCACCTGCAAGCTGCTACATCTCAAAGCTTGGAACTTCCATGTTTGGCGTGGGGGGGGGGACTTGCTTAGAGGCAATGCAGGAGGTTCTTCCTAACAGTAGGAAACCTACTACCAGAGTGACTTACAAGATCCAGTGGAAAAGGTTCTCCTTATGGACATCAGAGAGAGGGTCCAGGCCTCTGTCAACCCCTGTTCTGAAGTTGCTGGGCTACATGTTGTACCTGAAAGACCAAGGCCTCTTGAGTTCCTCCATTAAGTTCTACATGGCAACTATTTTAGCCTTTTATGAGTGAGAAGCAAAGAATTCCTTCTTCTCTTCCAGTGGTCAAGCAGTTTCTTAAAGGCTTGAACAGGATGTTCCCAACTTCATGCCCAATAGGACTTAAAGTTGGTTCTTTCAAGACTGACTGGTCTGCCTTTCAAACCTCGTGTCCTGCTCAGTTCTCTTTGTCCTGAAAGGTGGTTTTTCCGAGGGCTGTTACATCAGCAAGTAGGTTGTTGAAGTATTGTGCATTAACCTCTGAGCCTCCTTATACCATCTTTTTCAAGAACAAGGTGCAGCTCTGTCCACTCCCTGTGGTTTCTGCCCAAGATGGTTTCACAGTTCCATACCAGCCAAGATATCTTTTTGCCAGTATTCTGCCCAAAACCACATGCCTTGGACAGAGAACCTAGGCTACATATACTAGACGTACATTGGTCACTCAGCTTTTATATTGAAAGAACAAACTCATTTCAAAAGACATCACAGCTGTTCATGGCAGTGGCTGATAGGATGAAAGGGGAGCTGGTGTCTTCCCAGCAGCTTTGCTCCTGGATGACAATGTGTATCTGTGAGCTGGTGAAAGTGCCCCTTCCTGCACTACCAATCCATTCTACAAAAGCAAAGCATCATCTACAGCCTTCCTTGCTCAAGTGCCGATTGTGGATATCTGCAAGGCTGCCAAGTGGTCCTTGGTCCACACATTTACAACGCAATATGTGATCACCCAGCAAGTGAAGGACAATGCAGTATTCAGAAGGACAGTCCTGCAATCCATAATTCCTCCTCCTATGGCAGTGATTTCAAACTTTTTTCTTTGGGACCCAGTTGAAACAAGGTATTTGTGCCTGTGACCCAATAGTTACATCTGTAAGCAATGCATTCCAGTCTTTTGGTGGCAGCAGCAGGGATTGCTGTGGCCCAGTGCATAAGGGTCTGCAACTCAGTACTGGGTCCTGACCCCAAGTTTGAAAACCATTGTCCTATGGTAAGGCTCGGGAGTCATCTAACTTGGAATTTAGTTGAGCAAGCACTCAAAGAAATAAAAAGTTACTTTACCCGTGACTGGTGTTCTTTGAGATGTGTTGCTTGTGTCCATTCCAAAACCCACCCTCCTACCTCTCTTTAGGGAGGGTTGGCTGAGCCTTGTATAGAGCGCTATGCAGACACCACTCCAAAGGGCTCCACAGCAGACTCTACAGGTACTCTGGGGAAAAAAACTTTCTGGAAGTTCATGCACATGGCACACACTTGGAACAGACATGAGCGGCATATCTTGAAGAACACCAGTTACAGGTAAGTAAAGGTCTAAAGGTCCCTGAACTAGTCAAACAAAAAAACACCTTCTATTATTTAAAATCCTATGTATTAAACACTTCTTTTTCCATTATCTTTTTTTCTTGACTGTCTTCCCCTGTGGATTTTGGTTGTATCCTCAAGTAGGGTCCCATGAAATCAGAGCTTTAAGGAGCTGTCAGGTGTCTTGTCATAGGTCACATGACCCAAGAAAGGAGTTTTTTTTTTTCCAAGGTATTATATTTAGGGAACAGCTGCTGTTAAGAGCTGCCCCCCCCCCCCCTTCAGAATGACACACTAAATTGGACTTTAAATTATTACTTTACTGCATCTTTCACATACATGCTTTCACCTCCCTCAAAAATAGTTTATAATCCTGACATCCTGATCTTCATATTTGTTCTGTTGCTCATTTTCGTAGGTTCTCACTAAGGAATTTTATAGCCTTCAAGCATCTAGTGAGACACGAATTGCTGAACTTCAGGCACAGAATTCTGAGCATCAGGCAAGACTAGACACTTACGAAAAACTGGAAAAAGAACTTGATGAAATAATAATGCAAACTGCAGAAAGTAAGTTTGGACCCAAATTATACCATTTGTTCTGGTGGTACTGGTATTGTAATACAAGATGGACCTAACATGACAAAGACCTGATCTTTGATTTAGGACTGTAGATTCTACAGTGCAATAAATAAATAATAATTTGGTTTTAATTCAGTGAATGATTAATTGTAATTAGCTGTGATTCAGGAAAGCTGGATCCAGATTCAAAATTTGAGTTCAAGGTAAAAGCAGCACTAGGGTTCAAGTTTGACCGTGCAGAGATTTTATGAGCTATTTTTGAACGATTTTGCCGAAAGTGGCACAAATAACAATATCTCTCATCTTATCTGATGGAATCCTTGTTAGATCATTTCTTTTAAGGAGATTGCAACTGTCTTGGGTCACAGGCAGTCTGGATCCAGAAAAGAGGCCCTATACGTTTTGGATACAAACAGGAGCTAAGACTTAGATCCTGCAACCCTGTGTGTGTTGTAAGTACACCTTTGTGTCCATGTGGAACCCGAAGATGTGCTTACTGAACGAACAGAATCTAAGGCTGGCGAGCATATTTAATGATTCTCATCCAACTCCAGCCATCCACGTGCCTTTCATCAGAACATGAAGAACAAGTGTTCTGTTTGAGGTTCCGTTTAGAGACTACCTGTTGATAAAAATGATAAATACTTAGGTACAACAAGAATTCTGCAAAACTATGTTGCATTTTATGTGTAAACATACCAAAGAACATGAGGTTATAAAGATGACTTGGACTGGGCTGAAATAACGTTCCGCAACTAAAGTGGATATTTGTATCAAATTTTACAAGCAGCTGTATTCGGAGGCTGACATGACTGTCCAATTTTGACTCAGTATATCATTTAATAATGTATATTTGATATATGCTACTGACAGTAATATAACCATGCTCTTGGGAATGCATGTGTTATTCTGCCTGAGGGACATCAATGTATCAGCATCAGATACATTAAGAATTTTTTTTAACTTCTATCCTGAGGAAGATAATGAAGGATTTTTTCCAAAGAGAGACTTACAGTTCAGAATGGTTTCTTCCTTTCCCCTGCAGACTTTATTTCATATGGTCTTAGCAGTTAAAGGAATTGTTGCTGGAGTTGAATATAATTCTTAAATATTTTAATTCTTTTTAATTATACCTTAAAATTGTATACTGCAGTACAAGAGCTTAAAAAAAAGATTGGTTTACAGTGTAACTGATACAGTTTTTGAAAAGGAAAAAATATAATATGAAGCATTCTTTTTACCACACCCGTTTTTATTGTTTCTTAATATCTATCATTGTTTTCTTACCTTTTAAAAAAAATTTTAATAAAGCTAATGTTGATGAAAAGGAGGATTACTTTGAAATTAATCATTGGTATTTCATTTCATTACTTTGAAATTAATCATTGGTATTTTTTATACTGTCTGAGGTAGTGGAAGTTATAAGCAAGATTGCATTCTGGCCTCACTTTTAACTCAACCTCCTCCAGCTTCTTGTAATTTATTTAAACAGATTTATTTTTATTTATTATGGCTGAAATTCTCCATGCTTGGTCTCAACCAAATGGTGAATTTTTGGGGAAACTTGAGGGAGAGGGGGAATTGTGCCTGTTATTGTTTAAAAACGTACAAGGAGAGAGAAGGACAAGCTTTCCTAGTATGTTCCAGCTGAACTCTTGGTATTTTAATTCAAATAACAGAGAACAAAAAGAAAAAAAAAAAGCTATTTGGAGAAAATATGTTCGTTATTTTTAAATTTCTGAACATTTATATTTGAGCTGTTTACTTCTGTGCCATAGAAATCTTCCAATCTGCTTTCAAGAAAAATATAAAACAATAGATTTAGGATGAAATCTGGGTCCCACTGTAATGGGAGTTTGCCATTAAGTTCAGTGTGATCAGGATTTCAGCCTTTGAGTTCTGGGGCCCACTCAATCTCTTTATCTTGAAATGCTATGCTTCACTTTTACCCTTGACTGATTAGGCCAGGGGGTTCTCAAACTGTGGGTTGTGACCCCCTCCAGGAGCATCACAAGGAAGTTGGGGGGGTCCGCAAATTGTTTAGATCTTTGTGATTTGCTTTGATTAAAGCAGGGTTGTCAAACTTACAGCCAGAGGTGGTCCACCAAAAGCACTGATCCAGCCAATGGAGCTGCTGCCTGGGAGCTCTCTGCAGCAGCAAACACCAGCAGCTGGCAGAGCAGAGCAGGGTGACAGGCACCCTCACTCCCTCCCTCAAGTGCTCCAACCAATCCCAGCTTGTCTCCACTATGGTCTGCTGACCAATCAGAGTCTGTCACAGCAAGCTGGACTTCTGGAGAACCACCCCACCTGATCACTGTCAGGCAACATGCTAATCTAATTCATAGCACAACACACAAACCACAAACAAGGGGAAAAAAAAGGGTGGCCAGGGCCCATGTGAGGAACGAGCCAGTCAAAGGTAAGCAGGAACTGAGCCCAACTAAAGACCAACATGCTGAATGACTGACAGCGAGCAAGGGAGAAGGGGAAAGGCAGCAGCCCAGCCTGCCTGTAACTGAGACTGAATTGATTGCTTTCACAGGGTAGGGGAAGTGGAAAGGTTAGGGGTGTGGGTGCTGCCCAGCAGGAAAAAGGGGATGGGAGGTCTGGGAGCTACCCTGCAGAGGAAGGGGGCGGTGTCAGGAAGCTGCACAGGGATTTGGGAGCCAGCGTAGGGTAGGGGACCACTTAGGGCAGAGAAAAGGGAAGGTGTGGGAGAGCCTGCAGGGGAGGGGAAGAGAAAGGAGAGCCCATGCTGCTCTAAACATGACAGGGGAAATAACCCTAACCCCAGTGAAATCATTAGTTTTATTCATGGATGGGGAGTTTCACACAAATTCATTTATCATTTCAGAGGGTTGTGGGGTCACAAAGTTTGAGAACCTCTGGATTAGGCCTTTACTCTTGTATGCTATGTTTGTTTATGTAAGAAACCATGTTTTTGGATATGTGAAATGGCTTGTATCAAATAATCTATTGACTTTTTTCCCTGTAGAGTGTATGCATGTAGAAGAGACTATTGAAGAGACTCCTGAAATATGACTATTACAATCACTTCACTGACTCTGATTATGCTTCTCTGATTTAAATGATACTAGTCTGTAATGGCCTAATCTTGTTCAGTAATTTATACTATTCACTGTAATATCTGAATGCCTTCCACATAAATAGCAGTAGTGAAATCACTTGGAGTCTCTGACTTATCTACCTTTTTAATCATAAAAACTATATTGTGGTATTTTTCATTTTAATTTGTTTGGATGATTGGAGGGGGAGAGGATTTTTCAGTGGATAGGATATCAGTGATGTGAATGTCAGTCTTATGATGGGGCCATTTTGTGCTAAGCCCTGTACAAACATTAATTAAACACAGTGACCCTATCCCAATAAGCTTACTATATACGCAATACAATTAATCACAACAGAGAACCAAATAATGGATGAAGAGGGTAAGGTAACTGTAAAACAAGCATATTTAGCACCAACAAGCATATGCCTTGGCTCATCTGTATCAAGGTTAAACTTCTTGTCTTTGCCTACGAGACCCTATGTTACGTAGTGTGTGCCAGCATATCTGAACATATAGGATGATATGCCTGTTAGGAATAATATCACAGTGTATCTATACAGCCACTAATAGACACCTGCATCTGGCCCATGCTAGCTGACTCGGGCACAGGCTGCTTGGCTATTTCCTTGCAGGATTGCCAGATAACCAGTTTTTTGACTGGAAACTCAGGTTGAAAAGGGGATTTGATGGCATCTGGTCATCTGCAGTGGTAAGCTTCTGCCCTTGAGGGGTGGGAAAAGCAGTAGCTGCTTCTGAAGTAGCACACAGAAACAGCTGTGGTGGAAAGAAGTACTGGTAGCGCCCCTGTCCTGTCCAAGTCACGCACCCATCCCTGGAGTGCAACTCTCCTACACAAAACAAACAAGGAGTCTGGTGGCACTTTCAAAAATGGACAAATTTATTTATCACATGAGTTTCCATGGGAGAAAAATCCCACTTTGTCAGACACTTGAAGATGGGGAACTCACAGATTTGGAGCAGTTCCCCCATCTTTTTGTGTCTGACAGAGGGGGATTTTCTCCCACAAAAGCTCATGCACTGAATAAATTTGTTCATCTTTGAAGGTGCCACCAGACTACATGCCAAGTTCCAAAGGGGAAGCTGTGTTAGTCTAGTTCAGCAAATGAAACAAGGAGTCCTGTGGCACTTAAAGACTAACAAATGTATGTATCACATGAGGTTTTGTGGGAGAAAATCCCACTTCATCAGATGGTCCCGTGAAAGCTCATGTGATAAACAAATTTCTTAGTCTTTAAGTGCCACAGGACTCCTTACTGCTTTTACCAGACTACTTGTTTGTTTTGCTGAACTAGACCTACACAACTACCCCTTTGGAACTCTCCTGCCCTAGTCACTCATCCCTGGATCTTAGCTGTCCCTCAGACATCCTACCTAAGTCACTCCCCACACCTAGAGCCATGATTATGTGACAGGGAGAAGAAGGTGGAGTGAGCAACAAGTGATGGTGGGGGAGGACGAGGAGCATGAGGGGTGGGGCCTCAATGGGAAGAAAGTTGAAGTGGGGGGTTTCCAGTATTCAGTGTCGGATTTTCATAAATTAGAAAATTGGCCACCTTATTTCATTGCTTTGTGAACTTCAGGGTTCAGGCCAGAGACCAGACTCCCAGAACTTGTGCAGTGTGAGGATCTCAGAGCTTGGGCTCCAGCAAAGGATGAAAGTCTACCCAGCAATGAAAAAGCCCCACAAACCCAAGTCGGCTGGCACAGGCCAACTAGGGTTTTTTCTTTGTTCCCTAAGAGCCCGAGCACAGAATATGAAGTCCAATGGGAGAAGAGAGATTTAGGTAGTATTAAAACATCTTGGCACCTAACTGATCCTGTGGTGTTTTGGGAGCTGGAGATGCCCCTGTCATAATTTAGAGTCCTGAAGGCTTGTCTAAGTTATGGCGTTGTCCTCCCCAATCAACCCCTTTTAATGGCATTGTAACAAATTGAAACAATGTGGAAAGCTAGGGCAAGAAATAAGCTGGGCTGCAATAAGAGAAGAGTATATTAGTAGCAGTGGGATTTCCTAACATGCAACTGTGTCTACAGTTACTCCTGTGTTTAAATGTAATACCCATCTTGACTCTTTTGTGTTCTCTCAGTTCTTCTAGTTCCATGTTGTTTTATTTGAAACAGTGCTATTGAAAGGGATAACCTGCTCTAGAAAAATTTGCTTTTGCAAGCTGTCATGAAGTATGTTTCTATCTATACTGATTTTAATTTTTTTATATCTGTAAATCTTGACCCTTGTCTATAAAAAGTCAGTCTTTTTAAAGCAACCTTCATTTTGTTTGAGAGATGTTTTCAGATTGCTGAGTGATCAAACGCTAGATTACTTTTAGTTGTTATACTCTGCTTTTAAAAAGTTAAAATTCCAAATAATATTGGGCTCAATTCTCTTATGATTTAGTTACTAATAAAAGCATTGGTTTAAGTATAATTTACATGGTCATATGTCTAAGGGAAAACATTATAAATTCTTAGCTTGCTAATAATAGCAGAGCTCAGAGATAATAGATTAGATCTTTTTTCTTTTGCTTTCAGATCTGACGTGCTCCTGCCAATGTTTTGTCCTGTACATTTTGTGCACGTAGTTCTATTCAGAGTATATAATTATGTTCTTGCATGTTACAGCAATGGTTTTCTGCCAGAGAAATTAGAAACAGTCACTCTTGGAGCTAAAAATTGTTTGTTTGCTTTTTGTTTTATAAGTGAAATGGTAAAAGAAAATTAGGGTTTTTTTATTTGTGTGTGTGTGTGTGTGTGTGTGTGTGTGTGTGTGTGTGTGTGTGTGTGTGTGTGAGAGAGAGAGAGAGAGAGAGAGAGAGAGAGAGAGAATCAAATTAACGAACTATAGAATATAAAATAACCCAAAAGATATTGCTTTGAGACCTCTGAAGCTAGATTACACAGTACATTAGTAAAAACAGATTTCAGAGAATAATCATGCAAAAGTGGGAGGATGGACTGAATTGTTTTGGTTTTTTTTTTTTTCTCTCTTGAATTTTATAATTAGTAGGGCTTGTTTGTTTTATTTTTGAAGTTGAAGCAGAGAAAATGAGTTTGTAGCCAAAATGTTTCTTCCCCCAAAATACCATTTGCAAAATATGTAATCTTTGACAGGCTATGTCTTCAAAAGCACAGACATCAAAGTCTTAATTAGCATACTTGTTGGTAGCTTCAGGGAAGAGTCAAAGAATCATATGTGCATGGAGACTACGTCCTTCAGAAAAAGTTAAAGCATGTTGGCCCAGTAGTGTGTGAAGGAAGTTTACATGTTCAGTGCATTTATGACTAAATTGTGGACTTCAGCCCTCAAAAACAAATTTAAAAGTGAAGAGCCTGTCAACATTACAAATATATAGTACCAGATCCTTTTGTGGTGACTCTGCTGAAGTCAACTTAGTTATGCCAGTTCACAGCAGCCGAGGATCTGGCACGCATGCACAAACACTCTCCCTTTGTTTCTTTGTATGAGATTACGAATGGATTCACTTTTTTTTATTAATTCTACTTTGAACGATTGCACTCATATAGTCCATTCAGTTGTGTATGTGACCAGTGCACTGAAGTCAGAGTAAGTTGCATGTAAGACCACTGGGTGTGCCCTCTGGCCCTCGTAGCTCATCCTAAAACTATTTAAGAATAGCACTGCCCTGACCCCTTGAGTTCTTTCTCACTCTCCCACAGCTTGATTCAGATCATGCCATGTGGTACCTTACCGTATGCTTTTGTTGTTGTCTCAGTTTATTTTCTCTCAGTATTTTGTGTACAGTTACTGTAGTTAGGACTGGGCTGGTCTATGCCAGTCAACAGGAGATAGGCGAGCTGCATACATACTTCAACTGCCATACCACAGTGTCTTCCCAGTAGTATGTCAATGGTACATAGCCTCATGTTGATGTTTTGGGGAGGTGGACTAATGGCATCAACCGAAGAGTCCATCTTCCGCCAATAGACTTCATGACCTGCTCAATCAATCCTATTGCATCAGTTGCTGCAGAAGCCACAGAGTATGCTTAGGTATACTTAATAGCAGTGCCCTATGCTCATGGAGATTCTTCCTCCTCTTCTAAAAAGAGTTGTGTGTGGCACTGGAGTTCCTTGAATGCTTAGGATAGAGCCAAGTCATCTACACACTTTCCTGTATAAAGGCAAGATCATTCAAGCACTCTGACATCAACTCTAGTACAGTCTGTGGGGTGGCCACTGAGTCTAGGACCAGTAAAATCAGCCTCAGCACTGACCATGGCATTCCCACAGCAGGAGCGAATTTACTTTTTGTTCTGGACTTACTTTTTTGATACAGGAGCTGTGGTGGTGTCTTCTGCAGCCCCAGGATTTTCCAGATTAACTACTTCAGAATGTGGGCAGTTGCTGACATCATTCATGGCACCACTTAAAAGCTGATTGTAGAGACAGATTTTGGTATTAGCATCAAGGGATACATTGTCAGTAGTATGTGCATATTCAGCCTCAGAGACAGATTCAGTATTGGTGTATTTTTTTATATCATTTTTCCTGGGCCAAGTCTGAGATGCATTCGTGGTATTGTTGGTGGTCAAGGCAAGGGCTGCTGTCTTCATCAGTACTGATACAACCCACATACCCCTGTATGCTGCTTCAGAGAAGTCAGGGATGGCTCTATTATGGGTGGCTCCTTTCTTCCTGTCATTTTAAGCAGAGTCTTTGCTTTTGAGATTAGACTCATCTTCGAGCTCTACTTCTCTGCCCGGTTACCACACTTAAAGTCTTTGGGGCATCACATTGGTACTGGTACTATGCTTACACTAGAGAGAGCGATTCTTGGTTCTATACCTACTTATGTCATCCCCCTCAGCAGTCTTAATGGAATCCTTGATATGTTCCTTGATCTTTAAGGTTCTCACCCTCAACTCATTCCATATTATGGTCGCCCAACGCTCTTGCTGTCTGTAAACTGTGTCCGAAGTTACAGATAGATTGCCTGAAGACTTTAGCAGATACTGAAAGGAGTGATTGTAGAAGATTGTCTAGTCACTAAAATAATTAGATGGTGCTGATGCTTCCTCCAGGATTATGGCCTCGGGTGTAAAAATGAAAATGTTTCTTGGTTACAGAGTTCTGTCACAGATCCTGAGATCTAACAACACATTGAAGGCTTTTCTTTTTGATGGTCTTGTCTTGTTTTCTGGAGAAAAAATTATGAGATGCTGTCTACCTTGCTCTGGCAGTACTCACATTGTATTTTCAGCTGCTGTCCTATCCTGCAAGGCAACAAGACTTCTTCAGAAAGAGACACAAATCTCAGAAGAGAAGATATTCTGGTTCCAAGTTCATCCAATCAGCCTGTCCTCCATTAGCTTGGGACAAACTGCCAATTTAACTATTCTGCTGAGGTCAGCATACCAGTCATCAACTTCCAGAACATTTCCACTCTGTATAAGGACAAGATTGTCCATTTCTACAGTGCTTGGGAAACCATAAATATGCTCTATGGTAACCTTAGATACAATTCTCCCCTCATTCAAGCACAGTGACTGGTTTGCTCCACTTGATCTTCAGGATGCCAGTTCTTCAGTTCCATGTAGTGATTTTTCCCAAGCCAGATAACGTTTCTGAGGTTCATAATGATGGGCCTCCATTGTCAGTACACGGTTCTCCCTCTATGGTCTGTCATGCATGGTGATAGTGGCAGCTTATCTCAGGAAGATGGGAATTCACATATTTCCTTTTCTGGACGGTTGATTACTGAGAGACAAGCCTGAAGCCCAAGTCTTTCATTACAGCCAGTTCACACTATATTGGTTTGATAATGGAAAGTCAACATTAATTCTAGTGCAAAGAACTGAGCTAATTAGGACTGTATCAGACTCCAAAATTTCAAGAGCTTTTTTACAAAATGACCTATTTTGTGTTTGTCTGTTCCTTTGGTCTCACTAGCCTTCAACTATGGGCCATATATGCCTGCCATTACTAGGTCATATGCCCACATGCATTTAAATGGTCTGACATATGAGATTGTACCTTCATCCTCCCTCAAACTTGGTTGAAGTTAGTTTGTCTCCTGAGTTGTCAGTCATTGGACAGGCTTATCAAAGTGCCACTAGCAGTGTTGGAGTTCCAAGGGTGGTGGGCAGACCAGAATAATGTATACGATGTATCCTTTTCCTCTTCTCCTCTGACTCAGACTGTAGTTCCTAATGCCTCTGCACTGGGGTGGGGGAATGGCACATGTAAGTGCATTGAAAGTTCAAGGTTTGTGGCTAGCATAGAAAACCCTCTTCACATCAGCACCATGAGCTCTGAGTGATTTGCAGTGCATGCTGGACTCTGGTTCAGAACACAGAAGGGCATAAAAGTTTGTGTGCTTACCAACAATGCCACTGCTATGTTTTCTGTGAACAAGAAAGGTAAAGCCTGCTCCAGCCAGCTCTGTAAGGAAGCAATAATTTTTTTTTAAACTCTTGTACAAAGGATGCCCTCATTCCTGTAGCCACATACTTTTTGATGCTCTGAATCAGTGAGCTGATAACCTCAGCAGCAGTTTCTCTGAAAATCATGAGAAGTTCATGAAGAACAGCATTCTGAGGTCCATCTTCAAAGAACAGAATGTTCTGACTAGCTAACCATTTTTAACAAATAACAAAAAGCATTGTGAGTTTTGCTGTGGAGTGGATCTCAGTCCAAGTTCTTTATCTGACAAGTCCTGTGTGAAGTGGTGATCAAGGCTTATGTATGCCTTCCCCCAATCACACTAATCCTTCAAGTTATTCTCAAAGAGTGATCATGCTAAATGGATACTCATTGTGCCAGCTTGGCTAAGACAATGTTATTCCCTCACTTTTACAGTCTGTTTGACCACCGAGACTGCATCTGCTCCTTCCCAAACTATTGACACAACATAGTCAGAGTTGGCAGCAAGCGGTCTGCATCTCCTCGTGTGGGTGCTGCACAGTTAGATGAAGAGGGAAGACAATGTTCAGAAGACTTAAAGTCCTTCTTAAAAGTAGAACCCTCTACTAGATTTACCTCTTTGGCCAAGTGATTTTTTGTTTGTTTGTTTTGTTTTTTGTTTTGTTTTGTTTGGTCCCTGTCTCAAGAATTCAGCCAATGCTAGCCTGCATTCAGGACATTTTGGATTACATAAGAATATTCAGGTCATACGAGGCAATCTTTGGTATTCTATCTGTAAAGGACTAAAATTTTTCATCTATCCCCTTAATTTTTTTTCTTTCCTGTGCAGATCAAATTAAGGGCCAGGCAGCTTCTACATTGATTTACAGATGGATTATGTTCTACATTGCAATAGGATATAGAGTAGCTCAGGCCACACCTCCACAGAGAATAGGTGTTTATTTGATGAAGGCCCAGCAGGCTTTGGTTACTTCTTTCACTGAGGTGTCCGAATTGGACAGTTGCAGGGTCACTATCTGGTCTTGCAAGTATGATTTACCAGTCACTACCCTATTATGTGCTGTTTCTATATCAGGTGCAAACTTCGGGAAGACAGTTCTGCAGTCACCATTTAACTAGGCTCTGAGCCCCACTTCCATCTGTTACTGCTTGTGAGTCACTTGAATGGAATACATGTCTGCAACCACTCAAAGAATTAAAAATGGTTACTTACCTGTTCTGTGACTGTTGTTCTTTTGATTTGTAGGTGCAGAGCCATGCTCTGTGATTCCAGTGCAAAGGAAGTGTGTAGGGCAGAGGATCAAAGCAATTCTTCTCTTAAATTACCTGAGGAAGGGATTCAAGGGCCAGAGGGCACATATGTGCCTCACTCAGTACTAGGCAGTCCTTCATCTTTTGTACACTGGATGTATGCATGCCTAAATGAAATGCACTTCTACGCCCATATCTCAAACAACAGCAGTTAAATTATAAGTAACATTTTTTTCTTTCACTGTAATTATGCTGTTGTGAGAATCAATAGTTTTAAAATATTGGATACATCTCTCTGGTTTTTTGCAGTGGAAAATGAAGATGAAGCAGAAAGAATTCTCTTTTCCTATGGCTACGGTGCTAACGTTCCTACAACAGCCAAAAGACGGCTAAAACAAAGGTGAAAACTGGCTTCCTGAGTTGAATCTAAACTAAATGAAAATATGTTCAGTATATCATCAATTTTAGAAGCAGCCAATTTGAATGATGCAAAGTGATTTTGTTTGTTTTACATAACTATCCAATATGTGGATGTAAACCTTAAAATAGTGGTTTTGTGGTTGATCTGTGTAAATGAGCGTATGCTTACTCTGGGTTATTTTAAGCTGCATCCTTTTTACTTTGTCTTTCAGAAAGATGGGTATTTGGATGCCTTGAGTATGCAAAACTGAAATAGCCATAAAATCAAACTAGTTAAAATTAATTTTAAGTATTCATAAAAACTACCATTGTTTATTGTAACTTATAAATAGTGAATTTATGAATCACTGTTGTCAGAAAATGGAAGAAGTTTAAGGTTTCAGAGCATTATTCCCTAATCTGAATTGTGTGCATCCAATGCCTGATTCACCTGTGTGTGTCTTTCCAGTTTAATCTGGTTTAATGTCACTAGAATCTGTGAAGCAACCTGTAAAACTGAAAATCACAGTGATGAATCAAACCCATAGTATTTTCTGAATATTAAAATGTTAAATATTTACCTAAATATATACAGTGTGGGCAAATGAATGTTTCTGCAAGAGTCTGAAGCTTTTTATTTTCTTTTGTGCATTTAAATAATTAACCTTAACATTGTGTTAGAGATATAAGGAGAATGAAGTAATATCTTTTACTGGACTAAATTCTCACGGTGAAAGTTGATGGTGAAATTACTGTCTCATTTACCTCACCTTTATTATCCTGTGACCAACACAGCTGCAACATTTAACTCTATGTTAATGTAGGATTTTTTTTACATTAAATTTTCTTATTTTAAAGTGGAAAACAAGAGAGGAAAACTCTGCTTAGTAATGGTAACATTTAAACAGCTGTAGGCTTAGGTGCTGACAACTCGTTTGCTATGTCTACACTGCAAAAGCTAAATCAACTTTATTAAGTTGACTTAATCAGGCCACACTACATTAAGTCGACTTTATAAAGTCAACTTAAAGGGCCCCACTGCACTAAGTCGACTTTAATGGCCACATAATGTTAAGTCGACTTAATAAAGTAGACTTAACCCTTAAAGTCAACTTTAAGAGCAGGAGTTAAGTCGACCTAAGGAAGCCCTTAAGTCAACTTCATGAACTCCAGATGTGGCCAGCATTTTGCTTAAGTCTACTTAAGCCTTCTTAAGTCAACTTAAACCCATAGTGTGGACGTAGCCATTAAGAGGTATGAGGAGAGCAAGTTCACAATTTTGCTATTGATGATATATCAGGCAAAATTCTGGTGCAAACAATCAGTATATCTAATGATGTCATAACTTATCTGTGAAGTGGGAAAATGGATTACTATTTTAAAAACTAAAAATTATAATTTTAGGGAAAACTGCAGAATGCAGCAAAACTACAGAGTGCAAAGTAGTATGATCTGTAATTTTGTACATTCCAGTCACTTTTTTTTTTTTTTTTTTTTTTTTTTTTTTATGGAGCACTGCCTGAAACCAAGTTTGAAGGTATTTTATTTGGCAGTGTTGAAGTTAATCATGTGCTTGAAAGAAGCCCTGTTGACTCCTAAAAAAGTGTAATTACATGTAGTTCATACCAGCTCAAGTCCTTAATCATTTCTGAATTATGTTTAAGACATTTTGATAACATTCTGTTATCTGCAAATAGTTTAAACGAAAAGTGTAACTTAAGAAAAGCATTTTATTTTTCTAATTGTATTCAATGCAAAAAAAAACCCCTCCTTCTTTAAGTACGAGTGGCTTTTGCCACAGAAATTGCATCTACAACTTGTTGTGTATGCACATCTAAAATTAACAATTGTATAATTTATTGAATATAAATTTTGGTCAGAAGTACACCACTAATTACTGGAGAATATTAGAGACAAAAGGCATAGTCCCCTAAATCTTTAGTCTCAGCATGAATCTGTGTACTGTTCCCTGTTAACTATTTAAAAAAATAATTCAAAGTAGCCTCAATATGTATAGTACCAGGAATGCATTTCTCTCCATATGTGTACAAAAACTTGGTATGAATTCACTTTCAGGTTTGTGCCAAGTAATAAAATGTGTATAATATTTGATTTATAGATACCTATTTTTCCTTCTCATATTAGTATTTGCATCTCAATATTTTTCTTAGAAAACTGTTTATGATAGTCTCAAAAATATCAGCTGAAACCTCCCCTCCCACTCCAATTTTGGTGTCCATAGTAGGACTGTTGAATACTTCATAGCTTAAATTCCTAAATACTTTTAGTCTCCAATTGGGAAGCCTTTTGCTACTGCTTCTGTAAAACTGTAGCAACCACCTATTATCAGCAAGGCTTATTATTTGGTGGGTTGTGGGGGGGAGGTGGGTGTGAGGGAGTGAGAGATCTGGTGGTAAGGAACCATAGGGGGTCACTTGCTAGTCTGTATAGATAGTGCTGCATCACATCTGTCTACTTGTTTTTGAAGGGGGGAAAACCCTGCTTTTCCTCAGAATTACATTGCATTTGGATTTGTCATAGTCTAATGCTGCTATTTCTCCATAATCCCTTGCTGGGCTCACTGGGCTTCTCAGTTTATCCCTGTTCAAGGTGGTTCCTTGGCTCAGTGTCCCCTTTCTGGGTCACTGCCCTGCAGCATTTTTCACTGAAGCTGCCTGAAGCAGAATTGTTCCCTCTCTCAAGCCTTTCTGTCTCTGCTTCCCCATTGCTGCTCTCCCTCTTTTACATTAGGCTTTGCTTGCTCTGTGCTATGAGGCCCAGCTGTGAATCCTTGCCTCCATGACTGGCAACTCTGGTGGTTTCATGTGAGTGTGGCTGGTGTGCTTGCTTGCAGGTAGGAAAGGCTCTCCTCCCATTCCTGAAGGCTCTGAATGGGGCACATAGACCCCATTTCAGGGTACCATTAGAGAATCTCATCACATACGTCTATATTCTTTTGAATGTCGTGTGAAATATAGTCCGTGTCTACACTAGGCATGCTATATCGGCAAAACTCTCCTACTGTGAGGACAGCTATGCTGACAAAGCTGTGCTTTACTGCACTATAGTAACTTTAAAAGTGTTGCAAGGGCAGGTGTATTTTGTCTATAATAGACAGAATCTAGCCCTGTTCCATCATCTGTCATAGAAGAAACTATGACTGAGCTAGTCTGTAAGATCTATGCCTGTATTGCTCCTGGCTGTTAATTGCCAGTTGAGTGCCTGAAGGCTCTCTAGACTTCTTTTGGCATTTCCTGGATTCAGTCCAGATGACAGAGTTGAGCGTCCCACATTTGTATCAAGAGACTGCATCAATGTTGCCCAGTTATCTGCAGGACTCGTAAGAGGTCCAGAAATCATGCAGTCTTGAAACAGGTGGTTGTTACATTGGAATTGATGGGCTACATCAAGTTATCACTATCCCTCGTTCATCAATGCAACAGCTGAGTGATGCTCTGTGTTGACTTACGAAGCAATATCTCCTCCTCCTCCCCAAGAATTCATGTGTAGGCATATGTTTGGTTGAAGATAAGCTCAATTGTCTTCCATGCTGTTTTTCTTTTGTGCATTGTCACTTCTTCATTACTCTTGCAGGTCTAGGACCGAGCAGGACATACAAAACCTCTGTGGCCAAAGGAAAGATTGTCAAAACCTATATAGTGTGGTGCTTTTGGAGAAAAGAAAATTACTGACTTGAATTTCTTATTCTTTGAAAATAAATGCAATAATCAGTACTTTCCCACCTATCACTCCTAAGAGTCATGAGTTCTCTATTTTTTTTCCTTCTGTTCAATCTCTTTTTTTCCTTTGTATTTGGAAAGAAAAAGCATATAACATTGCTAGTCATCTGGCTGCAGTTTGACAGTCTAATCATCTTGTAACATTACTTTTCAAATAAGTTAACTGTATATTCTTTGCCCAACAGCTATTAAATATCACTTGAATAGCTTATTTCAAACAAAGAAGCAACAGAAGACTTGATATAGGAGGTGGTTTAAAAAAAAATTGAAAATGTGTTTGGAAAAATAAATGCAAAAACAAAAAATGTGTTAAACAGTAGGTCAGTGCTTCACAAACTTCCAAAAATCAAGTCCCCAGTTAAGGAAAACTAATCTATGCAGGTTTTCAGTGTTCTCCTATTTTTGTTTAGTTTTAATGCGGTTCCATTTTAACAAGGACATCTTCCATATGACCTTAGCCTGTCCTTTGCTTTCCTATCTCAAGTGTTCTCTCACATGTTGGAAGACACTGCTGTAGCTACAGGTAATTCACATTGGCTCTATTTTTTCAGTGAATATAGTATATAATTTCAGAACAGGTATAGTCTCCCCCCCGCCCTCGTTCGTGTGGGGGGGGGTGTGGTGGTGTTGGGTTTTTTTGCATGCACTGCAGTGTTGTTCAGGTCTTGCATAGGACTTGTATAACTAAAGCACAAAGTAAGAAGAGCTCAAGCTAGGCTTGACTTATTTGATATTTTCCAGTTGTTTTTGAAACAGCAAATAAAACCTTCTAGTTTTAAGTTTTGTTACAATACATAATTTTCAACTGTAGAGGTGTCTGAATGCAATTACAGTACTTTGGAATTTGTTGTTCATACTATTTTACAGACTCTGAATACGCAGTATGATCAACTTTTTATAAAACACTTCTAATACACTTCATTGCTTTCAGCGAAAGTATTTCAACATGTTACATTTGATTTGCTCTAGAAAGAGATTTGCATATTAGAACTAACTTTAAAAAGGCAATATTCACTCAGATCCTTCTGCTTACACTTTTATTCAGTATATGTACATGTGAAGTATCGCATTATTTCCACATTCAGTCTCTGCTCTTGAACCTGCCCTGAACTCATAAGCCTGTGTTTGTTATGACATACTGTGTTTCATTGGTCATAAATTCAAGGTTAACAAGGAAGAGAAAAATAGTAGTAAAAGATCCAAAGCATTATGTAACTAGCTAATGAAATTCATGAAAAAACAAATGGTGAGTAAATAATTGTGTCAGGTTTTACATTGAAAGGTTCCTTAGTATAAATCTGGCTGTAAATATTATTTGAGTGATTGTCCACATGTATCCCACTTCTTGTGCTCCTGCACCCCATGCCTGGAAGATCAGAATCTTATGAACAGCACTGTCTATTATGGCATGCCAGAATCCTGTAGCCAGGGTGAGGTACCCCAATCACTTTCTAGTCTCTTCTTACTATCTGTGGCTGCAAGATAGAATATCTGCAGTTTCCATGTCTCTACAAGGAGCAATTTAGATTTTCATTAATAGTTGTTGTTAATTTTTATTTTATTGTTAATATTTATTGACATATTTAAGAAAAAAAAATTAAGGTTTATGAGCCCCAGTGCCATCTCCAGCCTAGGACCACACAGGACATAGAATAGTTCAGGGGTTCCCAACCTTTTTAAGGCTGGGGGACCCCCTTTGCAGGGGGAAGGAAATCCGCAGCCCCCTTGGGCGAGCCACAGTGATGCCTCCATTCGGCAAATGTGGCCAGCTCTTCCCCACAGCCATGGCCCCCCTCCCCCAGGCTAGGAGCTGCCATGGCAGTGGTCCCCTACCCTTGCCCAGGGAGCTGGGAGCCACCGTGGCCATGCCCCCCCCAGCCTGCCGCAGCCATGGCCCCCTCCCCAATCCCCCCCCCACAGTCCCTTCACCCCCTTACCTGGCCACTGGAGCTGGGAGCACCTAGCCACTCCCCAGGCTTCTCTGAACATGCTTTGCATGCTCAGGGCGGGAGTTTTAAAAACTCCCAGCCTGGGGGAAGCTCCCTGCTGGCCTGCCGGAAGCCTGGGTCTCCATGGCAACCGGAGACCCTGGTGCTTTTGGTCCCAGCTCCCAGCCTTTCTGTGGACCCCCTGGAGCCAAGCTACAGCCAGCCAGGGGTCCACAACCCACGGGGAGGGAACCACTGGCATAGTCCAAATCCCCAGGATTCAAGGACCATTCCTCTCATGAGGGAGCAGTACTCAGCAGAGTTTTACCCACTATGTACTTATTCAGTCTGGAGAAGTGCAAATACTATGGAAATGATCTATATTCTTTTCCTTCTCTAAAATGACTTAGAACATGTCCAGGGAATCTCAGTTTACAGTGTTCTTTCTTGAAAATTCAATGAAAGCAAAAAGACTTCCTCTGGAAGCCAAACCACTTCTAAGAGCACCCTAGTAAGCCACCAGTTCACTCTGAGCTCCAGATTCCATTTGATAACCATGAAATCCCATTCTTTCACCATGGAGTTAGCCAGCACTTCATTTATCTCTTCAGCCCAGTCCTACAGAAAGATACAACAATAGAGCAACATTCTCACCGTAAACAGAGACATAGATCATCTGTCCAGCCCCAAGCAGATCCAGCCTATGACACAGCTTAAAGTTCAGATTAAATTATTCTAAACTATTTGCACTGACTGGCTACTGACCAGCCTTAGCACACTCTCTATTCATCAGTGTCATTGGTACCAGCTGCCATGGATCCAAGTTTCTAGTGCTGAAACAGTACCACCAAGGCAATCAACACCAGAGTGTGTGACACTCTTTAAACGCATCTGGTATAGATGCTAAAAGTCCCAACACTGAAAAAGTACAATATAGCTGAGATTCTGCCACTGTACCAAATAATTTAAGATTAACTGCTTCCACACTAGTCTTCTTTCCTTTGTGTCTTGACCTGCAGATCCTTCCTCTTGGTACCTATGCACTCCATGGTACCAGATGATGGTACTGGTGCAGGTTCCACATGAGCTCTGCATCCCTCTTGATTGGTCCACTCCTGGAGGTGTGTTTCTTCTCCTCCTTATCTTTAGAAGACTGGGGTGATATGTCACTTAACTACATAGCTCAGTCCCCGGACCCAATCATGTCTGAAAGGGGAAACTACGGGGATAATTATGAGCTGTATACTGCATGGTACCTGTCAAGGACCACGACAGAATCCCATGCTGTCATAGCCTTCTGGGACCCACAGAGATGTATTGTTGTTACAAGGTTTCAACTGCCTCTCAGGTGAATAAAACAAAATCACCCTCCTCTTGTCTTCAAGAGGGTCACTGCACTCAGCATAAACCTCCTGCACCCTATGCAGAGTGAGCAGGAGAATTTACAGCAGTTAAGTACTTGAAGTGCTCCAACAGTGATCTCATCCTTTTCACCTGCCAAAGCTGTAACCCCAGTTGTACCAACCTCTCTTGACAACTACTGGATATTCCAGGAACTTCCCAGAGGGATAGCATGAAAAGTCAACAAGCTATTTGATATCCTGATGCTGAAGGTCCCTGGTAGATTGGCAATGCTAATAAATGAGGGATTATTGGAATCAGCTAGACATTTTTGAAGATTCCCATCTCCACAATACTTACATCTAAGAAAGTGGATTATGTGCCATCATGTCCCCCTAAAAACTTTGAATATTTCTTCAGCCTCCTGACACTTTTCTCTAAGATCATAGCCACCATCCACAAGAAGTACAAGCAAACAGAGTCCACCTAAAGTGACTCTCAGTGATGAGGCCATAAAAAGCTGGCTAGAAGTTGAACTTTTTAGCCACTCTTAAGTGTGCATAGTGATCTAATAAGTGTACCTGGCCAAATATAACCACCTGAATTGGGATGTGATATCCCAGTTCAGTGATAGACTACCCCAAGAGTATAAAGACGGGATGCTCAAGGAATCCTGGTTGCAGTCTTTGGGAATACTGTTCAGGTTCAAACAGCCACTGAAAACCTCCCCTTCAAAAGCTTAGTTCTTAATGAAGTTCTTTCCTTGTCAAATGACTTATGGTGACTTTGCACTCCCTGTCTATATGTACCCCATCTCCCACAAGGAAACAGTACAACTGGTAGGCTGTGGTGGAGCCATGGGCATAACTAATAGTGTAAGCCACAGGCCATGAATCAGAGTAGGCCTACCTTGGTAAGATAGTATGACACTAGGTTATTGGTTAACTAAAAGAACACATTGCTGACCTGAAAGGATAGCATGAGAACACGGATCTCTCAAGTAACTACTGTGGCGGAGTGAGGCCTAGTCTGCCACTGCAGGTCCTGTGCTTCTATTACATGGCTTGTTAAAATCTAGTTTCTTCAGCCCCAACTTCCCCAAGATGGGGGTGCAGTCCCGCCTTGTACCTTGGGCCCCAGCCTAGGGACCCTATAAGTAGCAATCTCCAAGAACTGAGTCCGGGAGAGCTATTCCCTTCCCTGGATCACTTGTCCTTGGCCCCACAGCTCCTGGTCTGCCCCTGGGAACTGGGGAGGGTTTTTCACAGTCTGTGCCACTGGACTCCTTGTTTGTTTTACTGAACTAGACTAACATGGCTGCCCCTTTGGAACTTGGGGTCTTTCAGTCTCTGTAATCCCCCTGTTGCTCAGGAGACACTGCCCTCCCTTGACTCCCTTACTCAGTTCTTTAAGTGGCAGGGTCCTCCCTCAGGCCACAGTGCCTTAAAACCCTGTGCCCTGCCTGGCAGGCACTTCTCCCAAACACTTGTACCTTTCCATGGTGTTTGTAACCCACAGCAATAACTCTGTCCAAAATACTTCTAGCAAGTCATCTCCACTTTGCTTCTTCTCCCAACTCCTTTTGAGCTGCCCCTGTCTATCTGAAAAGGAGGCTTTTAAGTGGTGCAGCAGTTTCCTTGATTGTCTTTGGGTGATTTATTTAATCTGGAGTAAGCCTGACTAGATTACCCAGGGAACAAGGATTTACTGAGCCTGGAGGTAATAAAAACATCTACTACTACTCTCCTATAGCTATCAGGACTAACTCTCACACTATATAAACATGTTCTTAAGAGGTGGTACAGGAATGCACTGATCCCTTAAGGGTGGAATGGCAGGATAATGGATAAGGGTGTTTTGTTCAATGTAACAGATACAAGGAGAAAGGCAGTAACTGGCAACATCTGAAGTATGATATGTAATTTGTTTGTGTTTATGTATAAAAGGAGAAATCATAGTCAGGTCATCTTTGGCCAGCTGAGGCAGTAGTATCCTGGTGTAGATTGAGCTGGTACCATTGTTGAGGACATATATGTGTAAGTGCACTTGTAACCACAGAGCTAGGGCACTAGTAGCCTGAACGAAGCCTGTGATATTTCTTTATGAGTAACACTGAGGTCTGCTGAATCAGCAAGCTGCACTTTCTGCTCATGCAGCTGACACCAGAGCTGCAAGAACAAGCAACACTGAGTACTGGTAACCGTGCTACTGCACTTAACAACACAGGCCCTATCGAAGGCTGAGGCAACCATCTTTATAATATGACAGCCAGTGGAGATCACCTGAGCCACTGAGGGAGAGGCAGAGGTCCCAGAAAAGGAGATCCTCTTCCCTTTCCTCTTCTGTGGCACACCTTCCGTCTACCTTGCTACAGCAAGTTTGATGGTGTGTTCAAGAGCCTTTCAGTGACAGTGTATCCACTCCTTCCCCCTTTTGCGAAGCATTTAAGTTTTGGTTGGGAAGCTTGGAGCCAAATTATCTCAAACCAGTGTGTCTTAGAGTTTGTGAACAAGAAATACTCTTGAGTTCTAATCCCTCCCTACACTTTTTTCTCATCTTCTGCCTTAGGGGACCTTTTTCATAAGGTACTCCTCAGGAAGAAAGTAGATTCACTCCTGCTACTTAGAGTACTGGAAAAAGTATCCTTGGAATTCTAGGGCTGAGAATTTTATTATTATTTTCTGGTCCCAAAGAAGAAAGAGATTTTGTGTCCCTTCCTGAATCTCTGACAACTCAACGAGTTTACGCTCTCAAATCATGTTCAGACATAACTCTAGAATCCCCACTCTAGTTCCTCGAGACTGGTTAATTGCTCTTGAATTATAAGAAATATATTTTTGTATTGCAGTTCACGTGGGCCACAGGAAATACTGAAGGATTTTTGTGGGAAAATCTAATTACCAGCAAAGAGTTTTTCCCTTTGGCTTCTCCTTTGTCCCCAAGAGTCTTCACCAGGTGCCTGGCACTCTTGAGTGAACAAGTGAGAATGCAAGGAATTTGTGTCACCTTAACTCAATCACTGACTAATCCAAAATTATTCCTCTCAGTAACCAAATGACTCCATCCAAGCAAACTCTGGTCTCTGCTGTTCTGGGCCTCAGTGTCAACAGAACAAAGTTCACTCTGATTCCTACTTGGAGCATTAAATTCATAGAATGCAGTATTAGACTGCTCTCTGACAAAAGCCTATCTTCCACAGAACAGATTTCTCATCATTCTAAACTTTGGTGAGCAACATGACCTCATCAGTCACAACCTGCCCAAAATTCCTGGGTCACGTGGCTTCCTGCATCTACTTAATACAATTTTTTAGACTTCTCCTGCACTCCTTGTGAGAGTGCTTGAGATCAGGCTGTCTACATGACAGGTGCCATATACATGTTAGTCACTATCTCCCTGAAAGTCCTCCCGTTCTTAGATTGATAAGAGGATCTTCTGTATGTCTGCAGTGGACTGTCTTTCTCCTTACCTTTCCCAGCAAGACACTGGTGACAGACGTACCTACAGTAGAATGGGGAGTTCGTCTGGGCCACACTGGGACCCAAGGCTGTGGTCCTCCCAAGAGGCAAATCTTCACATCAATATCCTGTAATGACTCCATGTGACTGGTGTGCCTAAGCTTTCCTTTCAGTACTTCAAGGTGCCATGTCACACATGTTCAAATATAATACCAAAACAATGTGCTAGAAGTAGGGAGGAGCTTGTTAAGTACTCCTGTGTCAGAAGGAGATCCACCTCTTGGCACTGGTGCATCAACCACCCTGCCACATCAGTAGCCCACCACTTTCCCAAGCTACAAAACAACCCTGGTGGACAATACTCAGAGAACTATGAATTGATCTTCTAAAATTCAGTTATGTGAGATATGTTTTGCAGATAGAGGCTCCCAAGATTATACTTGTTTGTGTCCAGTCAGAATAAGAAGGTGCCATGGGTTCTGCTTCAAAGGAGGAGCTGATCTCAACTCCCTTTTGGATGACTTTCTGGTCACATGATCACTGGGGCTTGTCTATGCCTAGCCTCTGTTCCTGTGGTGACAAGAGGCTTCAGGAAGATCAGCTGATACAACTCCAAAAGATGACATCCTCAGCATGGCCCTTATAGTTTTGGTTCTGGGACCTTACGAACCTGTCAAGACTACCCATGATAATGCCCATAATACACCCAAATGTGATCATGCAATCAAAATGACAGGTCCTACACCTCTCAGTCTCGCAACCTGTGAGCTGGCTGATCCATCTACTGATAGGTCTTGCTTATTAGCAGTTCTAAACATCTGGCTTGGAGCAGAAAGTACTTTACCAGACTCACTTACATTGCTAATTGGATAAGGGTCTCTTTCTGGACAGTGGATAATTATCTAATTCCTTTGGAAGCACTGTCTTCCTGGACTTCAGTGCTTGCATTAAAGGATTCAGTTTCTCTCTAAGAATGCACCTGTAGCCATCTCTGCTCAACAAACTCTGATGGAAGACCACACCATTTTCTCTCATCCAACAGTGACTAGAAATCTCAAGGGTTTTGTTTTATGTTTATGTTTGGTTTCCCACCATTCAAGGAGACTCTGCCTCCTGAGACCACCAGATTGTGTTAGCAGGCTTAATAAAACCTCCATACATTTCTTGTACCATCTGTTCATGAAGACCATTACCTCAGATAGAAAGGAAGGTGAGGTTTCAAATCCGTATGGTAGAACCACCTTAAGCTTCATTCTACAGGGACAAAGTGATTTTAAGACCTCATCCCAGGTTTCTGACTTTCATTCTGATCAGATGATCCACCTATCCATCTTTTTTCCCAAACCTCACATCACGCTGGTTGTAACTAAATTATACCCCCTGGACTGTTGTATCTTTCTTATCGGGGGGGAGCTGATAGGAATTCTCCTAGATTGTTTCTAGTATTTGCCAACAGAATGAATGTTTGACATATCTGTACTCAGATTGCCAAAATGGTCTTGAATTGTTTAAGACATGCTCTGTAGTAATCCATTTAGACCCGCTTAGAAGATTAGGTCCCTTTTCACCACAGCACAGGCACCCTCTGATGCTTCCCAACAAGCTGTCCCAGTTTCAGATATAGTCAGGGAAGCCGTAGCATGTTTAGATTTTCTCATGGGCCCTAATGCAGTTTACTCGTTGTTAAGATAAAATCATGTTTTACAAGTCCTAAACATGATGTGGAATAATAAAAAATGAAAATCCAAAGGAGAAAAGTTTAAAAGTGAATGTAGATTACTTCAATTTTTGGCACAACTTACTGCTGTGAGGCATTGTATTCCACAATGAAATTTGTTAAATCGAAACATTGTGCAATACTTAGAGATCAGCACCTGAGAGAGCTTTTACATACTGCATTGACAAGTTCCTGCCCAGATTTAAAAAAAAAAACTGGCCACTAGCCTGCAGTGCTCTACATCCAGTGACAGCTAGGTTTTTATTGTATAGACCTAGTTTTCATGGTAACCTTAAGGAGTTATAAGAATCTGACATTAGTAGGATCAATATTTGCCCTGTTTTTACAATAAAATTAAAGTATGCAATGAATTTTAAGCTTAGTAATTTTGGAGTAGGTAAAAGTGTGTGGTTATATGCCTCAGTGCAGCTCTCAAAGGTTTAATAATTGACTTGTCTGGCTCTTGAGTTCCATAATTTTTGCCACCCTTGTGTTATAGTGAATGAACTAGATACTTTGCCACTTATGCCCCCAAGCTACAGGCACTGCTGTTCAGAAGATTCCAGTCTCATGCGTATATCAAATCATAGGGCTGGAGGGGACCTCATGAGATCATTGAGTCCAACCCCCTGGGAATTGAACCCAGGACCTTCTGCATGTTAAGTAGAAGTGCTAGCCACTACACTATTTGCAGGGTGTGTGCACACAAGAAGTGCAAATACATAATGACAGTCCATCTTGAAAACCCACGTAGGCTGGAGGTTAAGTAATTAATTATTTTTTTAAAATTCCAAAGTCCATTTGAATCTTATACATAATCATAATGTCACTTAATATTATTTCATATAAGAATATACAGTAATTTTTTTTGTTTATGAGAAGGTAAGAGATTTCTAATATAATTGCTTATAGTGAACAAATATAACATTGTAAAATGAGAAAGGTAAATTACTTTAGTGAGCAAAATACCACAGTTAAGTTACTGTGGGACTGCTACTTTAGTGTAGTTAAAATTGTACCATAGCCTTGTTCTTCTAATTTTTTACTATTATTCTTAATATTTTATTGTGTACTTTCACCTGTTTACATATAAGCATAAGTGAAAAATTAAAGCAAGCAAGTTCTAAAATGTGTGAATACACTTTGCATGTTTTATGAAACATTCCACTTGAGCTTTCTTTTTTTTGTTGCTGTTTTTATTTTTGGCACAGTGTTCACTTGGCAAGACGGTTACTGCAGCTAGAAAAGCAAAACTCCTTGCTTGTAAAAGATCTGGAACATCAGAAAGAACAAGTCACACAGATTTCACAAGAGGTAAATTACTTCCACAAGAAAAAGATGTATGTAATGAGACTATAAATATTGCAAAGCAGCCCTTTGTAGAATAGCTATTTTCTAAACAAAGCTTATTACGTATTTGCTTGCTATCTCAAAATAACCTTACAATTAACAAAAACACATTTATGGTAAACCTTTTCAGAGCAATTTAAAGTGTATGGTAAAACAGAGATCAAAAGGGGAGATTATTTTACAGACTAAACAGTAACGTACGCTAGACAAAGCTCTGATTTCTGAGTAACTAGCAAAACTAGTTTGATATTTTCAATGATGGTTTCATTTTCAACTAGTCCCTCATTACTTTTTATACAGGTCTGCCTTTTTAAAACCTGTTAAAGATATTACTTCCCAGTAAAAGCTCCCTACTTTTGCTAAGTTTTTCGGGCCCTTTAGTCTTTGAACACACAAATATATGTTATATTTAGGTGATGTATGATAATATCATAAAGCTAATTACTTTACAGGAATGATCTTTATTTTTTTATTAAAAAAGATTATCTAATTTAATGATTGATAAGTACCTATATATATTTTACAATACACTATTTTAATCAGTTTACTAACTAAAGTTGTATTACTTTCCAGTGGAGAATGAATAATGAAAACAAAAGTAAAGTCCCACAGATTCAAGTTCAGTAATGGCTAGATTTTTCTTAAAGGGTACATTTTCCTTCACTCTCCAATTTTGAGAATGAGTTTCATTAGTCTTAAATTATCATAGGTAACTTTACCCACCAACTTATTGAGGTCCTAGGAAGATTATGCTTTAGTTGCAAGGCTTAACAGTTTGATTTTAAGATTATTGTAGCATTTAATTTGGAAGGCAGAACTATACTGTACCCTTACAAGTGCTGCCTTAATTTAGAAAGGGCTCTGACTGCATTTTTAGTTGATGAGTTTTGAGGCCTGTCAGTCATGATGCTTTTAATACTTTAAAAGCTGTTTTAGTTATATTGAAGGAGCATTTATAGTAATTTGACACTGCCAGCCACAGTCTGAATTGGGAAGGTGTACAGAGGAACAATTTACCCCTAGATCCTTCAAGTTTTCTTCATGAGCTCCAGAAACTAAAATTCTGTTGGTCTAGTCACTTTAGTGAATGAAAGCAAACAGAGTTCTGATTAAAGCTAAAGATAGAACTTTTCATAAATAAATCAGAGAGCTAGGAGAAGAACAGCTCGCAGTCACTTCCAGCAAGATCACTGGGCTGATTGTGCCCAAAGAAGATCCCATACAGATCAGCACCCTCTTACAAAATTTCCCCAAGAATCAGGACCAAACGCTTCCTGATTTTCATCCTTCTTGTGTGTGGAATGAGGGTTTGAACAGAAAGTGTCTTAACACCAGACACTGAAACAATCATTTGTTGCAAGCTGTTGCGGGAGAGTTCTAGTCAGGAAAGCAGGGGAAATTTTTTCACTAGGAGGGTAGCGAAGCGCTGGAATGGTTTAGTAGGGAGGTGGTAGAATCTCCAGCCTTAGAGATTTTTCAGGCACAGTTTAGCAAGGCCCTGAAAGAGTTGGGCTTGGTCCTGCTTTGAGCAGGGCATTGGATTTGATGACCTCCTGTGGTTCCTTCCAACCCCAATCTTTTATGATTCTGTGATTTCTCATACAATGCATGAGGTATTAGCCCATGCCATAGCTACACCAGCAATGTGATCCCTCTTCTACCTGCAGAGGACAACTGCTGTACAGTTATAACAAATAGGTGTGGTGAGACAGCAGGGCCAGATGGCAGCAGGCAGGTCTGAGAAGAGAGATATATAGGCCCCAGAGTGATCTGGGCCTTGTTCCCTGAAGACTGAGCGGGGTTATTTTGGGTTAATTAGAAGCACCTGAGACCAAGCTAGAGTCCTGATTTAAAAACTCTTGTGCCAGCCAGAGGGGAGTGAGTGAGGAAAGTAGGCAGTAGTGTGGGAGGGGTGTTGTAGTCAAGCAGAGGAACCAGACCAGAGCCTTGAGAAAGATATGAGAGAACGTAGAGAAGAGGTAGCCCGGGAGAAAGAAGTACAGTCTCAGTAGTCTCGCCAGCACTCAGCGGCCATTCATATGGCCCTGGGCTAGGGCCCAGAACAGAGGTGGGTTCTGGGCACCTCCTCCTACCCCTCACTATTGACTACAGAGGTACCAATTGCTCAGAGATGCCCCAACCCCCAAATGACAGCAAAGTGCAGGACCCACCATAGCAGAGTGGACAACCTGCTACATTATCAGAACTACAATACCTTTACCCACACTCCTAGCCAAATCCAATGTTCTCTGAAGAAAGAGAAGAACACATATCATTAAGAACCACTTTCCAATATGGGAAAAGTTCTTCCTATCCCCTGATAGGGTCCTGGCAAAAACCCAGAGTAGATTAGAAATCTAGTAATAGTAATAGGAAAGGGGAAAAAATAAAACCAAGGTAAAGGTGTTTGAGAAAACAAAACAGAGGAGATCAACAGTCAACACCTGTGAGAAATAGCGTAAACTGTCCACAACTCTTTGTGCCTTTGGACCACTCGAATGTCCCTGCAGCTGTTGGGTCAGCAAGGCTTCAGGATTGAAAAATAATGGCCTCCAAGCTTTTACAAAGAACTTCCCACTCAAGAGGCAGCCAAAAAAACATTTTTTCCTTTCCCTTGTTTGCCAAGATCGTAGGAGTTTCTTTATCCAGCCAATCATACTAGATTGCGTGCTATCAAGTTAAGCAGGGCTTTTGATTGCAAAGAAAACTGTGTTGGAGTGTAAAAATGTGTCTGAGTTTGTAGAGGGCCTGAAACAATAATAGTTCTGAGAGAACTAAGAGCTGATCCTGTTTATTTCAGTGCATTATCAATAGCTATCTGAATTAGTAATTTTAAAGTGTCCAGATATACTATTTCACTTTTGTACAAAGCCTGTAGGAAAAGAGAGGGGGATAATCTTCATAGTAAGAGGTAGGCAATCTACTGTAAGTGACATTGGCCATGTCTACATCTGTTTTTTTTTTAGTTTGGACTTGCTAGTCCGTACTACAAAAGCCCAAGTTTAGTGTAGCGCCGGCCCTGCTCCAAGTTGTATGCCTTTAGGAATTAATTTAAAATTTACAACTGTTTTAAATTAATTTACCAAGGATTTACCTTCTGTGTTTATTCACAAAAGTGTAACCAAAAATGAAAAGGCACTTGATGTATTCTTTGTGAATTTGATAGCTGTTAGGACTTTTACATTTCATCTATTCTAGCAATTTAGGACCTGCAATTTTATCCCTGGTGCAGCTTAAAACCATTTTTACCCCCTGTGATCTGCTCCATTGGTCACTTATGGATCCCTCATTTGCCAAAGCAAACTGAAACACAAAGGACTTAACCTGTGTTCCCTCTAAGTTGTGGGTGTGCCGTTGCACATTCACACAGGCATCACAGACACCTGCGCATGGCCTATATGGAGCTGTGGCTGCACTGGGGTAGTTTTCAGATCTCCCACCCTGAGCATGCTTAGATGTGTGCTCAGGGCAGGAGCAGCCTGGCCAGGGAGCAGCTCTGGCCAGGTAAGGGGGAATGGGCCCTGGTGGTCAGGGTCAGGGAGTCAGCAGGGATAGGGCTCAGGGGGGTTGGGGTCGGGTTTGGGGAGTCAGCAGGGAAAGCATGGCGGATTGGGGAGCTGGAGGGCAGGTCAGGGAAGGAGTTGGTGGAGCCAGCGGGCAGGCGAGTTAGGGAAGGGGTTGGGGGAGTCAGTGGCCAGGTGGGTTAGGGAGGGGTTGGGGAAGCCGGCAAGTAGGTCAAGGAAGGGGTCAGGGGCAATCAGCAACCAGGCAGGTCAGGGAACAGTGTCAGGGAGTTGGCAGGCATGTCAGGGAAGCTGGCAGGCACTTGGCAGCATTGGCAATCCCCTCCCTGGAAAAACTATCACAAAAAGTCCCTTTTTTTCCTACTTACCTAAAGAGACAGCAGCAATCAGTGCCCTTGCTCACAGAAGTAGCAGCTAAGGACCCCATTCCTCTTGCGAGTACCATATATACTTGGGCTATAAGCAGATCCATGCATAAGCCAACCCCCCATTTCTGAGCCCAAAAAAGGGGCAAAACTGGGTGACCCATGTATAAGCCAAGGTTCCCTTTTGGCCTTGGCCCCTAACACCCCCCCTCCCCAGTGCTGCTGGCTTCCCCTGGAGGTCCCAACACCTTCCCTAACTCCAAAATCCCTGCTTCTGCTTCTCCCCTGTCCCCCTGCTCTCTCCATTGCTCACTCCTACCCCTCCTCCTCTGACCATTCCTCACTGCTGCCCCTTGCTCCTCATGCTGCCCCCTGCTCTGTCCTTTCCTCAGTCCTTTCCTCAGTCCTCCCCCCTGCTCCCTTCTGTGTTCCCCACTGTTTTTCCCCTGTTTCCCAACACCCCTTACACCCCTTTCTCCCTCAGCCCCCAACCCCTGCTGTTGCTTTGCCTGGCCTCCCAGCCCCCCCCCCAATCGCTGGGCCCTGTTGCCACTTCTCTTGGCCCCCCAAAACCCCCGGGCCCTCCTGCTGCTTACCCCAGACTCCCCCACCCCTCCCCAAACCTCCCAGGGCCTTCTACCGCTTTTCCTGGCCTCCCTGACCCCCCCCCCAAACCCCCAGGCTCTCTTGCCGCTTTCCCTGGACTCCCTGGGCCCTCCTGCTGTCCCTTCCCTGCCCTCCCTGACCCCTCCCCAAACCCCTGGGCCCTCCCATCACTTTCCCCAGACTCCCAGACCCCCTTCCCAACCCCTGGTCCCTGCCCGCTGCTTTCCTTGCCTCCCTGAACCCCTCCTCCCATGTGCAGGCCAACCCCCCCAGGCTCCCTTACTTGGCCACTTCAGACGCTGGGGTCCCCTCCTTACTCTAGCCCCAACCCAGCCCAACTGCCCAAGATGGCTTCCCCAGCCACACTGGGGCTCCAGCCTGCAGCATGGTAAGGGAAACTGCCAGGCTGGGGCTGTCAACCATATTGATCCATGTGTAAGCCTAGTGCCTGTTTTGAAGCCAATTTTCAGGCACAAAAACCTCAGCTTATACGCAAGTATATACTGTAGTCGGGACTCCATAGCGTCCCCAGAGAGGCAGAAGTGGTACCAGGGACAGGGACAGATTAATAAAGCGTCAGTGGGGGCTGTAGACCGAGGCTTGAGGAGGCCCTGCTTTCCTGAGCAAAACACATAACAGGGGTGATCAAATATACTTGCTCCATAGCATGTTGGACTTGTTGATTTCAAGGCCCCACCCTGCCTTATATTTCTATGGCAAATAGCTTTGCTGAATACATAAATGAAGTACTGCATTATTAAGGAATATAATTCAGTTGTCTCTTTCCCTTGGTAGTTAGCCAACATATTCTATGAATAACATGGTAAAGCCCCTAAAATATGCAAGTGGAATTAAAGAGTAAAAACATCTCCCAAAATAAAAATGTATTACCTCTCCCTTAAATCAGTTCCAGCCATTTATTTTCATAAGACATTCACAGCTTCTTTTCTCATGATGAATTACTTTTAATGAATCAAAAATCAGCAGTGGAAAACATAATTCCATAGCTTCAGGAAATGAATAGTATAGTCTTTTGACTCTTCTTTTTGTGATAGTTTAGATAGTTTTCATTTATTCCTTCAAGGTCTGGCAATACTGTTGAATGACTGGACATAGCTAGTGCCAAGTAAATGAGTATAACATCTGAAAAATTAATGTAACAGTAGTAAACCTCCACTGATGGATTTTACTGTAGCACCTCAAGGATAAAGATGAGCAAATCTGAACACTAGTTTGAATTCATATCCTTTAAAATATCAGAAGAGCAGACTCCTGGACAAAATCATAGGGTTGGACAGGCCCCCATGAGGTCACCTAGCCCAACCCCCTGCTAAGAGCAGGACCACTCCCACTAAATCATCTCAGTCAGGGTTTTGTCTAACTGAGTCTTAAATGTTTCCAAAGATGGAGATTCCACCACCTCCCTAGGTAACCCATTCCAGTGCTTCAACCACCTTCATAGTGAGAAAACTTTTTCTAATATCCAACCTTGACCTCCCCAGCTGCAACTTGAAACCATTGCTCCTTGTTCTGTCCTCTGTTATTACTGAGGAAAATAGCAAATACTAGCAAACTGCTGGTCAAAAAAGTGAGATTTCCCTCCCACATTCAGACCAAGTTTCTGCCCTTCAGGTTGTTCTGATTTTTTGTTTCTAAATTAGTCTGAAATACAGAATCATAAAAGATTAGGGATGGAAGGCACTTCATGAGATTATCTAGTCCAACCCCATGTTCAAAGCAGAACGAACCCCAACTAAATTTCTCACTCAGAACCTTCAAAACCTTAAAGGATTGAGATTTCATCACCCCCCAAGGTAATCCATTTGAATGCTTCACTACCATCCTAGTGGAAAACTTCTCCTAATATCCATCTTAGACTGCTCCCTCTGCAACTTGAGGCCATTGCTACTTGTTCTGTCATCTACCATGGGTGGGAACAGCCTAGCTCCATTGTCTTTGGAACCCTTTTTCAGGTAGTTGAAGACTGCTTTCAAAACCTGCCCCCCCACCTTCTCTTCTGCAGATTAAATAAGCCCTTTCCCTCAGCCTTGCCTCATAAGACATGTCCCAGTTTCCCAGTTGTTTTCATTGCCCTGTGCTGGCCTATCTCCAGTTTGTTCACACTGAGCATGTCCCTTGGTGCCATGCACCCACTCAGTTCTGACGGCTCCTCAGGCAATGTTCCTTTTAAGCTGTTGATACCTCTGAGCAAGTTATGGATGCACTCGGGGCCAGCCTGGAAAGGGCCTGGTGGGGGTCTGGGAACCGGTGGGGAACATTTAGTTAAGATTCTTAACTAAAATGTGTATCAATATTTACTATGACTGGTCAGTCAGAGTAGGCCAGGGCATGACATGTGCTGTGTCATGTTAATGTTCAAATATGATCTATATGTCTAATGAAGGCAAGGAAGACTATTCTCTAGTTATAGTCTCTAAATTGGTGTGTTAGTTACAAATCAAAATCTGTTTAATATTATATATTCTACAATATATAAAATGAAACTATAAAAAGTAACTTTGTGAAGCAGGGATTTTATTTCTATAAGAAGGATTAACTGCAAAGAAGCAAACTTTAAGTTGTAACTGATAACATTTCTTGGACTAACCTGAAGAAGTATATTAATGTGCAACCATTTGAAAACACAGATGGACTGATGTGTGGTGCTTGAATACTTTCTGATGCTAATTTTCCACTTCAAGTATACCTCCCATCAACAACTTACTGCAATTTTTGACCAACTGTGTGTGATGTAATCTATTATATTATTTATTTCTATTGAGATAGCACCTTGAAGTCCCAATCAAGAATTTATGTCCTCTTTGTGTTAGATGCTGTACATGTGCATATAATAAGAAGCATTATCCATCCCAAAAAGTTTGCAGTCTTAAAAGATAACAAAAGCACAAAAGATGGTTAAAACAAATGGGGGGGGGTGGATTCATCAGTATAAACACTATAGCTGAAGCCATGTTTGCAGGCAAGATCACTCAAAGATAGGGCTTAGAAAGAGAAAAGGCATTACAATGACAAGAGCTCTTGAGGACCCACCAAATGAAACTGAGAGGTAGAAGGAGAACACAGAGACAATGAAGTCATGAATGCCCAGGAAGACTGAATCCAACAGAAGGAGTGTGGGCATTGGTGTCAAAGATAACTAAGATGTTGAGAATCAAGTGAACTAAAAACCGTGAAAAACTTGGACAATAGGATGCCATTAAAAAATCTAGTGACAGAAGTTTTGGTGAGTAGAGGTCAGATGCTGGATTCAAGTGGATTTACAATTGGATTAGAGGAAAGGAATAGTTGTAGGTTGAGGGGAGTAGGGCCGTGGCTAGAGGGGTTGCATGTTTTCATCATCAGTTTAACAAAATTACCCTTTTATATAATCATAGCGTGTTGCACTACTTTACTAAATTTCAAATAACACATTTTTCCCTTGTGTCAGCTTCACAGAGCCAATTCTTTGTTGAGTCAAGTACAACAGCCGTACAAATACCTCATTGAGTCTGTGCAACAGAGAGATTCTCAGATACATTTACTGAAGGAACATATTGCACAACTTGAGAAGGATGTCAGGTAAATACCAATAAATTTTGTGCATGACATTTTTATATTTATCAGTACCCAAATACTTTTAAAAATATTAACTGTCATAACATTTGAGACTTTGCCACTGCATCATCTGTAAACCAGTTTACATGCTACATTTCTCACACTGTGATTTTGCCGCATAGTCTCATAGAGCTAGGGAGAGGCAATAGAAAAAGTGTTGATTTTAAAGAGGGTTTTGGCCAAAGGAAAGATGTTGGGAAGAAGAAGAAGGTCCTGGGAGGAAAGAGGAACAAACCAGGTTTCATGGGGAAGTAGGAAAATAGTTTTGAAGTAGAGCGATTAGGTGATGGAGCCATCAGGGAACTAATATGTATTGACACCTGAATGGCTTTTTATTTGAGCTAGTACTCATCAAGCCTTGGAGAAATCTCTGGAAAGAAACTACAGCTGAGTGGAATGCATGTCTATAATCACTTGAAAAGGAACCATCTTTTTCAAAGACTAGATCTGCAGATAAACTAGAGAGGATATCCGACAGAAAGGAGAGTGATCTTTGACTCAATAAAAGTCAAAGTTTCCTTCTAAGGGAAGGTTTTTTGAAATTTTCCCAAGCCTCCTTGAAATAGATAGCTCAAAAGTCCATGAGCTTTTTCCTCATACTGATGACAAATTTCATGTCCTCTTTTACATATGTGACATTTTATGCATATGTGTGGATGAAACCATTAGAAATTGATCATGGCTGCCTATATAACACGAATGCATTTTTTACTATTATCTTGAAGATCCAAAAGTGTCTCAAGCGATAGGAATAAAAAGGCAATGTACTTAAAGGAGTCTTTTCCAATCCATTATCATCACAGATGCTTCCAGTTGTGGCTGAGGAGCTTTTTTCTGAGAGCAGACAGTTCATGGTCATTGGAAAACGGGAAAGCCAAATACCATATAAGCATTAGAGCCTACGTATTCCTGTGGTCCATTAAGATCTTTTTGGCTCAAATTGAGAGACACACAGAGTAAGTGCGGACAGACAACAGAAAAGCACTGTTCTACCTAAACAGTCCATCATAGATTTGAGCAGTTTGGCACAGGATGGCTGGAAAAACTGATTATCATCAAGCTTAATGGCCTGTTGGAATGATTGAGAAAATTTATTCTTTTCTTAGAGCTTTCCAACCAGATCACTGACCCACTTGAGTCTCCTTTGTATAGCTCTAAAGCAGATCTAAAGATTACCTAAGTGGCCAGCTGATTCTTCATGCTACCCCTGAAACAGCCCTTGCTCTAAGAAGTGATTTTGGGACCTAGTCAGAAAAAAAGGGGATATAAGCAGAACACTGCTGCACACAAACTTCAGAGAGGGCTGAAAAGAAATACTATCTACCAGCAAGAGAGTTTGAGTGTCTCCTTTCACATACACTTTCAGGATTCTTAGTGGTGGCAGCCACAAACAACTGGGCTAGGGCAAACTAGGCGAGTTCTACTCCAGAAAAAAAAAGATTCTAAGAAGCTGGACCTGTTTGTAAGAAGAAGTTATTTCACAGCCCACCTTCAATTCAGAATAGTTAACCAGCAATCTTTGATGGAAAGGTATAACTTAATATTTGGCAAGTTCGAAAGGGGTAGCCATGTTAGTCTAGTTCAGCAAAACAAGCAAGGAGTCCTGTGGCACTTAATGACTAACAAATTTATTTGTAGCATGAGCTTTTGTGGGAAAAAAAATCACATTTTGTCAGATGAAAGCTCATCTGATAAATAAATTTGTTAGTCTTTAAGTGCCACAGGACTCCCTGCTTATAACAATTGGGACTCTCTGACAAAATTTAAGAATCTGTTATCTCTGAGTCAAGTCAGGACTTTGCTGTCCTGGAGGAGTTCAAAGCTGTAGCAAAAACTGTACTTCAAGTTGCAGTGGATGCAGCAAGATCAATGGCCTTTACAGTGTCCGTGCACTGGTGTTCATGGCTGCAGTCATCAGGGTTATCCCAGAAAGTTTAGTACTTGATCCAGGACCTTTCTTTTGATGGCAATATTCTGTGCTCACATCAAACTGACACTGGATTCTATGGTGTTAAAACCTGGAGAGCCATTTTGTGATCTCTTGGCCTTTACACAGTGCAGGAATCTAGGAGACAGTTCTCCCCATTACCACAGCAAGCCAGTCCTGTCGCAGTATCACCCCTACAGAAGAAAGGACAAGCACAGAGGTTTAAGTGTTGCCTCCCAGGTCCCACCCTTTGTGCCACCCAAGGAGCCACCACCAGCCATTTTGCTGGAGTTCCCAAGGAAACTGTTACAGTTCCATACTGGGATCCAGCTCTTCCCCAGTTCCTAAACCATGTGTCACCCTTCTTCCTGGCGTGGACCCAGATTACATCAGATCATCCACAGCATCATTTCAGTTGGCTACACCTTGCAGTTCTTTTCACTCCCACCCTTCACATCCCTCCTCCTGTCCCTCTTAAGGGACCTCTCTCACAAACATCATCTCATTCATGAGGTGCAGCCCCCTTTCTATGAGCTGGTGCTGCAGAGGAGGTTCTGCCAGACATGGAAGGAAAGGGTTTCACTCCTTTTAGTTCCTTTTTCCCAAATCAAAAAGGGGTTTCAAATCTATCCTAGACCTGTGCCACTTCAAGAAGTATCTCAAGAGGCTGAAATTCCACATGGTCTCTCTAGCCTCTATCATCCCTTCCTTGTATCTAGAAGACTGGGATACCACCCTTGAGTTTAGAGATCCGTATTTCCAAATCTCAATTTTCTCTGACCATAGGAGATTCCTCTGGCTTACAGTCAACCAGGCCCACTGTCAGTTTATGACACTACCCTTTTGCTTCTCATCAGCCTTGAGGATTTTCATAGAGTGTATATCAGCTGTAGCTGTTTACCTGAGACACTGGAGAGTTCAGATTTATCCCTACCTATCCTACTGGCTAATCAAATGCAGGACCCAGGATTCATCACAAATTTTGATTGGTATACTTGTTTATCTTCTTTATATTTATTAATTTATTACTACTTTGTCTTTAAGTTAAACTTTCAAAACTAGCTAACTAAGGTGTGACTCATTTTATGGTATCATTAGAGTCCTTTCTATGTAGACTGCAGCCTTGTGTGGTGGAGAAATTGCGTGGGCTAAAGATCCTCAGAGCTATACTTCCCAGAGCTTCCTTACTCCCGTACTTCCTTACTCAAGGTCACCCTTGCCGAGAAGGCCTGAAACGAGGCTCCTGAGTAAACACAGTCCAAACCCCATAAGATCTCAACAGTGGACTGAGCACATAAGAAAACCTTTTAGAACTCTGTGACTGTGAAAGCAGATGAGGGCTGCAGCATGAGGGAGGCTTGTAGTTGTCTTGAATCTTCTTGCCACCATGTCTGGATTTTCCTCTGGTCAAGCTTTGTGAGGTTATCACCTGCATACCAGTTTTCCTATGTTAAAAGATTTCACACACAGGCCTCTGACAAGTGGCTCACACTGTCACAAGTTATTGCAGCAATGGACGAGTGGCAGTAAAGACAGGAGCATTGATCTCTGGGAGTCTTCAGTCACAACTTTGCACAGGGGCAATAGCTGAGTTATAGCATCTTGTGCTTGGACAAGAAAAAAGTGCATTTTTGCAGTAGCAGCTGTGAATGAGCTGCCCTTTTTAGGATCCCCTCTGCACACCCCAGATGGAAAGCAGGTTAGAAAAGGTGCCCCAAATATAAGCTGTCGCACTCCTCCAATTAGATGGTTCTATCCAGTGGAATCATTCAACTCTGTCTTCAAATAAGAGATGCGAGACAATGAATTTCACCACCTGGAAGCTCTACACTTTATGGACTCTCAAAATAGTGGGATACCCCAATTAGCAATGAACTTATAGAAAATGTTGAGCATCTTCATGTTGAGCATTACATGGTATCATTGGCAGTGAACTCATGGAAAATGTTGAACATTTCCCTTATCTTGGCCATCTCTCCCAGACAGCCAATTTTGATGTGGAGATTGAACATAGGCTCCATTGTGCCAGTTTATTCTTTGGGAAGTTGCTCGCATAACTTTATTGAAATTCAGTGTATGGAAATTAAGATCCTGGTCTACAATGCAGTAGTCATCCCCACTCCTCTTTATGGATTCAAGATATCGGTGACATATTGAAATCACCTTAAGCATGTGAAGTGGTGCCACCAGTGCGGGCTCAGCAAGATTCTCTGTATCACATGGGAAGGCTGTCATTCCCTCTGCAGCTAATATCACCAGTGTTGCAGCAAAGATTATGAAACATCAACTTCACTGAGCTGATCATTTTGTGTGGATGACTGATATTAGTCTTCCAAAGCAAGTAACTTAGTCATGGTAGGAGGACCCATGGAGGACAGAGGAAATGCTACAAGAACACTATGAAAGCCTATCTTAAGAAGGGAAGCATTGACTTCATGAATTGTGTGAAAAAGGTGGTTGGCTGCAAGAGCATCACATCACACATGAAGCCTAAACCTGTTTTAAAGAGAGTTGCTTTACTCAATGGGCTGAGAAAAAGCAGGGGGGGAAAAAAGGTGTACAGCATCCCAGCCAGCAGATGTGCTCTCTCCAAACAACCATTTGTTACATGCATGAAAAAGCCTGTAAGAGCACTCCTCAGCCATCTTAAGTGCCATTGATGACTTCCCCCAGCAGACATCATCCTCATGTTGACTGATAGCAGACAAAGATGAATAATAAGGTGCTGGTAGTAGTATAGTTAATATATTCTAGTATAGGTAGGCCACAATTTTCAAAAATTATGTAACTAATTCAGATACTGAAACTCAGCCTCTTGAAGATAAGTGCAAAGAACCCATCCTCTGAAAATAAGATCTTTTTAGGATATCTTATGTCGGGCACCTAAAATCAAAAGTCAGTTTTTAAAATGTTGACCTTGGAACATTTCTGAGGAAAATGAAAGAATGGTAAACATTCCCTCTTAGTGGTTCTCATTATGCTCCCTGTTTTGGAGGATTGAGGATGCTGGGTTATCCAGCAGGCCCCATCTCCTCAAGTGCACACATATTATGTTTCCTTTCACAGAACACTAGGCCTCTGGCCAATGTCTTTGTCTGCAGTGGTGATAACCTATAATACTTCTGATCTCGCATCCATAAAATGATAATTACATTAGACAGGCAGTTCAATATGTAATAATCCTAGCTAAAGACATCAATTATGCAGCCAGTTGAATATCCACTGAAGTCAGTGGAAAAACTCCCATTGGCCTCATTGGTTCTATCAGACCATAGAATAGCAATCACTTAATTGTAGGTAACTTATCTGTTACGTATGCAATATTTGATAAATAGTGCTGATAGCTCTACTGCCTAGGATTTCTTAAGTGAAAACGAGAAATGTTGTAATAATTGGGCCATACATAACTGAGCTCCAGTGTGAGGAGTGAGTAAAAATCTATAAAATATCACAGTAACTTATAACAACAACTGCTGATGGGGAAAGATACAAAAGAAAGACAGGAAGATTTAATCAGTCTAAACTAAAAGGCCTATTGGCACCATTCAAGGACGATTTTAGCATTATGCCTGGTAAGCAAGAGCAGTGTGAGACAGAAATGAAAGGATGGACTATACTGCCCTACACTCTCTTTAGGAAAAATCAGAATTTTGAGTCTTTGAGACCATTTATTCCATCTAAATTAATACAGCAGTGTTACCCATGGATTCATGGTAACAAACATCAAATAATTTTTGTTCTTAACTTTGTTGAGACTATACGGGTTAGCATGCTATATTCTGATATGAGAGTTGATGTCTTCATACACTTTTACTTCAGACTGGGTTCTTTTGGTGTTTAGGAGGGGGAAGTCATTGAAACTTTTGCTAATGCCATCTAGTGGCAAATATTCATTGACAAAATAAATGTGTTATAAGTTAATTCATCAGCTCAGGAGTTTTTGGCCTCATGATTCTAGGGGATTTGGGAACTAAAGTAATCCTTTTGTCACAGATTAGAAAGAAACCACTAGCAGTGAACAAAGTTTGGCCACAAGAAATCTCAATCCCTCAGCCCAAAATTACAAACTTTTTCACATAGGGGTAAAGAAATGTTTGGAACATTGGATACTCTGATTTGGAATGCCAAGTGAGGGCTTTGATTAATGGGAGTGGAGAAAGGTAAAATCCTTTGCAAGACTAAAAGGACTTCCTGCCATGTGATTTTTTTGGTAGTTACTGGCATACATGTTAATAAAGCTGTCTTATAGTTTCATTTTTCCTCTGTGTGTGTGTGTGTGTGTGTGTGTGTGTGAGAGAGAGAGAGAGAGAGAGAGAGAGAGAGAGAGAGAGAGAGAGAGATCTGCTATGTTTGTAATGATAGACTTTTTTTTATTCCCTTTTCTTCGGCAATGCAAGAATACCAGTGGCACAAAACTGTGCTAAACCTGTCAACTGGCAATTTCTGTTAATCCTGTATTCATAGTATTGACTGGAGACTGAGTTAATAAAACAAATGAAACAGCACAGTTTCATCCTTAAATTTGCTTATAAGCAAAAATTAGAACAACGTTATAGTTTCACTTTATGGCGCAATCACGTATGTTGATTCAGAAGGGAAAGAAGCAGTATAACTGGAATGTATGTAATTCAGCAGACGAAACTGAACTTCAGAGATGAGTTTCTGACTAATAATTAACTCTTGTGCAATATACTGTGTAAGGTATACAAGGAACTTCATGTTGTGGTTTCTTTAAGTTCATGAGTCATGCACAAGAATTCCAAGTCTAAAAAGCTGGTTTCTGCTGTTTATAAAATACATAAGTCCAAGAAAAACTAAAGTATCACAGGATAACAAGACATGCATGTAAGAAAAACACTGCATTCAGCAGCTCGTATCTTCATTAAAAATGACAAAGAAGATAAAAGTACTGACTGAATTAAAAATATATAATTAAAATGTAGTGAGACATGTGAAAACATAACATAAGCATTCTGAATCAAGTTACAAGACACTTCTTGCAAAGCAATGACAGCATGGGAGGAGCTGATTATCCTAATGCTCTGTCAAGATTTGAAGCTCAGTCTAGGACTATTTACCTCAACAGGTCAATTCCCAGGAAATACTGATTGCCAAGGTTGATGGTGGTATTCTAAAGTGGAAAAAGTATAGGTATATGGCCATTTAAAAAATATCTGTGGTGCAGTTTATTGATCGTTTCTATAAAATTAGTACCCTGAACATTAAACATTTGGTGTGCACATTCCATTCAGTTTATGTTTCCTTCTTAGACTGCTTTTGAGTCTCATAACCTGTTTTTACTACTATATGGCTAACCTTTTTACTGTGGTGTTGATTTCCAGTTTAGCTTGAAGTGAAGACTATTTGGTTAGGTCATGTGGTGCTAACACTGGTCTCTTTTTTTTCCTGAATTCTTGGGACTTTGAAAGAAAATTATGCAAGAGCATATACGTATCTTCTGAATCTGTCAATCGGCATTTATCCTTGGAGTCAGATGCTAAAGCTAAATACGCAAATACATTTAATTAAACTACAAGAGAAGCTGCCTAGAATTAGAATTTGTAAACAAAAATTGTTTTCTAAGGTAATACAGTGATATAAGCTAACAAAAGAATGGACAGTTAAATTTAAGCACAACACTGTCTCTTTAATGCATCCCATAGTGCCAAGGTTAAACTGTGTTTTCAAGATAAACCTGCAATTGTGAGCACTACCATGCTATTACTAAATAATAATGTGGCAAAAATAATTTTACTACTTCTGCAGAGACCATGAAGTTAAGAAAGTACAAGTTGGGCTCTTTTTCTTCTTATGCATCATCAACAGAATTATTTACAAAATTCCAATTATATGGCTGTCAATAACAACACCCACACAAGTCCAGGGGCAGCAAACAGTTACAAGGGTAACAGTGAGAGTTTAATATGGTCTTCCAAACCTTGACGACTGATAGTGATGCATAAGAATGAGAGAAAACCCCACTTTGGAGGACAAGGAGTAAACAAATGTATTTTCACTTGATAAAATAGAGAACATTTTATCTGGAAGTTACTGACAGTAATAATAGAATTATGTGATGCCACTTATAAAGGAAGAATCACACTTTAAATCAAATCAATTTTGTTTTACTGTGGTTTTGCATGTAAATGAATTAATCATCTGCAATTCTATCATTCCTATCTTTTCAGATGCATGAACAACCTAAAATTTCGTAATAAAGGGATTATTTTATACAATTTCCTAAGCACATTTTCATTGTTGCAATATTTAGTTGTAAAAAATGCACGTTTCAACCAGAATACAATTAGAAGAATATATCCATTGCTATTACTTTATTTCCTATCCTCTTTCTGCCAGCCTTTTAAATAAAGAAAAGACAGCTTTGCTGCGAGTCAAGAATCAAATGGCAGCAGATTTAGAAAGACTTCTAAATCATCGTGAGGTAATCTTACTGGTTTAGCATAACTTTGCCATAAATCTTGTTCTACAGTTAAAAATTGTGGAAGTTATGTTGTATTCTATGGATTTTTAGAAATTCATGGTCAGTGTGTGCCTATGTGTAGCTGGGCACTTGGAGAAGGGAGTTCTCATTTGTACTCTCAATTCTGCCATGTTACTCACTATGTGATGCTGGGCAATTCATTTGCCCTTTCTGTCCCTGAGTTTCCTCACCTGCAATTATATTATTCTTACCTGCCTTACAAGTAGTGTTTTCAGTTTAATTGCAGGTAAAGTGCTATTGGGTTCTTAGATGAAAGGTGCTGTAAAATGAAAAGTATTATTCTCAAAAATGCCAGTAGATCACTCTTAGTAAATTTATTGTTAGTATTCTTTTAGGATGTGTACCTTCTTTAGTGAAGGTTATGAAGTTCTGTCCATATGCAGTAAAAATGTGCAAATAGAAAATATATTTTATGCAATATCTTTAATATGATATTACATAAATCTCAGCTTTAAGAGTAAGATTACTCATTCTGTCATCTCTAAAATATTGTTACTGTAATACAGGGGTTCCCAACCTTTGTAAAGCTGCGGACCCCTGAGGAAGGAAAAAAGTTTTAGGGCCCCTCCCCGTGTGCCACCACAGAGTGGCAGCGTGCTGAAGCAGAATCTGGCCTGCGGGAGGAGGGGTCAGAATGTGTCCCATACCACACTACTGCCGGGGAGCAGGCCCCCCTTGGCAGAGCGCCATGGCTGTGGCAGCCCCCACACTCCGGCCGCGGTAGCTGCAATGCACGGCAATGGCTCGCTTATCCCTGCCTGGGGGCGGCCGCAGCAATGGCTCCTATCCAGCCCCTGCAGGGGGGTGGGGGCAGGCAGCCCTTGCAGGGGAGGTTAGCTGCACCACTGTCGGCTCCGGCAGCCAGCAAGTGGGAGCAGCATCCAGCCGTCTGCGGCCCCCACCCCCACTGGGATCCAGCCCTGGCAGGAGTATTGGGGCTACAACTGGGTTCTTGCACCAGGGGGAGCAGCACCACAGACCCCCTGGAAGAGGCCCGCAGACCCCCCAGGTTGGGAACCACTGGTCTAATAGGAACTTTTAAAAATATGTTTATGGGAGCAATAGTAGGCATCTAAAGGTTAAAGAAGTTCTTCTGATTTTGAAAAAATACTTTGAACTTTTATACTTGATTTTTGTGTGAAGGTAAGAGCCAGATATTCTCTCATATTGTAAGGTAAAATATTTGAGACAGTAATAAAGAAACACATCTCATGGCTTCAACCAGTGACAGTGTCTGGAAGAGGCATTATACCCACAGAAAGTATGATGGCATCAAAATAGGTCTCATCCCTTGCACTTGCTAAACTACAAACTTCACTTGCTATGTAAGGTCAGGTCACCTCACTAAATTTTTCTGGTAATTCTAAATTGGGAGACTAGTTATTTTATGGTAGTTTCATGGCAACATATTTCAGATCACAAGCTCAATTATTTCAGAAATTCCAATGCTGAAATGGAAGGGTCCATGCAAATGAATCCCTACTCTTATACAAGTTTACTGAAGTTAGTGGAGCTCTGCTGTGTATATACAGGGATTTGCTTGTGAAAAGCTCCATGCAGGAGTACGATTGGAAAGGAATCAGAGGAAAAAATAAATCAATAGTTCAGACTTTAGGTGTGAAAATGTGGCCTAAAATGTGAATTAAATTAAAACTGTCTAAAAAGGTAAGTAAATTTTTACTAGCAACACCAAAATAATTGTATCTTCTATGATAGAAAAGTGCTATATGTTCCCATGGCACTGAATCCAGCAATGAGACCCTTACTGGATTTGGAAAGTGGGAAGGAGATGAATGGAGGTGATTGTCTTTTCTAACACAGCAACAAGAGCATCCTCCGTATCTGCTGTTCTGTTCTCCTGTATTTAGCTTCTTAAACTGTGCCTGGCCATCACCATGAAATATGAGCACCTTCCAGAATTAAGGATGAATAAGGTGATAGCATCTGTCATTTGAAATTTCCTGTTCATTTCTTCCCTAAAAAGGTATTTTATGGTTTTTATCTGTGTGTACATAGTGGGAAGGCAAGGATGTAAAAGGAGTGTTAAGGCTTGTCTCTATAGCAAATTACTGTGTGACTCTGCAGGGAACCAACTTGTCACAAAATAACATTCAATGTGGCATTGCTACAGGGCTCTGCAAGTTCTGGAATGCAGCTTGCTTAAGTAATTTTTTTTTTTAATGTAGTTCCGTTTAGAACTCTCCTGAGTTTTTTCCTTATTAACATATCCCGCCCCCCCCCCGAATGTTTTTAAATAGATGGTTACATCTTCAGACACCACTCTCACTTCCCAAATGTGGAGATATACTTCCCATGATGGCAGATTTTAAGTCACCACAGTTCTAAAACTGCCCATCATGTGACAGATCTCCCAAGGCACAAGCATAGTCCCACAGACGTTGTTCAAAAGTTTCTGATCTCACATTCATGAGGCACATACACATCTAGGGTAGAATCTCTATAGACAAAACACCTCTATGAGCCACAGTTACTGTAGGGTAAGTAGCCATTCTTTCACTTCAGAAATAAAATCTCTAATAAAACACTATCAAATTTTCTTATTTAATTCTAATTTGAAAAAGCTAAAGATCTTTCTGTACTGAATCATTTTATAAGGTCCTCTGATGTGACTTCCTTTCAGACTGGACTTTTTATTTCACTCTAAATTAATTGTATTGCTTGTGAAGAGTGCCAGCTCTAAACAGCCTTGAGATTGAAATCCTTTAATTATAAAGCAGAAAGAAACGGAATGTTCTTCCCAGTACTGCCCTGTATCTGTGCCTCATCTTTGATTTTGTGGGTTGCTGCGTAGGTGTGTCAGGCGTGTATTTACTCTGTGCCTGTTGCTTCTGATTTTGCCACCACAAACCAAATTCAAATTTTGCAGTTATTGTTAGACTTGGAGCAAATGTCTGATATCTTTCAACTTGTTTGAGTTAGTATTTAACTTAGTTTCATCAAGAAGTAAAAATAATCAACTTCAGCATAAAGTGATTAGTTGATACCAAATTCAACTCATGCTTCCTTTCCACCTAAATTTAAATTATAGTTGTGACAGTCTGCTCCCCACATCCAGTCCGGTGTGCCACGATGACCTCCCAGTTCCCACTCCTGAACACCGATTTGCCCTGCTTTGCCGAGTGACCACTCACACCTGAGTCAGTCCACTCCAGCTTCTTGCGTGTAATCGGTCCCAGGCAGTGGGTGTATGCCCCCTGGCTGCTTGAGGGACGGTGCCCCTGCAAGCACCCCCAGCCCCAGTTACTACACCAGGAGCCACAGTCTACAGAGATTGGAACCCACTTCCAACCACTATACACTCTAGTCTGTCCATTTAACGAAGAAATGAATTGTGCCAAGTTTCTTCACTCACACTCCCTAAACATCACACAGCTTTAGATGTATATTGGTCAGATTATAATTCTAAGTGAAAATATGGCCAGTCATGGCAGAATCACAATATAAATGAGTCAGGAGTGACCACAAGAAAATAAAAGGTTAAAATATGCATACTAATCTAATATCTCTACTTAAACTTATTTGGATTATGAGGTTGGTTTATGCTCAAGGTGTTCAGCTGTTAGATGTTGACACAGCTAGTCTTTGCCTGAGGTCGGGCAGGGCCCAGATCATGATTGAAGTTGTTTCCAGGCAAAGAGTCCCAGGCCAAAAAACCCCACACCTCCTGAAGGGTCTGTCTTTGTCTCCAAAAACCTGCTCTGACCCCTCCCTTTCTGGGCAGAGGAGATCCCTTTGTCTAACCCCAGCCACTTCAATCAGCATATCTTTTGTCTCCTCCAGGTGCTTGCTTGCTGCTATTGTCTCCCAGTCCGCTGAGCCATGCTAAACATGCTACACGCCTGTGCACATGCATGATGCTGCAGGAAACAAGTCGTCATAGTAATCATGTAAAATAGATTACGAACATCCATACAGAAACACTGCATTGTGTAATTGGCAACAAATCCTACAATCACAATGTACCAGTGAATAGGAAAATCACATAGCTCAGGGGTGGCCAAACTTACAGAACTCAAGAGCCACACAAGTTGATTATTAAACCTTTGAGAGTCACACTGAGGCACATAGCCATATACTTTTACCTAGTCCAAAGTTACAAAGTTTAAAATTCATTGCACACTTTAATTTTATCATAAAAAGAAGGCAAATATTGATCCTACTAATGTCAGATACTAATAATTACTTAAGGTTACCATGAAAACTAGGCTTACTTATACAGTAAAAACATAGCTTCTCCTTCGAGCACTGCTCACATCATTCAGTTACAGGTGTCTACGTGCCACAGCGCATGGTAGCACAGAAAGTCTTTAGCGTTAGCCTGTCAGGTCAGGGCACATGGCCAACGCCCCCTCCACACTGCGACCGCAGCTATATAGGTGACTGAGACCCTGACCCTCCCAGTTCCTTTTTCTGCCATCAGCGTTGGTTCGGATCAGTGTTATCTTGTGAAACGCAAGGGCCTGTCTTTTTGCGCCAAACTCAAAATGCCAGGTTTCAAGCCGTGTTTGGGATGCTGGAAGGCATTCCCAATGGACAACCCGCACGAGAAATGCCTCACTTGCTTGGGTGAGTCCCACCTTATGGCGGGCTGCCCCATTTGCCAACCCTTCAAGCGAAGGACTCGGCTGGAAAGGGAGCGTCGTCTCCTCCTAATTTCGGGGACCGGAGCTGCTCCGCCCAAAAGCAGCCAAGCCACCAGCGCTCCGCCGGATCCTCGATCGGCCAGGGCTCAAGATTCCTGCCAGTCTCTGGGACCAGGCTCAAAATCTCGGCCAACTACAGTACCTCCTCGGCACCAACCTTGCCGGTCTCCCAGTAGCCTCCCAGCCACCCCGAGTAGGGCCCCGGCTCAGGCATTGGCTCGCCAAGGGCATTCAAACCTGGCTCTGGTGCAGAACAAAAAGAAATGGGCCACAGCAGCACCACCTCCCTTGGCACCGCCCCGAGCAGCACTGCCTCTAAGCCTGGTACCACCGTCAAGCCCGGTACTGCTGGACTCGGCACCGTCGCCAATACTGCCGCTTCCGGTGCTGCCACTTCCGGTACCATCGGACTCGGCACCAGCAACACCCGCACCGCTACCGGTATCTTCGTGGGCCTCTTCACCCTCTTCCGACCCAGCACCATCAAACCCTGTACCAGGTCCAAGTTCTGCGGCTCCGCCTCATCACTCCTCCAAGGAACTTTCGGTACCGGACTGCTGGTTGTCGGGGGGGAGATCATCCAGATCGTCCTCAGAAGACCCTTTTCTTCCCCCTCAGGAGGAGTGCCCAAGAAAGCGGCCCTGAAAAAGCTCCGTGTCACTGGGCTCAAGGGGTAGGCGCCCATCAGGAGGAGCCCCTGCTCCTCCATGGCGCCTATGCTGCCGTCGAGGTCTCCGCACAACGAGTGGACCCTCAACTGGCTGAACGCGACGGCAGATGATAACTCCTTCTGCTATGCCCGTTCACTGGCACCGGAGTCTTGGGATTTCTCCGACAACGAGTCAGATCCTGATTCTACCCAATGAAGCAGATCAAGGGCCCCATCATCCTCGTCACCCGACAAATGCCTAATCGACATGTCTGCCAACCACGAGGGAGATCCCCGTGTCAAGCAGGACCTCCTCTGCCACATGGCGGTGAACCTGAAGCTAGGAGTGATCCAAGTGGAAGATGATTCCCTCTTCGACGCGTGCAATAGAGCCCCACCGGCTAAGGTTGCGATTCCCCTGCACGCCGGGGTGTTCCTCATTCTCCAGGAATGCTGGCAAATGCCTTCCTCAATCCCGCCAGTGTCCAAAGTAGCATATAAGAAATACTCTGTCTCCCCGGAAGGATTCCCCTTCCTGTTTCATCACCCGGCCCCAGGATCCCTGGTGGTTGACACAGTCAACCAAAGGGAGAGACAAGGTCAACCTAGCACCATGCCCAGGAACAGAGAGGAGAGGAAGCTTGACTTGTTGGGCAGGAAAGTTTACTCCTCTGCCGCCCTTCAGCTGCGCATCTCAAATCACTGAGCCCTGATGGCGCGCTACATCTTCAACTTGTAGGAAGCTCTATGAAATCTCCGCCCAGCCGTCTCCGAGGATCTCCTGAGAGACTTTGAGGCAATGCTGGACGAAGGAGAGAGAGCGTCCAGGGATGCGCTCACGGCAACCTGAGACGCGGTGGATACAGCAGCACATATAATGGCATCGGCAGTGGTGATGCGCCGCTTGGCCTGGCTCCAGAACTCCGGCCTCTCCATGCAGATGCAACAGATTATCCAGGATCTCCCCTTTGAGGGCCCTGATCTCTTTGCACCCTCCACAGACGCGAAGCTGCATGGTATGAAGGACTCAAGGGCTACACTGAGGTCCCTCAGGATCTACACTCCTCAACCCGTTAGGCGCTCCTCGAGGTCGCACCAGCTACAACAGCAGTTACAGCGACTGAAATAACAGCTGCAACTGCAGACCCAGTTTCCGAGATCCCTCCTCCAGTTTCCCCAGCGCCACCTCAGGAACCTGGACAAAGATAAAGGCCAATCAGGTAAAGGGGGTAAGCTTGGTGCCTCTCAGTCGGGACGGCGAAGACAGGGATCAGACAGCTCGTTGGGCCTCAAACAGCGTTTTTGACGGTCCCCCTGATGGCAGCGCTCCACAACCCCTGTTCTCCCCCACCACCTCCGCCACTTCGCTCCACGACGGTCCCGTGTCACGTCAGACCAGTGGGTCCTCGACACAGTGGCCAGGAAATACCGCATCCAGTTCCTCTCAAACTGCCCCCTTCCATAATCCCAGAGAACCCAGATCTGATAAGCAAGCTCAAGGGCGAATGCCAGAAGTTACTCTCCCTCGAAGCCATCTAAGGTTCCCAAGAGGGAACACGGCAAAGGGTTCTATTCCCGCTACTTCCTAGTCCCCAAGCCCAATGGGGATCTACGTCCCATTCTAGACCTCAGACCACTCAACAAAAACATAAAGAAAATAAAATTCCATATGGTCTCCCTACCACAGATTATTTCCTCCTTGTCCCCAGGAGTGTGATTTGCAGCCCTCAGCCTAAAGGATGCTTACTTCCACATAGCCATTCGACCCCACCACAGGCAGTTTCTCAGGTTTGTAGTGGCACAACGCCACTATCAGTTCACCACCCTCCCCTTCGGGTTATCGCTAGCCCCCAGGGTGTTCACAAAGTGTGTTGCACTGATCGCAGCTTTCCTATGCAGGAAGAGTGTAAGAATCTACCCCTATCTAGACAACTGGCTCATAGTGGGCAAGTCAAGTTGACAGGTACAAGACCACATCAACATGGTAATGAACCTGTTCAAGTTCCTGGGTTTCCACATAAACTTGGAGAAGTCCAAGCTTTGCCCCACTCAGGACAGAGAGTTCATTGGGGCACGTTTAAACACCCAGCAAGGCACCGTGTCCTTGCCCCTGTCAAGATTTCGGTCCATCTGCGCCATCATCACAGAGCTCCAGGCGCCTGGGCTGACCACAGCACGCAGATGCATGCAGCTCTTGGGGCACATGGCAGTGACCGCATCGGTAATCCGAACAGCCCGCCTGCGGATGAGACCATTCCAGCTCTGGTTTGCCACAAGCTTCCGACCAGAATGGGACCGTCTGGACAAGGTACTCTCAGTACCTCAAAATTCCCTGGAGTCCCTCCAAATATGGAGGGACCCCGACTTCACAATGGGGGAATTCCATTCAGGGAGACCAAGCCCTCAGTGACCCTGATAATGGATGTGTCCGACTCGGGCTGGGATGTCCACCTGTCCGGGGGCCTCTCCACGCAAGACGTTTGGAACCCCAAGGACAGTCTCCTCCACATAAACATGAAGGAGCTCAGGGCCATCAGACTGGCCTGCATGACTTTCCTAGACCAGATCCAAGGCAGGGTGGTCCAGATCCTCTCAGACAATACAACGGCCGTGTTCTACATGAATTGTCAAGGGGGAGTCTGCTCCTCGGCGCTATGCAAGGAAGCGACCAAGCTTTGGCAACTAACAATAGACCATCACTTCACGCTGACTGCCTCCCACCTACCAGGGGTAGACAAAGGCATATTGGACTCACTAAGCAGGAAACCCCTGGCGAATCACAAGTGGTCCCTCCACAACGAGGTTTCCTCCCTGCTGACAGTCAGATGGGGAACCCCTCAGATCAACCTCTTCACCACGGGGCAGAACTGCAAATGCCCCCGGTTCTGCTCCCTCTGAGGTCAGGAGAAAGGTTCTCTCAGTGATGCCTTCCTCCTCAATTGGTCGGGGGCCCTAATGTATGCCTTCCCGCTAATTCCTTTGATTCACCAGGTGCTCTTGAAGGTCCTTGCAGACGAGGCACTCATCATTCTGATAGCCCCGGACTGGCCCAGACAACACTGGTTCCCTCTCCTTCAGCACATGTCAGTGAGGACCCCGCTCCGCCTCCCGCGGTGGGCGGACCTCCTGACACAGGACTCGGGCTGCCTTTGGCATCCAAACCCAGACCGCCTGCACCTGACAGCCTGGATGCTCTCTAGCTCAGCGAGCAAGAGAGACGCTGCTCAGATAGGGTTAGAAAAGTCCTGGTTGGTAGCAGGAAACCCTCCACCAGGTCCACCTACATGGCGAAATGGAATCACTTCTCCACTTGATGCCATGACAAAGACATAGACACTACCTCCGCACCAATTCAGGCAACTTTGGATTACCTTCTTGATCTAAGAGAGAAAGGCCTATCACTGTCCTCATTAAAAGTCTACTTGGCGGCAATCTCAGCCTTTCACCAAAGAGTAGATGAGGCTGCACTCTTTTCACACCCATCTGCTATAGATTCCCCATACCCATAAACCCACCCCTCAGTGGGATTTGAACATTGCACTGCGGGCTCTGACAGAACCGCCTTATGAGCCCTTGGACTCAGCCACCCCGCTCGTGCTGTCCTGGAAGGTGGCTTTTCTAGTAGCAATTACCTCAGCCAGAAGGTTCTCAGAGTTACGAGCCCTATCCTCTGAACCCCCATATACGGTTTTCTTCCCTGACAAGGTAGTCCTGTGTCATCACCCCTCGTTCTTGCCCAAGGTTGCTACCCCCTTCCACATGAATCAAGAGATCTGCCTCCTGGGCTTCTATCCAGACCCTCAGGTGACAGGAAACCAGAGACGGTGGCACACCCTGGATGTGAGGTGAGCGCTCCTAATGTATATTGAATGCACACAATCTTTCCGCAAGACCTCCCAACTGTTTGTGGCGGTCGCTGAACACATGCGAGGTTCTCCAGTATCCTCCCAGTGCATCTCCAAATGGACTGTGAACTGCATTAAAGAGTGCTATGGAAGGTCAAACACGCCTCTCCCAGAGACTGTGAAAGCCCATTCTACCAGAGCTCAGGTGTCTTCCACGGCTTACCTTGCCAAGGTCCCAATCCAAAAGATCTGCAGGGCCGCTACGTGGTCGTCAATTCATACCTTCATGACGCACTACGCCATTGCCCAACAGGCTAGAGATGATGCCGCTGTGGGCAGAGCTGTACTCAGCGTGGGCAGACTGTAACTCCTCCCACCATCCTTGGGTACGGCTAGCAGTCACCTATAACTGAGTGATGTGAGCAGTGCTCGAAGGAGAACGGTTGGTTACTCACCAGTAACCATCATCCTTCAAGATGGGCTGCTCACATACATTCAGGTCCCTCCCACCATCCCTGCTAACGGAGTTGGCAAAGGTATATGGGACTGGGAGGGTCAGGGTTACGGTCACCTATATAGCCGTGGTCACAGCATGGAGGGGGTGTTAGCCATGCACCCTGACCTGACAGGCTAATGCTAAAGACTTTCCGAACTACCGTGCACTGCGGCACGTAGACACCTGTAACTGAATGTATGTGAGCAGCCCATTTCGAAAAAGGACGGTTACTGGTGAGTAATCAACTGTTCTCCCCGCCGTCCTGATCATGCAACCACATCTCCCTGCTGTCCCAACCATGCTACCACTTCTCACTGCCATCCCAATCCCCTCCCTAATCCCCAGGCCCTGGCTCTGGCTCCCCTGGGTCAACCGCCCTCTCCCCAGGGCTCCCTTACATGGCCACTCCAGCAGCTAGGCACAGCCTGGGACTTCCCCATGCCACGAGCATGCTCTGAGCATGTTCAGAGTATGCTCAGGCTGGAAGATTTAAAACTCCTAGGCTGGGGCTGCTTTCATCTGGATTTCTTCTGTGACACTCACTTTTTCATTCAAGAGCCGGATGTGGCTCCTGAGCCACAGTTTGGACATGCCCAGGAGTTAAAGTATAATTTGGGAGGCCCTGGAACACTCCTGCACCAGTGGCTCCCCCCCCCCCCCGACCCCAGCTCCTGCCCCCCATGCCAGCGCCCCACCCCTTGCCCCCAGTATCCCCCCAGCATGAGCCACGCCACTGCCACACTCATTGGCGGTGGCACAGGTGGGGGAGATGGTACGCCCCGGGTTCAGGCAGCGGCATGGCTGGGGCAGAGGCAGCAGGCCCCAGGTTGGGCCATGGCGTGGAAGGGGAGGGATTTGGGGTGGGGCTTGAGCCCGGCCCAGGAATGCCCCTGGCCTTGCCCGCCAGAACACAACAGAACACTGCTCCGGGGCCTGCTTTTTTTAGGAGCCCAGCGTTCGGGCCCCTAAAAATAGAACATGGAACCAGAATGCTGTATTCCAGGGCCTGCTGTTTTAAATTGTGGGGTCCGGAATGCAGCATTCTGGCTCCATGTTCTATTTTTAGGTGCCCCAGGACAGCGTTCTTGGGCGTTCCAGCTTACTTTAAACCCTGGCCATGCCTGATATAGATCATAACCCAGGGTGCACAGGTGTACACCAATGTTCCCTCTAAGGGGAGAGGGCAGCCCCCCCCGCTCCCGCTCGCCCCCCCCCTGCTCCCGCCACCCCCCCCCCCGCTCCCACTCACACCCCCCACCTGCTCCTGCTAGTCCCCTTGCTCCCGGCATTACCCCCCCCTGCTCCAGGCAGCAGCCCCCCTGCTCCCACTTGCCCCCCCCACTCCCAGCATCACCCCCCCGCTCCTGCTTGCCCCCTGGTTCCCGCAGGCACCCCCCCTGGCTCCGCCGGCCCCCCCCCCCAGCCCCCACAAACTTACCTCGGGGCTGGACTGGAGCGGGACGGCCCAGCCATAACTCCTGGGCCAGAGAAGCTCTACAGAGCGTGCTCAGATTTTCTGGGCATGCTCCGTTAGAGCTTCTCTGGACGGGAGTTTTGAAAACTCCCACCCCCAGAGGAGCTCTATGCAGGGACTCTGGCTGGTGGTGGTGCGGTGCCTGCAGCCTTCACTGCGCTGGCAGCTGCGGTGGGCTGCGCTGCAGCGTGCCAGCGCAGCTTACAGGGAACATTGGTGTGCACCCCATGACAATAGTAATTGTAAGAGTAAGTCTGTCTCAGTAGACAAAAATCAATATCGCATTATTTCATAGTTTTTATTAAGACTGTATTTAACACAGACACAAAAATCAGAAAAATAGGATGGCCAGTTTTTTAATTACAACTGTCTGGGACCACAAGCAAACCAGATGTTTAATAGTGAAGCTTTTATTTACATTTACTCAAATCTAACAAGAAATATTTTATGATTGTATCTTTCAGTGAAGCATGCTTTGAGGGCAAATTCATGTTTTCCCTTAATTCTAATATGAAATACAGAGCTATGGGCCTTGGAAAATTAATTACTGTACAAATAAAATATTGCATTTCCTAAGAAACATGATGTGGACCAAGGTATATCAAGTTAGATTTTCTCTGTCATGTGTATATTATACATATAAGAGGTAAAATTTATTTTCTTAAATACTTTCTTTAATGTTTTTATTTCATGAACAGTTCAGCAAATGCTGAAATAGTTTATCCAACTAAGTAATCCTTTACCTCAGTGGTTCTCAATAGCTGTGTCGGAACACATTAATGTGTCACCGTGCAGAGGTAAGTGTGTTGAGGAGAGCTGTAGGGAAGACTGGATTTGGCCTGCAGAGAGGGTCATGACCTCTAGGGTCACGACACTACCCTCCCACCTTTGCTTCTGCAGAGAAATAGTTTTTTGAAACAGCTTTCTTTAAACAACTTAATTCTTATTATTTTCGTAACTTGATGTGATCATTTTGGATATGGCTATGAAATTCTGTGCTCTTTTGTGGGACACGTGGAGTTCCAAACTATAGTTAGCCTTCTCTTTTTTATTTCTGTTTCACTTCCTGGAAAAGCTCTGTCAGTGATAATGCTGTAGTTATAAATTAAGCTACAGAAAGAGAGATTTAGTTATTACCAAACTGGTGCAGTCACTGTAAATTAAAAGAATAATCACAGAAAAGCTCCATTATCTAGGTTAAATGTGTGGCATAGTTTAACAAAGGGAAAATACTTTCATAGATCTCTATGGATACTTTTTAAGAATTGATTATTGCAGTTTATTAGATATATTGTGATTTCCTTATAACAACTGTCTAAAACAATCTTGTCAATCGTTTCTATTATGATATATGAGAAAATGAATATTTGAAATTGCTTCTTTTCCTGGCACCGGGAATAGTAATAGTGGATTCTTATGTCTGGATTAGATTTTAGAATTTTCCACATGAGAATTCTTCAGTGTCTAATTTTTTGGATGGCAGGGGGGAGCAGTTCAGAGTTCTGTATGATAACAAACATTGTGTCACCATAGACAATTTCTCTAATCTGATAATCAATACTAATTCATCATTTGGCCTAAATCAAACTCCCAGGTACAAGCTCACACTAATTTTTGAAAAATTTGCTTCTGAAACTGAATATAATGGATTGTCCTCTATCCACAGAGGGACCAAAACTGAAATTAGGAAAAGTTATTTTTCAAAGTTCGTTGTCTAAGACCACTGACGCGGTTAATAATAACAATCAAACAAACTTTGTAAATGTATTATTTGAAAAATGTCCTGAAACAGAATCTAATGAAGTAAATTTTAGACATATGTACTAAATGCTCCGAATTGCAAGTTTCAGAGGTAATCAGCAGAATATTAAATTAAAATTAATTTCTTCCTTTTGTACTTCTCAGAACTTCCATCCCTGATTATACTTCCTGCACCTACATAGGCATGCCCAATCATTCAACATTCTAGTGATACCAAATCAGGCATGGTATTCTACAGTTGACTGGAGCCAGCCTCTAGGAGTATGTCTGTACATCCTGAGGGAGTGAGCCTCCCAGGCTGGATTGACAGACTTGGGTTAGCAGGACTTGCACTAGTTCTCTAAAAATAGCTGCATAGACCATACTTTGAAGTTGTAGCTCAGGATAGAGCTCAGGCTCTAAAGCCTCTTCTGCCATAGTATGTCAGAAGAATGAGAGAGAGGTTTCTTTTTTGAGTGATGGCTCATGTCAATTCCAACTCAGGTGTGCATGCATCATGTGCACAGATTGCTGGAAAGTTTTTCCCCTAGACTACTCACAGGGTCAGCTGTGGCCACTGAGGGAACTCCACAACTCCCTATATATAGCCCTGCCGAATTTCTCCTTCTCCAGTTCCTTCTTACCACCCTGATGGTCACTAGAATATTTTCTCACTCACGCAGCCAGCTATTTCGCTTTGCTTCAGCTTGTTAGATAGTTAGAGTGGAGTTCTTAAGTGAACAATAGTTAGGTGTTTTAATCTCGGGGTTTCTCTACTACACCAGGGCCGGAAGCCAGGGCATGCATGGCTTCAAAGCCTGCCAATCCTGCAACAAGTTTGTGCCGAAGGACAAACTGGGCGCATCTTGTCTGTGCCTGGGTGAGTCACACTTGCGGGACAAGTGCAAGATGTGCAGAAGTTTCAAGCTGCATACCCAGAAAGACAGGGAGCAGAGGATAAGACTCCTGGTGATGGAAGAAGTAGTCTACCTTGTAGACGCCAGGGAGTCCAGCTCTGATAGGGCCAGATCAGTCTGAAGCGCACCAGTCGCAGGGAAGAGTAGACTCTGGGAAAGAGCCCTGGTAAGGGCATTCTCTCGTACCGGTAGAAGAAGGCCCCCACTGGCACTGGTTCCATTTCCTAGCACCAAAGAAGAAGAGGACGGTGGAGAGAGATTTCTTTCCCATGGTCAAGTTGGCCAAGGATGGGTCTAAGTGTGACCCGAGGTGAGCCACTCAAACCCAGCACTGCATTCTGTGGCTCTGTCGACTCCGGCCCTGGTAGGAGGTCCATTGAGTCCACTGTCAGTGCTTTCCCCGACTCAGGGTGCCTTGGAGGAAGAGTTGCAGTTGCCTTCCACCCCTGAAACCTTTGAGTTGGCGAGGGAGCTAGTAACTCAGAGAGCTCCGGCTGCCCATGAGAGTGCACCGGTACCATCTCTTGCTCCAGCACTGAGGTCTTCAGTACACTAGTGGGGAAAAGCCACATCTCTGAAACCACCATCTCCATGGCAGCAGTCTCCAGTACCACTGGAGAAGAAGACAAGGTCACGCTCTTTGCTGTGCCCAACCCTAGCTGAGACCTCATCCTCTAGGCACTGCTCCCTGGTACCACCAGTGGTGGTGATAGCAGCGGCAGTGCCATGGTACTACTCACCCCGACACCAAGAGCCTCTGGTGCCAGCCTCTAGACAGCCTCCTGTGGAATGTGCTCAGTACCAGTCTCTGATGCTTCACTGGTCTCCTCACAGCTGCCTCTTATTGGGCTAAGATGAAGGCCCGGCCATTTCACAAATTAGCATACCCCAGCCTCTGTCCCACCCACTGCCAAGAGAATGGAGCAAAAATACTTCATGCTGGCCCAGGGCCATGAACATTTCTGTATGCATCCATCCCCAGGCTCGTTGGTAGTGGTGGCAGCTAGTGAGAAAGAGTGACGAGGCCACCAGGGCCCCACTCCCAAGTCAAGGGACACAGAGAAACGGGACTTGTTTGGAAGAAAAATTTATTTGACTGGGGGCTTAACCTGAGGATAGCAAGTCAACAAGCCATTCTCAGTTGTTACGTGTTCAATTCCCGGATGCCCATGGAAAAATTCACGTCAACAGTATCACAGGAACTCTCAGCAATGGTCAAAGAGGACACGGCCATTTCAAGAGCCCCGTTTCAATCAGCATTGGATACAGTGGATGCGGCTGTTTATGGCCATGGCTTCAGGCGTCACGGTAAGATGGAGCTCTTGGCTTCAGGCCTCAGGCATGCCGCATGAGGTGCAGATGACAATCCAAGACCTAGCCTTTGACAGGCAAAACCTGTTCTCATCCCAGACAGACACTAAACTTCAGATCTTGAAGAACACCCAGTCTACGCTTAAATCACTGGGCCTGTATACCCCAGCTCCTCAAAGATGGCTGTTCCAGCCCTACCACCATCTCTCCCTTACCAGCCCAAAATGGACTTCCACCGGGGAAACAATAATGGCCATCATTCGATCCAGAGTTCGTCTGGCTCTAAAGGCCAATAACGCAGTCAGCATGGCTCAAAGAAGAGCTTTTGAGGATGTGTCCCGAGGGTGACATAGCAGGTTCAGCCATGGGTCCACTTCTTCCCCCCTTCGGAGACAAACTATCCCAATGTTACTGGGTGTGGTCCAACATCACCTTGGACTAATGGGTCATCCACACAGTGAAGTGGGGGTACTCACTCCAATTCTTATCTATGCCCCCATCCCTCCCACCCTGCCTTTCCCTTCCCTCTTCAGTGACCTTTCTCACAAACATTTCCTCGACATAGAGGTGCAGGCTCTTCTAACCATGGGAGCAGTGCAGGAGGTGCCAGAAGATCAGAGAGGGAAAGGGTTCTACACCTGATACTTTCTAATTCCAGAAGTGAACAGAGGCCTGCATCCCATCTTAGAACTTCAGAGTCTGAACAAAATTTCTTTTGCAAAATAAAATTCTTAATGGTTTCCCTAGCTTCCATCATTCCATCTCTGGATCTGGGAGACCGGAATGCCACCCTCGATTTAAGAGAGGCCATTCCCACTGACAAACCTAATTCACAGGGTGCTTCTCAAGGTGAAGCAGAACAGGGCGAAGGTCATTCTGATTGCCATAGAGTGTTCTCACCAGCATTGGTTTCCAATGTTGCTGGACCTATTGGCCAAGACTCTGTTCTTACTACTCTTTGTGACGCTGTCTGGGTCTAGGGGACTGTTTGTGATTATTTTTTTGTATTAATATTTCATATTTTCAATAATCCATATGTGATATGCCATGTTTGGTATCAATAGAAAGTCTGCAATCTGCTAGGAATGATTATATGATTTATATGTAGGTATCATATTTGTATTAGAATCTACGAATCTCATTTGTTTTGTGTGTGTTCCAAGTTGTTTGAGCTGAGGCAATCCCAGACTGGGCATCTGCAAACTATTGTCCTGTTAATGGCCCATGAAGAGGGGCTCCCAGCTACAGAGGGCCCAAGACGAAACATGTCTGACCAGTTACCCAGACTGACCATGTGGCCCACTTCCATCTGGATCTAGCAAGGACTCTGAGATAAGAGGCCATAGCCCATTCTCCATTTTGTCTTCAGTCTGTCTGCAACCAACACCCCCCCCCCCCGGAACTATTCTCCTGGGACTGAACAAAGGACTTAGACTCACCCAGTTGCTGCTGCTGCTGGGTGCACACCAGAGGAGTGAGACTAATCTGCAAACTACAAGATCTTCAAGGATTTGTTTTCTATGGACTCTAAATCATTTGTATGTACGTGATTCACTTCGACCCTTTTAACATCTCCCATATTTTGTTTGCTTTCTTTTTATATTAAACCTTTAGTTGTAGTTACTAAAGGATTTGCTGGCAGCATGGTATTTTGGGTAAGATCTAAGCCTGTATTGTTCTGGGTGATGTGGCTGGTCCTTTGGGGTCAGGAGAACCTATTTCTTTAAGAGACTCAGTGACTAGAGGGGACCATAGGAACTGATGTGCAGTAAGGGGGCTGTTTCTGTTTTATTATGCTTGGTGATGTCCAGAGTGGGGGAATCAGAAGCATGTTTTGTGGCTGACTGGGAGACTGGTTTAAGTACCACCTGTCAGTGGTTTAGGGTTTTGGCACCTGGTTTTGCAGCTTGCCCTGATTTTGTCACATTCAGGTTACCCCAGGAGGCCCAGGTCACACCTCATACAGGACCAGGGATTGTTGAGGGACCCCAATCTCTGGGCTCTTTACCTGAAGGCATGGTTCCTCAATGGCTAACTTGAGAGAAAAGACAGTGGTCTGCATGAGTACAAGAAGTCTTGCTCAATAGTTGGAAGCCCTTCACTAGGCTCATTTAGCAGGCAAAATGAAAGAGATTTTCTACCTGGGCAGCAGAGAAAGGAGTTTGGGCATGTTTAGCATGGTTCTGCTGGTCTCGGATTACCTCCTAGATTTGAAGCAGCAAGGTCTGTCGAGATCTTTGGTGAAGGTCTACCTGGCAGCCATTTTGGTGTTCCATGAAGTTTCTGCTAAGGCAGGGGTGCCCAACCTATTGGAGTGAGGGGCACATTGCAATTTTTTTCTCAATCGGGAGACTGGTGGGAAAATTTTTGATGGATAAGACATACAAATTGATCTTATTAAACTTTAATAAAACAATGATTAGTGTGATATTTGACATTGCTCTTGCTTGCATTGAGCACAAAGGACAAGGGAGGCAGGGTGCCTGTGTGAGGGAGCAAGGCAGGACGGGGAACATGGCAGGGGTGGGGCTATAGCTGTGCTGTGCACAGGGTGGGAAATTAATAAGAGCCCTGGCCAGCCCCAGTTCTCAGGCTTTTGCAGCAGCACTCCGGGGGTCGGAGGAAAGCCTGTGGCAGGCCAGAATCTAGCCCCTTGGCCACAGGTTGGACAAGCCTGTCCTAAGGGATCCCTGGTTTTGGACCCCATAATTGGGTATTTTCTGAAGGGCCTAGGTAGGCTGTTCATGTGCACCCAGCCCCCAGTTGCCCAATGGGACCTGAACCTACTCCTCGCGAGACTCACTGGACCTCTGTTTGAACCACTGGCTTCCTGCTCCCTCCTGTACTTACCATGGAAGACAGCCTTTCTGGTGGCAACCACCTCGGCCAGAAGGGTGTCTGAACTACGTGGGCTCATGCTGGAGCCCCCATGCGCACTCTTCTTCAAAGGCAAGATGTGCCTCTGCCCACACCCATCGTTCCTGCCCAAGGCAGTATCCCATTTCCACACTTCCCAGGACATCTTCCTTCCAGTTTTCTACCTCAAACTTCACACCTTGGTTAAAGAATGACACCGTCACACTCTGGACATTCAAAGGGCATTAGCCTTTTATATAGACCACACAAAGCCTTTTCGGAAATCCTCCCAGCTGTTTGTGGCGGCCGCAGATAGAATGAAAGGGCAGCCTGTGTCTTCCCAGCATTTATCAGCCTGGATTACACCCTGTATCAGGCAGTGTTACCTGCTGGCACAGGTTCAGCCTCTGCAGCTAACGGCCCATTTAACACAGTTCCAAGCCTCTTCAGCAACGTTCCTGGTGAATGTTCCTATTACGGACATATGCAAGGTGGCAATGTGATCATCAGTGCCCAGTTTTGCTACCCACTACTGAATTTCCCAGCAAGCAAGGGAGGGATGACATGGCAGTTAGCAGGGCTGTGCTGCATATGAATTCCATCCCTTCTCCAAGGTAAGGCTTGGGAATCACCTACGTTGGAATTGATGTGAGCAAGCACTCAAAGAAGAAACAGTTACTTACCTGTAACTGGTGTTCTTTGAGATGTGTTTCTCTTGTACATTCCAATACCCGCCCTCTCCCCCTCAGTCGGAATTCCAGCGAGACAGTCAGCAGGGCCATGTATAGAGAGTCATGGAGCACCCCGAGTGGCCACAGCTGACCCTGCGGGTAGTCTACAGGAAAATCTTTACGGTGATCCGTGCATGCAGTACGCACACACCTGAGTTGGAATGTACATGAACAACACATCTCAAAGAACACCAGTTATACGTAAGTAACCGTTTCTTCTGTGTTCTGGAGTTTTGCAAGGAATCTGGTAATGTTGCCATCATGAGGTGTAAAATAATATGTTGCCAAAACTATGAAACTTTGGTTTAAAAAAAAAAAGTGGCAATCCACATATAGTAGACTGTTCATAATCTGAAGTAGTTTGCTAGTTAACTTAATTTTACCATTACAGTGTATCCTCAGACATCACTCGGGGTGACAGCCAAAAATGCTTTAAGTTCTTTTTATACCCAGTGTCTAAGACTAGTGAAACTGTTGTGCCGGTGTTCAGTTCCACACTATCAATGGCCTTCTGCAAAGTAAGCTGGGTCTATGTCAACAGGCGCTTCTGTGTTGCTTCACTGTGCACACCACCCACCAACCTATCATGCAATGCATCATCTATCATCTAATTAAATTAACAGTGCACAGCAAGCTTTTTCAGAGCTGCTACTAATTACACAGCTGTTTCACTTCCTCCTTGATTCCTTTTGGTGGAACCTATATCTCTGCAATGACCAGTAGTTTCGATCAAAAATATGCCCCCAGGATTTTCACTATGCCACTGTAAGATTTTGTTTCTGGCTTGTCAGGATACATTAAACTGTGCAGTAAGGTGTAGGTTTTAGCTCCAGCAACACTGAGGACGATTGGCATGTTCTTTGCTTCTGAAATATCATTTTCAATAGCAAAAATCTGAAAATGCTCTGTATATATGCATGCCATTGCTCCAGAGTGTTGGCAAAAGGTCCTAAGGCCCCTATAAGCATAATCATTGCTGCTTCATTCCTCTTTTCCTTTCTCTCTCTCTTTTTTATGTCTCTATGCTTCACTCTAATCAAAACAAAGCAGAGCCTGTTTCAGTTTCTGTGTGAATCATCAGCATAAACAGCCCAGCCCCCTCCTCAAGACAGTTAAAAACAAAACCAAAAAAAAAGGTTTTTTCCCTTACATGGACTTCTACTTGTCTTTTCTTGCTGGGGAACACAAGTGGAGTCCCATCCTCATGGCCACTTTGTTATGTTGGATGTCTGGAATAATTTATATCCAGAAAAAGTCAGAAAGACACAGACACAGAGGAATCCCTGTTTTTTGAATGGCTTTATAGGAAGCTCAAAGAACCAGCTCAGACTGGCTGAGCTAACATTCTAATAATCTGACTCTATTGTAATGCTCCGCATTACTCTAGTTCAGTAAAACAAACAAGGAGTCCTGTTGCACTTAAAGACTAACAAATTAAGTGCCACAGGTTATAGTAACAGGTGACCTGGATGGCAACCGATGTTCCCTCTAAGGGGAGAGGGCAGCTGAGCAACTCCGGTTGCTCGCTGCGCTCCCCCTCCCCCCCGCGGGGCCCGCTGCGCAGCCCCTCCCCCCGCTCCTGACAGCCCCTCCCCCCGCTCCTGACAGCTCCCCGCTGCTCCCGCTCGCCCCCCCCTCCTGGCAGTCCACCCGCTCCCACTCGCCCCACCCTGCTGGTCCTGACAGCCCCCCCTCCCACTCACCCCCCCGACAGCCCCCCGCTCGCCCCCCCGCTCCCGCCCGGCCCCCCCCCCTTACCTTGGGGCTGGACGGGAGCCAGAAGGCCCAGCCATAACTCCCGGGCCAGAGGAGCTCTACGGAGCATGCCCAGATTTTCTGGGCATGCTCCATTGGAGCTTCTCTGGGTGGGAGTTTTCAAAACTCCCAGCCGCAGAGGAGTTCTGTCGAGGCTGCCAGCAGTGCGCTGCCGGCAGCTTTCGCTGCGCTGGCGGCCGTGGCGGGCTGCGCCACAGCGTGCCAGCGCAGCTTAGAGGGAACATTGATGGCAACAGGTAAGCTTAATCACAGTGAGGGTTTACAAGTGATGCTACAGCATATATACAGCACGGAAGCCAGAAAGGTACTGACTAAGCACGTAAGCAGGCAGACCAGTGAATTGGGAAAAAGAAAACAACTTGATGGGGTGGGGGAACTGGAGAGGTATCTGCAAGGGGGCTGGGAACAGGTGCCTCATCTCCAGCCTTGCTCTTTTCCTTTTTTTATTCAGAAGACTGCACATGGTAATTTCAAAATTGTCTCTCCAAAATGAATTCCTTCCTCTTCATCTATGTGCTGGAACTTGTTTAATCTTTAAAAAAAAAAAAATTGGTCATGTACAATGCTTGGTGCTCTTTTTAAATGTTAAGCCACAGGGTAATTATCATTTTTCTTATGCTGCGTTTATGTTCTGAGATTCTAGTTCCTATTAATGCTCTGCATGTTTTCTCAGTAGAATACAGGGACATTTCTGCATTACAAGTAAGCCCTCAAGCTATTCTCATCTTCGAGCTTAGAGAAACAAGTGACATTTACATTGCAAAATAATCATAGAGAAGTTTCTAGTTCATATTTTACTGGGGAAAATATGTTCTTAAGCAGTATGTCATTTGTTATCTGTTCAGTGATTTCAGGCTTTAATTAAACTTGAATACAAAATGCTACTGAATTTAAGCAGATTAAGGATTTAGCAGATGGGATACATTCATTCATTTCTTGGTGTCTGAATAGCAGTTTTCATAAAAATTCTTTGAAGAATTATCTTTCTGATTGCTGTGTTATATGTTAAAAATTGTGTGGTGAATATTGTTTGCCACCTGGCAGTAACTGTTTTTAAAGTCCTAAATGAGAAGCAAGATTACTAATAATGTCAGTTGACATAAATATAATACAAGTTCTTTTTCTATATCAGTATAAAAAAAAGCCATACCATACAGGCCAAGTTCAATTTACTATTTTAAATTACAAAATTAAATTGGCACATGCATTTTAAGTAACATACTTATTCATTTTTTCCAATATTGGATATTAGTTGTTTAGTCATATTTGTAGTTTTCCAGATGTGTAAACTTTTTACTTTCCTTCACTTTGATGGTATTTGAATATCATCAAATGTGAACAGAATTTATATATGTTTATGGAATACCAAAAACAGAGCAAAACAGCTAAAAGGAGGGAGTTACTCAATTGGAGTGATAAGATAATACATATTATGCTTTTTTTGTGACAATTTTGACATAATAGTGAAACAGTCAATAATTTCATCTTCACTTTTTAATAAAGCACAATCTAGACAGCATATTTTCTTTAAGTTGGATTTAATTTTGAGTCATACGGCGGCTCTGAGCTTAAACAGTATAGGTTCAAAATCAGTCTGATTTTCAGTGTAAGTATATTGTCTTTTTCTGTGTGTTTTATTTACATCTATATACTAGAATATTCATAGATTTTACATCTCTTTTATAAATTTAGCTAAAAGATCTGAACCACTCTTTCATTCTTCTTCTTTTTCTTCTAATAACTTAAAAATAGTTCGAAAGTCTAGTTCAGCAAAAAAAGAAGGAATCTGGTGCCACTTTTAAAGACTAACAAATTTATTTATCGCATGAGCTTTCATGAAAGAGAACCTCACTTTGTCAGATGCTTGAAGAAGACTGAGGACTAGGTAGCATACAGCAGAAGTAGCCAAAGTATATACTGTGGCACATGGCTGGAGGGAAACAAAGAGCAGAATGGTATCAACTATTGCTCAGTTCAGTCTTACAGCTCACAACAGTGAAATGGAACCCTTGCAATGTCCACTTGCTTCTCTACTCACTGTGCTTATTGTTTGTTATTATTATAGTTAATTAATCTTGTTAGTAGTGTGTGTTTGTTCTTTTCGTCAATTGACAAAAAAAACATGGTTTGGTTTGGTGTTTAGTTTAGTTTAGTTTAGTTTAGTTTAGTTTAGTTTAGTTTAGATACTTGCTTTATAAACCAGGTACCTCTCCTTACCCTATATAGAGGGTATAGCAATATGGCAAAAATTAAATCTCTGAGATTCAAACTCTGCTCTTCATATAATATTTCAGTGATTCTTAGAGTGATCTCTAAGTGATCTCTTTTGTTTAGGAGAGACATAATCCTTATATGTATTCCATGTGTTGCTCCCTCTGTAAATGTACTCGAAAAGCTAGAAGGGCCCACCTAAAATTGTTCCCAATGGAGCGTTCTATGCATGCTTCTTTAGGTGCCAAAAGAAAGGATGCAGCTAGCTCTCAATCAGTCTCTTTCCTCAAATGCCCTAGGAGCTGAGATTACACTCCAAGCTCTCTGATTAAGCTGACCAAGTGCCTACAATCACTGGTTTCCATTTTGGCACATTTCACTTGGGTAGGAAGGGGTACTGTTTCAGAGGTAAACAGGCTTATAGGTTGCGCTCTCTGGCACCTCAAGTCAAGACACAAGAGTCTGTAGATGCCTAACAGACCTTGAGCTCAGCAGCTGAGTAACAAAAGGTCTCACAAAGATCCCTCTGACATCTTGGTACCAATTGTTATATATGAGCCTGTGGTACACAAAAGACCTGTAGAGTGCTCTTCTTCCAGCACTGACATCTCAACATTCAGCACCTCAGTACCTTGTATAACGTTCCCCTTCTGCTATCTGGACTAGTGTGCAGCTGCACTACCCTGTCACGGGTTACACATCCATGCACCCTGGGTTATAATCTTTGTGATTTTTCTGTTCATTTGTACACTATGATTGTATGATTTGTTGCCAGTTATACCATGCAATATTTCTTTATAGACGTTCATAACCTATTCTACATGGGTAGTATGATATCATGTTTCTTACAGCTTCATGCATGTGTTCAGGTGTGTGGCATGTTTAGCATAGCTCAAGGGGTAGAGAGATACACAGAGCTCTCCCAGCAGTCGCAAGCCTGAAAAAGACAAAGATATGCTAATGGAAGTGGCTAAGAAAAGACAAATACATCGGTTTGCTGTAAGGGGAGGGGTGAAAGGAGTGTTGGAATCAAAGAGAGAGACCTGGAAGATTTTGCGGCTTTTGGGCTGGGACTCTCCACCTGGAAACAACTTCAAGCAAGATCTGGGCCCTGCCTGGCCTCAGGCAGAAACTGGCTGCTCAAACATCTAACAGCCAGACGCCTTGAGCATAAACTTCTGTGGGCTATGAGATTAGTTTAAGTAGATATATTAGGGTAGTATGTATGTTTTACCTTTTATTTCTTTGTGGTCTCTCCTGACTCATTTATATTGTGATTCTGCCGTGATTGGCCATATTCTCACTTAGAATTATAGTCTAATCAATAAACTAGTAGCAGTTTTATCTAAAGCTGTGTGATCTTTAGAAGGTGTGAGTGTAGAAGGCTGGGCACAATCCATTTCTTTGTTAAATGGACGGACTTGAGTGTATGGTGATTGGAAGTGGACCCCAGTCTTTATATACAGTGGCTCCTTGGTGTAGTAACTGGAGCCGGGGGTGCTTGCCTGGGGGTAGCCAGAGGGTATACACCCACTGCTTGGGACCAGTTGCGCACCAGAGGCCGGAGTGGACTGACTCAGGAACGAGTGGTCACTCGGCAAAGTGAGGCGAATCGGGGCTTAGCAGTGGGAATTGTGAGGTCACACTGGCACACCAGGCTGGATCTGGGGAGCGGCCTGTCCTGTACCCCAATTCTCCAGCCCTGGGCCTCAACTTACCTCACTTTGCTGGATGAACCTCCACTCCTGGGTCAGCTCACACCTGCCTCTTGTTTGTAATCAGTCCCTCACCTAATAGAGGAGCGTTCTCAGTAGTCACTCATGGGATAGAGTCACCAGCAAACACTGCAAGTCCCAGAAGCAACCCTGGGAACTACCATCTTGCAGGGTCAATGCTTCCCACAGCACCCTGCAAACTCATTTACACTTGTCTGGCAATTTATCAAAGAAATGGATATGTATCAGCTCTGTTGCTTTCAATCCACCTACACACTTTCAGATGAACAAGTTTATTGACTACAGTAAGATTTTAAGTGATTCTTTAAGTCAAAGAAATATAAATCAAATGATTATTAAGTCAATCAATTAATCACCATCAAACAGAAGAAAATTCATATCTTAAGCTAACGTCCCTGTTCCAGCCTATTTTCAGCTTTCCACTTAGGTTGGCTGCTGACACATCTTGCAGGCAAACTCTCCCCCCCTGTGAGTAGGTGCCAAACTTCAATGTTGCTTCCAAGCAAGATTCCAGGGGAGAGCCCTAGCCAGGGTGCCTTTTCCTTTTAACAAATTTTCTTGACACCCCCTCAGGTTAGGTGACTGTCCATGTCCTTCCACATGAGCCAAAATGCTACAGATGCTGGGGTTAATCTATCGTTCCCGTAAGCATGCCTCTACAGGACATGGAACCATCACTCTGTGTTTGTCTTCATCCATTCAAGCCATGTGAGACACACGTTTAGGGATATGACATAACAGAGTTGTGCATATGCGTTGCATTGCAGGAAACATGCTACCATAATGTTCAGTATGTCACAAGGATTCCAGAAACACTTTACGGAACATGCTTTGCATTAGGCAACACACTGTTACACTCTAAAGGTGAATATGAGCAATACATAGATTACACCACAAGGGTGTATGTGTGGTGCAGCATGTCACACTTGGCTCATCAGTACTGTTCCTATCAGTCCCATGAGTGTATACAGTAGTAAGCAATTTAGCTGGTGTCCAATTACTAGAGTTGTTCTTGCTAGATACGTTGAAGGTGGTGCTGGCTAAGCCACAAATCAGTGAGACCTCAGCAGCGTGGACAAGAAAGGAATCAGTGGCACTCAATGTATACTTTACTTGAATAAACGAGATTAGAACACCTTAATGTGTCCAACGGGTAGCACCAGCTATGAAGTTGGGTGTACTCCTTTTCATCTTCACCATTGGTGCACAGCAGATGCTTACCTCCCTTTCATCTTTTCTCTCCTCAGGAATATGTCACTCTCTTAGAAAAAGGAATCTGGGAGAGACCCCAGGGGCTACTGTGTCTGCAGGAGAGGGCATGGGTCTCAGAAAGAGCAATTTTCCTGGTACTGTCTGATCCATCCACCAGCCCTCTATCTATATTCCTATTAACCTTGGTCCTACTGAGGATGCTGATGTATGTCGTCCTGTACACATAAGCAAGTAGTCTTTCCTCCATTCAAAGTTACATTCCTTTTCCCAATGGGCATTATAGAAAATCCTAGCCAGGTTAGTTAGTGTAGCTTCAACCACTAAAGAGACAGATGGGGAAGAGGGGAAAAAAAATTAAGCAGACAAGGGAGAACTGCAAGTGTGCATACAGAATGTACCAAAACTCCCATTCAGGGGATTCACATTCCTTTATTCACACTCAGTACCAGGATCTCTTGTTGCAATAGTCCAAGAGAAGCTCAGACATCAAGGACCTCCCAAGTCATAGAATCATAGAACTGGGAAGGGCACTGTCATTAAGTCTAGTTCCCTGCACTCATAGCAGGACCAAGTGCCCCTATTAAACCATCCCTGACAGGTGTTTGTCTAACCTGCTCTTAAAAACCTCCAATGTAGGAGATTCCACAACCTGCCAATGCAACTTATGCCAGTGCTTGATCACCCTGACAGTTAGGAATTTTTCTCTAATGTCTAGGCTGAACCTCCCTTGCTGTAATTTAAGCTTGTTGCTGCTTGTCCTATCATCTGTGATTAAAGACAATAATTTTTCTCCTTCTTCCTTATAATAACATTTTAGATATTTGAAAACTGTTATCATATCCCCTCTCAGTGTCTTTAGAAAAAAACAAAGTCAACTCTTTAAATCTTTCCTCATAGGTCAAATGTTCCAGACCTCTAATCATTTTTCTTCCTCTTCCCTGGACTTTCCACAGTTTCTCCACATGCTTTTTGAAATGAGGTGCCCAAAACTGGACACAGTACTCAAGTTGAGGCCTAATCAGTGCAGAGTAGAGTGGAAGAATCACTTCTCATGTCATACTTAAAATACTCCTGTTAATACACCCCAGAATGGCATTTGCTTTTTTTGCAACTGTATTACACTGCTGACTCATATTGAGCTTTTGATCCACTATTACACCCAGATCACATTCTGCAGTACTCCTTCCTCGCCAGTCATTGCCCATTTTGTATGCATGCATTGGGTTGTTCAACCCTAAATGGAGTACTTGGCACTTATTTTTATTGAATTGCATTCTATTTATCTCAGAACATTTCACCAGTCTGTCCAAATCATTTTGAACTGTGATCCTATCCTTCAAAGCACTTGCAACTCCTCCCAGCTTAGTATCATCTGCAAACTTTATAAGTTTGGTCTCTATGCCATCATCTAAATGCTGAACAAAACTGGACCCAGGACAGATCCCGATGGCACCCCGCTCGTTATGTCTTTCCAGCCTGAATGTGAACCATTGATAACTACTCTCTGGGAGCAGTTATCCAACCAGTTTTTCATCCATCTTATAGTAGCTCCATCTAGTTTGTCCCTCCTCAGTTTATTAATAAGAATGTGATGTGAGACTGTATCAAATGCCTTACTAAAGTCTAGCTATGCCACACCTACTGCTCGCCCTCTATCCACAAGGCTTGTTATCACATCATAGGAAGCTATCAAGTTCGTTTGTCATGATTTGTTCTTGACAAATCCATGCTGACTAGCCCTAAGCACGTTAGTCTCTTCAAGATGTTTGCAAATCAACTCCTTAATTATCTGTTCCATTATTTTTACCAGTACAGAGGTTAAATTGACTGGTCTATAATTCCCTGGATTGCTCTTCTTGCCTTTCTTCGGCTATGTCTACACTTACAAGTTATTTCAAATTAAGGAGGCTTAATTCAAAATAACTTATTCCCAGGCCAAGGAGGCATTTTATTATATCAAATTCAGCAGTTCCTTGATTCAAAATAAGGAACCACTAATTGGATATAATAAAACCTCCTCTTATTTCGAAGTATCACTTACTTCAAAGTTATTAGTTCAAATTAAGCCATGTTAAGCTGTGGAATAGGCTTAATTTGAACTAATTTCCCTATTCTTTTGTCTGCCTTCCCCTATTTTGAATTAGAAAGTCTAGTGAAGACTCTCTACTTCAAATTAATAAAGCCCACTTTATTTTGAATTAGAGAGTCTTCACTGAACTCCTAATTCAAAATAATAACTTTGAAGTAGTGCTAATAATAACTTTGATTTAAATTCAAAGTAGTTATTTCGAATTAACTACTTCAAATTAATTTTGTAAGTGTAAACATAGCCTTATAGATGGGCACTATACTTGCCCTTTTCCAATCCTCCAGAACCTCACCCGTCTTCCATGATTTTTCAAAGATAATAGTTAATGTCTCAGATATCTCCTGAGTCAGCTCCTTGAGTACTCTCTGGTGCATACCATCAGGCCCTGGTAACTTGAAGACATCTAAGTTTTCCAAGTAATTTTTAACTTGTTCTTTCCATATTTTAGTTTCTGACCCTATCTCATTACTATTGCCCTCCTCTATGTCAGACATCCAGTCTCCACCAAGCTTCTCAGTGAAGACTGAAACAAAGAAATTTAGTTCCTCTGCCATTTCCACATTTTCAGTTATTGTTTCACACTGTTGAGTAAGGGTCCTGCACTGTCCTTGGTTTTCCTCTTGTTTCTGATATATTTGAAGAATGTCTTTTTGTTACCCTTTATACATTCAGCTAGTTTGATCTCTGTTTGTGCCTTGGCCTTTTGGATTTCTCCTCTACATAACTGTATTATTTCTTTATAGTCCTCTTTTGTAATTTCACCTAGTTTCCACTTTTTGTAGGACTTTCTCTTTATTTTTAAATTATTGAAGGTCTCCTGGTTAAGCCAAGGTAGTCTCTTGCCATATTTCTTATCCTTCCTATGCAGTGGAATGGTTACCTCTTGTGCCCTTAATAATGTCTATTAGAAAAACTGCCAACTGTCTTTAGTCATTTTTCCTCTTAGACATTCTTCCCATGGTATCCTTCCCATCAGCTCCCTGCATGTGCTAAAGTCTGCCTTCCTAAAATCCATTGTTTTTGTTTTAGTATTCTTTCTCCTAACATTTCTAAGAATCATGAATTCTTTCATTTCATGATCACTTCCAGCTTAGTTACCTTCTATTTTCAAATTCTCTACCACTTCCTCTCTGTCTGTCAAAATCAAATCAAGAATAGCTTCTCCCATAGTAGCTTTCTCCAGTTTTTGAAATAAAAAATTGTCCTTCATGCATTCCAAGAACTTATTGGATAATCCATGACTTACCGTGATATTTTCCCAAGAGGTGTCTGAGTAATTGAAATTCCCCATCCATACCAAGTCCTGTCCCTTGGATGATTTTGCTAATTGCTGGAAAAAAGCTTCACTGACCTCTTCTTCCTGGTTGGGTGGTCTATAGTAGACCCCTACTATGAGATCACCCATGTTTTTTACTCCTTTTATTTTCACCCAGAGACTTTCAAACTATCTGTCTTCTATTTTCATCTCAACCTCAGTCCAAGTATGTATATTTTTGATAAAGAAGGCAACTCCACCTGCCTTTCTTCCATTCCTGTCCTTTCTAATCAAGCTGTACTCTGCCATGTTAATATACCAGTCGTGTATTATTGCACCAGGTCTCTGTAATACCAGCTGTGACATAGTTGTGTTTGGCTCAAAGCATTTCAAGTTCCTCCTGCTTATTCCCCATACTTCTTGCATTTGTATACAGACATTTAAGATACTAATCTGCTTTTCCTCCCCCCCAGTTCTGATTAGTCATTCTTTTATCCTGCCATTAACATCCAAACATCCCTCAAGTTCCATCCCTTCTCCAAGGCAGCCCTGCTTTACACTTATCTGTGCGCTTAGGTCACCAGTTCTCCTCAAATGAAGTTTAAAGCCCTCCTCGCTAAGGTAGCCAGCCTGTGTACAAATACACTCTTTCCCTTCCTTGATAGGTGGACTTCATCTCTGCCTAACAGTCCGTTCTCTTGGAACAGCATCTCATGGTCGAGAATGCTAAAGCTCTCCTGATGACCCCATCTCCTCAGCCAGGCATTCACCTCCAGGATGCATCTGTCTCTACACAGCTTCCCTCCATTGACCAGAAGGATCGAGGAGAACACCGCCTGTGCACCAAACTCCTTCATCCATGCTCCCAGAGTCCAGTAGTCACCTTTGATCTGCCAAGGGTCACTTCTCACAGTATCATTGGTTCCCACATGGATGAGTAGCATAGAGTAGTAGTTAGAGGGGCGGATGATTCTCGACAATCCTTCTATAACGTCTCAGATACGGACTCCTGGCAGGCAGCATTCCTCCCAAGAGGCCATGTCAGGGTGACAGATGGATGCCTCCATCCCCCTCAGAAGTCCCCAGCCACCACAACCCTACATTTCTTCCTGGGTGTGGTCGTTGTGATCCTCCCAGCCTCAGGGTTTCATGGCTTCTCCTCTTCCACCACGTCCCTCATCTCTAGGGCTGCATAACAGTTCTTCAGTACCATGGAGGGTGGGATGGGAGCAGAGGTGAAGCACTGTCTGCTGCCAGATGTAACCAGCTGCCAGTGTGCCCCTTCCCCCCATGCCAGAGCCATCTCATCCTTCTTCGATGGTGTGGCAACAATCTTCTGGATAGTTCTCTCAGCCTTGGATATCTTCTCATGGATGCTATCAAGGAATTTCTCCAAGGTATGGAGACTCCTGACCCTTGCCACCTCCTCCTGTAACTCTTCCAACTGCTTCCTGAGCGATTCCACCAGGAGGCACCTTTCACACTGAATGATGTCGCCAGCCTGATTGTCTGTGAATGCGAAATGCAGGCCACAGTCCCTGGAAGTTTACACCGGGATCTGTATAGAGACATCAGTGGTCAGAATGCCTGTCTGGATACAGGCTCAGGTGGAGGAGACAGCAGCAGTGCTGGCACAAGCAATGTGGCTCCTCTTCACCATAGTGGCCTCACAAGCCACAGACTCCTCCTCAGACTCTGCTGTTTGCAGTCCCCTATTCAACAGCTAGTGAGAAAGACTTAAAAAAAGTAGGAGTCCTGTGGCACTTAGACTAGATTTATTTATCGCTTGAGCTTTTGTGGGAGAAAATCCCACTTTGTCAACATCTGATAAAGTGGGATTTTCTCCCACGAAAGCTCATGTGATAAGTAAATCTGTTAGTCCGTAAGTGCCACAGGACTCCTTGCTTTTGCTGAACTAGACTAACATGGCTGTCCCTTTGGAATTTAAAAAAAGCTGAATCTATTTGTATGTAAAGTCTGCTCATCAGCTAGCTTCCAGATGCAAGTTGGTAATTACAATATTCTTCTTGCAAAATATTAACACTAGGACAAGCTACCACAATTATCAGAAGGGCTTTCTGCTGAACCCGAGGGGCAGCTGATAACCGTACTTCCCTACAGGTAGACCTTGATGTACAATGGCCATGTCTGTGGTGAATGACAATGGCATCATCCTGGCAGTAAGCACTAGGAATATCCAGGGAGATCCAAGTCACAATTAAGGACCTTGTCTTTGAGGGAAAAGATGTTTTAATTCAAAGACTGATGAGGCCTTCCATTCATTAAAGAGCTCCAAATTTCCCTGGGTGTCTATGTCCTGGCCCCACGGAAGAAACAAATAAGACTTCAGAGCTCCTCCAGGCAGCATCCTTTGCTCAATATTGCCACAGCCCTGAGGATTTCATAGCCACTGAAAAAGCAGCAAAGGTTTCACAAATGAAGTTTCTCTTCTTTCTCTGCTGCCGTGCAGTCTGTCTTCCACCAGGTGACTGAACTGCTTGAGTGTTGCTTACCTACCACATTCTTTCTCCTTTCACAGCCTCCTCTTTTACTTTCAAGAACCCTGGATTTGGATAACATCAGACCAGTGATGTCCAGAAATTGTTAGCAAGGAGTATTCTATTTAATTTGTAATCCTTTCTAACACTTTCACCATCCTTTTTCATGGACCTTTCTCACAAGATATAATTAAAACAAGATAGGAACTTCTTTTTATAATTTTGAGTAACTTAGAGTGGAAGAGGTTCCCTTAGAATTCAGAGGCAGAGGGTTTTATTCCCACTACAGTAGATGCTTGACCGCAGCAACCCCTCATAAGAACAACCACCTCTTACAAGCAACATTTTCCCAGAAATGCTTTCCCTCCCATGAATTGTTAACACTCCCTATAACAGCAACAGTCAAAAGGGCACTGATTTGTTGCTGCTATTGTGCATCTTGTGTATTTCTGATACCAAAAAAAAAAAAAGAGAGAGAGAAACATGGTTATTGTCACATTGTAAACCTATGATGCCTAGGTTATAATTATTGTTAAGATACAAGTATGTATTGTAAGTATTCATATAATTTTTTAGGCCTGTTTATTTGCCTTAGATGGGATTCAGGACCTGTCTAAAAGTCAGTGTCTCAGCTGCACATGCTGGCAAAGAACAAAGACACAGTGTGTTCTTCCTGCCTGTCTGTAATTGGATGGAGTTTTCCTTATTTTAAAAAATGGAATGCAGTTAAAATGTTTCAAGGCATAGTAAAGGTGTAAAATATGAATGCACAAGTGAGCGAAAGCTGACTTCTTTTCGAAACAGATGCCAGAGCAAGGCCAAGCAAGTGGGTGGGAAAGCAAGGGAAATAAAGGGAGATATTAAAAAAAAATCATAAACTGACCACATCCAAAATGTAGTACCACTCTTTCCCCATCCCATAGGTGCAAAAGGGGTTGTACCAAATCCTCAGAACCAGGTCCTCCATAACAGAAAATGGGTACCAAGCAGAGGAAGGGGGGGTAGACTTCCCATAGAATTAGTGCTATCAAGAAGAAGGAGGGAAGAGGGGGTTTTATAGGTGCATGGAAACACAGTCAGGGAAAGAGGAAACTTGACGTGGGGGAAGTGGGAGGAGGAAACTCTCTATTGACATATAGAGAGATAAGCCAGACAGGTGTGAAGGGCTTGGAGATACAGTTTTAGTTTTAAGCTTGTCAGTGTAACCCCTTTTAAACCCTTCCTGGAATGCCTGCAGTTTGGACTCTGGACTGTTGCTTTCTGGTGAATTGTTTCTGAAAACTGAAAAGGGAAAGAGCATGAGAGTCCTAACAGTTACATCACACAGATTTAAGAACAAAGGTAATTGTCGCTGTTAGAGATCCACTAAAGACATGTAAAATTGTCACCTTGATAATGGTTCGCTGTGTTTAACATCAGCAAATTTTCAAGCTTTTTAGCAGTTGTTTACTTGATAGGGCACCATTCCTGTTTATCACCTAAATCATATTCCAAATTTAGCGGTTCTTTTCAATTTTGTTTCAATCGTATGATGGTAAGAATTCACTATCTTCCTTGTTTTGAATGTCCATAGCTACTCGATTTGAGAAATATAAAAAACATATTTGATATTTGTATGTACAAGTTATGTCAAAGAGACACAGAGTGCATTGATAGTCACTCATGTATAGTGTTCATAAATACAAACAAACATATTAATTAAATGAAGTCATATTTTACTGTTTAAAAATGTAATCCCACCCTTTCATTTTTGTATCCGTTTTTCTCTCTGCCACAACTGAACTCAAATATCTATAAATGACTCACTATAATTGAAGGTAGTTTATTTAGCTGAAGTAAAATCAGATTTTATCCTCTCTAATCAATTGTCTGGACTGAGCATATCCGTTCACCATATTTCAATGTACTGTGTCAGTTATCCACTATAAACATTTATTTGATTTTTGCAAGAGTTAGATATATTGCATCTTGTTTTCACTTGTCAGGACCAGAAATTACCATTACTATAATCACAAATGCTACTGAAATTTGAGTATACAAATCATAGTATTTTATTTTATCTTTTAAAAATCATGGACACTTTTTCACTTTGCCAACTCATGCATGTTTTAAAGCCCAATATTTTAGTCACTTTATACAAAGAATACCTGTTGAAGATATTGGGAGTGTGCCCACACATCCACATGCACCCGGCTGTAGCATCAGGGCCTAATTGTAGAATAAAATTTTCAGAAGCTAGGAATTGTTAAATTCAGGTTTTAAAGATGCAAATGTGCATCATACCAGAAATATAATGATATAAAAAGAAAAATATGTTTTTCCTATTTTAGCTACTCACATAACCTTTTTGTTTCCAGACAAAAATACCTTGGGTGGGGCTTGTTCGTGTGTTTGTTTGTGCTATGGCTGCTAAACTGTATATAAATAGTTCACCAGTGTAAAGCATCAAATGCAGGGAAATAACCTGTTAGTCATTGACCCTCTTGTACACTGAACTTGTTGGTTCCTTTCCTCAATCTCAGCAACCGTCCTTCCACTATTCTCTGCTTACTTATCTCCACATTCATCCAGAACAAACAGTGAGTGCCCTTGAACTCAATCATCCATTGGCTATATGTACAAGAGTTTCAGTGATTAATATAGAGTTGATATAGCTTTCATAAATCACATTTCATATGGTTCTGCACTTTGTTTTGTATTTGTTTGAATAAATGCAGTATAATGTCAGATTGCAAAAGATAGCTTTGAGATATGGGGCCTTTTATATAAGTTTGTCTATGTTGTTAGCTCCTGCCCAGGATTTGGTTTTGATGTCTAAATTAAAGAACTGGAATCTCTGTGTGGTGTGAGTTTTAAGACTGCACACTGATTATTCAGTATACAGGCTGAAGATATCTTGAGGGGGGTGGGTGGGAGGTAGTTGTGTTTGAGAAGAGGAACTGATGATTATTGGAGTGATACATGGTGTTGAATGCTGTGACAGCTTACTTCCTTACTTTTTATGGTTTGTGTTGGTGCCAGTGCACAATGCAGTTAAAGCCCCTTAACTGGAAGCTGACCAAGGATTTTTGTGAAGGAAATATCCCAGGATTGTTTAAAAGTATGTCTTGACACTGATAGCTATCCACATGGACAGATATCATTGTGGACGTGTAATAACACTTATATGCTCTTGTAGACTTGAATTCCATTTGTTTTCCTACCATATTCTGTTCTGGAACTCCATTCACCTCTCCCACTCAAGACATTCCCAGGACAAACTGCTCCTCCCTTTACTATATGCTTCCCTATATCCCTGCACACCTTATACCCACACCCCTTCCTCAGAGCTGCTGCATGGCGCATTGGGGGAGACAATGGAAGAGTTAACTTTGAAGGATATGTGGGGAGCTGGGGTAGATTGGGTATGTTTGTGCATGTGAGAAGATTGAGCAGGGAGAGGGTTGTTTGTGGGGTTCCTGGGTAGTGGAATTGGAGCTGTGCAGGTAGTGTGGAATGGGGAGGAGCTCACTGCAAATCTGGCCCCATGGAATTCCTGTCTTGACTGCCCAGTGTGCTGGTGCCAAAATATTGAAAGGAACCCTTCATGCACCAATGTCTCAACAGAGAGCTGCTTAACTTGCCTAGTATTGTTTTCTCAGTGTGTCCAAGAGCCAGTGCTGGAGATCCCCAGCACCTTCCATAAAAGACTGTGCTTTTAGGGTGTTACAAGGGACTGCTTCCTCAGTGCAATGGAGAGCTGAGGCACAAGTAGTAAGGGAGCAATGCAAGCACTGATGCCTTGATACAGAGGCACTGGGTTCCTCTCCTCACAGACAATTTGCTCCTGACCCTAGGTTACCCACAGTCCTTTCCCTCAACCAACAAGTAAGCATTCTCCATCACAGTCATGTTCATACCCCGCTAAAGCTGCCTCCTTTCTACTCAAGATCCTGCTTACCCCTTCTCATGTCTCACACATTCCTTCTCTACTCCACCCTTATTGGCCTGTGGAGCCCAGTCTCTCACTAGCTGCTGCCCTTTGTGGCTTCCTAGGATCTCTGTGCTGAGCAGAGATCTTAGAAGCAGGCTAACAGCATCAGATAATGGAAATAGGTGCTAAAGCTGAGCAGTTCAATATCTTGTATCAATCATTCCTAATATGTGGAATAATTTTTTAAATTCAAATTTTACTTGTAGCATAGGATATCAGAATGTACATGTGTGTTTGTGGATTGTGACGTTTTCAGGAACAGTTATTAGCAAGAGAAATTTTACAAATAGAGGGTGGGAGCTGTCCCATTTCAGAAGCAGAACATTTTCCAGCATGCCTTGTGTGTGACAAGGACTTCACTTACCATGCTGGCAGGGCCGTAACTACAGCGGGGCCAACAGAGCAAAGCCCTGGGCAGCCCAGAATGGCTCAATAGAGCCGTGCTATTGAAGGGGCAGCTTTGCAGTGCCGGCTGTAAGCGCTACTGATGGGAAGGGGCGCAAAACCCCGTGTTATGGCTCTGCATGCTGGTGCCTTCAACTCCACAGTACATTTCCCTAGGTCACTTCCCACTGCCCCAGCTCATTTTTCACCCTTGCCTCAGGGTCTCACACTGCCAATCCCAGCAGCGAGCCAGGAGCTTGCTCTAGATCCCCCAAACCCTGCTAGCAGCACTTCTCTGTCCAGAGTGGTAGCTGCTGCTGTTCATCAGGAAGCTTCACTCTCCTTGAGTTTCAGGGAGTGACTCACTCTGTGGTGCCCTGCAGCTCTTTTTATATGGGCCTGCAGGCTCTGATTGTCTGCTCCTCTCAGACCCTCTTGAATTGGCTGCCTCTTGCACAGTGTTCCTAGGACTCCTAACCTATAGAGGCCATTGTGAGACCAACACCCCATCACATTCAGCAAAAGTTAGTTAACCTTCAGAAAGGTATTTGAGTTGAATTCTACTCTTATTTATAGCCTTACAAACAGTAGTAATTCCACTGAGGTTAGTGTGGAATAATTGTGGTGTCACTGAGAGTGGAGTTTTGCACATTGTGCTAAATTAAGGCCTTGAAGACTAAAATTAATCAATAAAGTTTAAAAGAGAGGCATTTTAGATCTGCTTTAAATGCAAATGTTAATGCAACCTCAATGTCCCATTTAGGCTAGAATGTACATTGTACATCTAACTCTCACACCAGTGTCTTCTGGTTCCTTTATGTCCCTCATACGGTGTAAAGGAGATAGCCTGTCAGACAGTTATTCCAGGATTCTATTTCCTTGGAAGGATGGAAGCTCTTAGCTGATGTAGAGCCAGTATACAAAGCTTCTGAGTCAACCACCTGACACCCCAAATCTGAAGATATGGCAGGCCTGTGCATTCCAGCTTCTCAGCTGGATTATAGGGCTTCCTAGTAAAGACCTCCACAAAGATTTTAGGCAGCTCTAATTTACTTCAGGTCTTGCACAGGCAGGTCCACAGTATCTGGGAGCTGTAACTAGCTCTCTAGTGAACTATCCCTCCACTAGTTTGCAGTGAATAGATCTTGACATGAGAGAATTTGGTACTGTAACTACAGCATTGGGCCTAACGTCTAACTAACTCTACCTCTTATGAATTCAATATGAAAACTCTTGGTGTTTGCATTGTTTTTGAGGACAACTGCAAACTCATAATTACTTTTTTTTTTAATGTATATAGTCTGATGTAAGAGTTAGCTTCATAAAGATACAGCACCAGTTGCTAATGTCAAAACATTGCTTGCAAGTGACTGAATCTCCAGTCATGGACCATGTATTTGTAATGTACTTGTCTGAGTTATTTTCATCAAGAAATTCTGTCTATGCATCACATTGGCAACGTCTTTGCAGAGTTTACAACTTTCAGTAACATGTTGGCATCAGCTATGCAGTCCTTTTAAACAGCTGCTGTGCAGTTGAGCTGTTTTAACATGCCACCACATATGGCTGAATTATGCAAATAGTTAATATTAAATGACTGAGATACAAGAACAGTTTGTACACTGGTTGAAGTTGTTTGGGCTATACAATGTTGGCGTTCCAGTCATGTAACTGAATGATTATGGCATTAGTTTATTAGCTAAATACTCTACAACAAAGCATGCCTATTTGTAATTTTTTTCAAAGATATTTACATCATATGTATTGTTTGTGAAGCTATTAAAAGCAACTGTGTACCAGAAGCTAGATGATGACTCAAGAGGCTGTTTTTATGTTATGCTAATTTTGAATACTGTAATGAAAATAGAATATGAATATAAACCAGAAGATGACAGTGATTAAGAAATGGGTAATTTATAACGTACAATAACTGTATTGTCCATGTTTTGTGTTTGGCAGTAAACTGTAAATATTAGTTATGCTGAGGTTTCTGTTAGAGATAAATTAAAGAGAGATTCAAGTAATGGTGAATTATTACTGAGGACAGACAAAAAAACCTCATGGTTTAAGATAAAAAATATTTAAGATCATTTTGAACTGTCTTTTTGAATGACTGATTGACTGTTATGGTAAGCCATAGTCGTTCAGACATAGATAAAGATAGAACTGGAAGCACCAGTGTAAGAGGTAGGGGGAAATTATCTAACATATTTTGTAATAATTGCATCCCTTAAAACTAAGGAATATAATGACAGTAAGAGGGAGATGCAGAGACAGCAAAAGAGCATAACAGATTAAAGTTAGAAAGAAATCATGATTTTGCTTTTGTCACTTTACTAATGATCTTAAATCACTCTATTGGGAATTTTTTTTTTAAGTCTGTCAGATTGTTTTGTTTAGCAAATTACTAAACTTGCTAAGTGAATGCGCACCTTTCTGGCCCCCATACCCCTTTCTCGCAGCATGTTACACCTTTCCTTGTTTCTCAGTAGTTGCTTTGTCATTCTATAGATCATAATCTTTTTCCTCCATTTTTTCTGTAAGAAGCACACCCAAACCCCTACCCTCAGAGCACTGTATGTCATCACTACTCAAATTAGATTCTGCAAGCTATCTTGGTTTTACAAAACAAATCTTTAAAATAATTGTTTAAAATAAATGGCAGCTTAAATGGAGAAAACAGAGAATGGGATCCTTAATGGACTTTAAATCTTTTTTTCTGATATAGCATTTAACATTATGAGATTTTATTTGTATAACTCTTCTGTGCCTTTTTATTTTATTACCCTCTGTAGTCAAGTAGTTTCTAACTAATAATCAGACTAAAAAACACAAGTAAATAATCAAGCTTGTTATAGAGTTACTAAGCTACCTATGTATCTATTTTGATATTTCTATTGGGTGAATAAAAATACACTATTAACGGATAATCACTTTAGTAGGTTTTCCTATTTTTAGTTTTATTGAATAATCTAGCATTGCTCTTATTTTTTTTTTTAATTTTATTTTATGTTTTTACAGGAACTGGCAGTCATGAAACAGATTCTTATTAGTTTGCATGGCAAACGCTATGGAGAAAATTTACCACAGTCTCATAGTGACATAAGAAACTTGACTACAAAACACCAAAAAAAACCTTCTGTAAAGCTGGCAACAGAGCACGAGGAGGAAAATGTTTTTATACCCAAGCCAACATTATTTGTGAGTACAATAAATATAATAAGTGACCTAGGCATTTTTGAGGAGAAGAGGTATATGTGCTTTTGTTTGTAAATTACTGCTAGAAGTCTGTTTATTTGAAGAGATTGTCCCACAGAATTTTTATTCATCTTGTAGTGTTAGTTCAAGACAGTGTAGCCTCCTGCCAAAAGATTTGTCTCTCTGTGGTAGGGTACAGGGAACTATATCTCTCTACACTATATCCCACTTACTCTAGCCCTCAGAAGCTTCTAGATCTTAGGTGTACAGAATGCAAATCTCACAAAAATCCAGTTAGTAAAGGATAGTAGGTCTGAACACTTTTTGTAATAGTGAACCTTGGGCTGTGATCCCACAGCCCCACATTCAACCCCACCTGCTGTTATGGGTGGCTGAGAGTTCCTTCTGCCCTACGGTTCATATGAATCCATATTATAGAATTTCTATTTTTCCAGTTTGCTTAAAAAAAACGCAAAAACCGAAAAAAACAAAAAAAACAAAACCCTAAGAGTTTACACAATGAAAAATCTGAGAAAGGCAGAATTAAGATTATCTTTACAACCTTAATTTGACACATGTATATAGGTACTAGGATACGGTCTTTAATTAAATGCTGGGTAATAATTTCCACAGGAACCCCATCTCATTCAGTGCTCAGGGTGGATGGCGCTCATTTAACAAGCAATATTTTGTGTTATCCCTACAAACCAACGTTTAGGCCTAGCCTTATGTACTGTGCACTAGTTAATCCCTGTTTTGAATTAATTACTGTATGGACTTCTCATTGCATTCATCAGTGAGTACTATACAAACAGTTATCTTCATGACACCCTGGTGAGGTGAGGGGTTGGTATTATCCCTGTTCATAAACCAGGGACACTTAAGAACTGAGAATGTCAAAAGTTTCTGATAATATTGGATGCCCAGTTTGAGTGGCCTTGGACCTGATTTTTCAGAATATTTAATATTGTATCACACTTTGTATGTTCAAAACACAGTTTCCCATTGACTCCACTTACATTTGTGAGTGCTCACACTTTCCACTAAACTGTCCTCAGTGTCTCTCACCAGGCACCCATAGAATGAGGAACACTCAGTTAGTCACCACCAGTGAAAAAATTGGCTTAAGTGACTTGCCAAACAGCGTACAGGAGCTCTGTGGCAGAGGCAAGGATGGAATCCAGTTTCCAAAGCAGCACTCAATTGCCTTAACCATAAGACCATCCTTTCTCTACCTTCAGTGCTCTGCCTCAGTGCCAGACACCTTCTAACATCTGTAACAGAGATGGGCATGCTACACAGTCACCTTCATTACACAGCCTTGATTCTTTGTCAGATCGGATCCATGCTGTATGCTAGATGAGGCAGGCTGTTTGGAAAGTAATCATCTCATTAAGATAATGTCATTAAGTCTCAAGGGACTGAATGAGTTGTGCTAAAGGAGCCTTAATTCTGACATTTCCTAACTTTTGAGTGCTTTGATGTCCTTTTAACATATTGTGTGTGTGTGATATATATAAATACAGATGTATAATATAAAAATTCTCTGTGCATGTGTATATAAAATCACACATATATAGGGTATAGGTATATGTGTATACATACTAAAAAATAGAATACTTCCCCTCAGAAGCAAGAACCATGGAGAAGGAGGATGGCTGGCCCTATTATAAATACAAGTCTCCAATTTCTTATCTGTTTGCATGCAGAAGAGTTTCTGTAGGCTTTCATTCATGGCTGGTTGGCATCAGTCGCTTCAGCAGCAGTGTGTCAGTGGGTATGTCTCTGGAGCACCCAACCTTCTTGTGTGGGGTTGGGGTTGGGTCTCAGAGCTTGGGCTCCAGCGTAAGTGGGAATTTATACACTGGTACTTTGAAACCCATGAGGTGACTTGCTGTTGCACTGTGTTTTGTTTTTGCTGTGCATGTGTTTCCAGTATGTCACTGCGCTTTGTACTTGCTGCTTAAAATGAAGTTGGTACTTTTTCTGGTAAGCAAGAGCTCAGTACCACTCGCCTCTAAGGATGTTGCACTGTGAGCACACCTCAAAAGAATTTAGTTTCAAAGTGGATAATAGATTATTTTAAGATGACCAGTCATGTGAGCCTAGAAGGGTGCTGGGTCTGTCTCAGGGCAGGAGACAGTGAGTCAGAGTACTCAGAATTATTCAGTTTATGCTTCTGCCTCAGAGACAGACTTAGGCAGTCCCTGATGAAGATGACCAACTCTGCTGTCTTTCAGATAGATCTGACTCCCATACAAGTTAGACTCCCAAGAACAAAAGTGAGTGGGAAGCCCTTTAATTTACTTCTTTTTCTCTTGTAAAAGATGTACAATCCCATTTGATCTCAAGAGTCAAAAACGAAGTAGCTCCAGAGAAGGAAAGCAAAGGAGAATGAACTCTAGCTTCAAGTTTCATTTGCAATTACTGAGCAAACAGAAGAACAATACAACAGCCCACCATAGATGGGTTTCATAGTAAATATTTGCATTTCTGTAGTCCCTTTCACCCAGGTTACTGAAAGCACATCACTTATCCGAAGCTTAACAACAGTCCTTGGAAGTTAAGTGATTTGTACAAATGTTGCTCCATTTCCATGAAGCAGCTGGGAATAAAACTCAGAAGTCTTAACTCACAAGCTACTGCTTGAGCTCCTAAGTACACTCTGATTTGTCTGAGAAGTAAGGGGAAAATTTAGAAAATATAGTCTTGGGGAGGTGGCCTAAATCAAGTGACAGCTGTAATAATAGAGCTTTTTTCCTCTCAGATTTGGTGTTTGCTACTGAACAATTCATGACTGATTTAAATTTGTGAGCCAGACTTAATTGAATAATGTAATGGTTAGAATGAAAATAATACCTTCTCAAACTTATTTATCATTTCTTTGGATGGAACAATTGACTAATGACATAACATTCTTTCAAAAGTCTGAAATACCACATGCACTATGTAAGAAACATCACATGCATTTCTATCCTTTTGAGGTCATTAGAATTTACTTGATTGGAGTAGAAGATTTTAATAGTAATAACTATACTTATCACTCACTTGTATAAAATGTGCTGCAATGAAGCCTGGGAAATTAGGAGGCTGGGAGCAGGGTATTTACATCCTGTGAAAAGTCTGTACTTCTGGTGACTCTCCTAGAACTATGTTTTTATGGGTGAATTTTCTGCCAATTCCATTGAGTCTGTGGATAATTCATCTCCTTCCCCTACTTACTTACTCTTACTTTTCCATATAAAGGTTGCTGTAATTGCTAAGGAATTTTATAGTCATGAATGTATAAGAGGTAGCCTACAAAACTGTGAATAAAGGCAATGCCCCACTATCAAATTATGGTCTACACTATGTGAAAATCGGAGAACCCATGTTCTTACATATACAATTTTTTAAAGTACAATATTCTGCTTAAAATGTTGGAATATTACAGCATATGTCTTCATCTTAGGTTACCATGCCTTTTTTAAATGGAAGCATAGCTAACATAATTTACAATGATAATCCTTTAGTTCTGCCGTTGATAGGTCATTTTAATCTTGGTAAACATTTTGAATCATAATTTAGTAATTCGGTTAATATGTTTAGTTTGTTTTATTATTTTTTACACAAATAACTTTATTAGTTTATTTTTGTGCAACATAAACCTTTTAAATTTTTGCCTGATTTTAGTTTCAGCAAAGTAATCAGTTGCCGCTATAAATGGCAGAAAGAGGAGGACGGTGTTGGCTGGATTTCTTGTTTCTGCTGACTTTCACATGTCTCATAACGAAAACATTCTTTGTTTCACAGACAAATAGAGAGGCACCTGACTGGTATAAGAAGCTGAAGCAGAAGAAAGCACCATGACATTTTTCCAGAGATTTTCAATATAAATAATCAGTTTGGCAGTTTATCATGTGAAGAAAGTTGTATTCATAATCATGTTTCTTATAGTACACAAGTAAATGACTGGTTTGTTTATGTTTATACATTATAAAATTACTATTAAACATCTTGTGAAAAAATTTATGATTGTACTTGATGTTATGATTTTGCCATCAGTACATTTTAATTCAAAATGCTAAAGGAAAACATACCCTCTATGTGTTCATGGGATAATAAAGGACATCTTAGCCAGAGTGCTCATTAATGAGGATTTCAGCTATTTCATATTGTTTTTCTTGGATACTGTGTTTTATGTCACATTCCTCTAACTGTTCTAACTTCCAGAAATTTCATACTTAACAAATGTATTAAGAAAGAAAACAGCATCAGGTGATGAGAAATTTAAGTTTCTTATTAGCTGTTAAGTTAGGCTATGTTCACGCCCTTTGTTTCACAGAAAAGCTCAGTAAAAATATCTGACTAACTGACAAATATCAAAAAATTGGGATGGAGGTGTTTTTAGTTGGAGGGATCTGTATTGGGAATGGTGCTATTCAACATTTTTATCAGTAATCTGAAAGTTAAATATGAAATTGCTGCTAATAAAATTGGCAGATGGCACAAAGATTGGCAGAATGGAAAGATACTGGGTGCTAACAGACTCTAATGTTATGGAGACAGGTATGACAACCAAATACCTGGAAGCTGAACTCAAATTCAAATTGGATATGTATCGAATTTTTAATAGTGAAGGTGATTAACCATTAGAACAAGTTGTAGATTCTTCACAAGTGACTGTCTTTAAATCAGGACTGGATTCCTTTCTGGAAGTTACTGTTTAGTCAAACAGAAGTAATTGGGTTCCATACAGGGTGACATTCATACAGAAGATGAGACTATATGTTCTTATGGTCTCTTCTGGCCTTAAACTCCATGCATCTATAAATAAACAAGAACTAAAATATGAGCTTTATTAAGAACACATCAAATATCCTGATAGCGTAGGTCCTGTTTACCTTTGAGAAATACACAAACTCTTGATATAGATGGTCTGTACCAATAAAAAGCATTGTTTATTCCAGTGACTTATCATTGTAAATTAGACATCAATGTAGTATATCTGCAGGGGGGGGTTGCACCATGCAGTTACACCATGCAGTTCAGGGGTCTCAAACACGCAGCCTGCAGGCCGCATGCGGCCCCTAATGCTATTTCCTGCAGCCCTCGATGACACGATCATTACCGATATTTGCAATATCATTGCTTGGAAAGGTTTTAGTGCAGCGGCCCTCAGACTACCTACTAATCTTCATGCAGCCTTCTACTAGTCCTCATGCCTGCCTTGTGGTGATTTGAGTTTGAGACCCCTGAAATACACCATAGTAGTTTTCTCTAATGTCAACATGACCATAGATTGTTATGTGAATCAAGTACTTTGGGTTGTGTATCTTATAGATTTTTGTACATGACACATGGACTTCACACAAAGAACAGGAGACATCCTTTATTTTATATGACTGTCCATTGCAAATAAAATTTAGATTATATTTTAAATTGAAGTCCCACTAAGATTGTATATTTAGATATTGGGTATCAAAAAACTACTACGTGTTTTAAAATGCTAAGCTCCATCAAGCTGCTGGGTCCTTTTGTTCATTCACCCTTTGCAGCTCTTCCTGAATTTTCCACATATCCATTAGAGACAAATCTGGTTTCCCTTATTTCTGTGTCATGTGGGTCTCAATTTCTTCATCAGTTTTTCCTAATTAGTAACAGGATCACATTTAAGTTCATTATTGCTTTGTCACTGTCTCTGGGATGCAGTATAATAATCCATGTATTGCATATTGCACTCCTGAAATTGTACTCAAAATTAATGACAGTGTTCTCTCAGGGAGAGAATAAACTTTAATGTTACTTCAAAAATATGAGTAGATGTGAAAACCAAGGAGTTATTAGTTAGTCTAAAAAAAATAAATATCCAGAAAGTTACATCAGAAATCTACTTCTGTGACATTTTCTATCCTTGAGCTTCAATCTGTGTAAATGGTGAAACAAGCTTGTTTCATTCTAACTCTTCTTTATTGCATAGGTCAAAATTGGATACATACAGGATAAAGATATTGCTTGTGTCATAAATATTTTGAGGATCAAATAGTGCTGTATTAGGTTTATGGAAGGTTTTAGCACATGCTGAGATTAGAACTTCTTCGAGCACTGCTCACATCATTCAGTTACAGGTGCACACATGCCGTAGTGCACGGCAGCCCAGAAAGTCCCCAATCCCAGCCTGCCAGGCCAGGGCACACGGCCAATACCTCCCTCCACGCTGCAACCGCGACCACACAGGTGTCCATGACCCTGACCATCCCAGTTCCTTTCTTTCCACCCTCAGTGATGGTTTCGGAACAGCCAAAACTTGCAGAAGCAAGTTCCTGTCATTCCTTCATTTGTAATTAAAGATGCTGGGGTTTAAACCATGTCCATCGTGCTTCAAAGCCTTTCCGTTTGATGATCCCCATGAGAAGTGCCCCATGTGCCTTGGTGAGTCACATCTCATGGAGAGCTGCTCTATCTGCAAGTCCTTCAGGTGAAGGACTTGCAAGGACAGAAAGTGGAGGTTGCGCACTCTTGCCGAGAACCGTGCGTCTCACCCAGTATCCACTACCTCTCGTGCACCAAGCTCTCCATCGGCACTGCATGCAACTTCTGCACCGGAATGTGCCTGGTGCCACTCTCCGGCTCAGAATTCAAAGCTGCGATCGGCATCAAATTCAGCACCAATATGGCGCCGTTCACCTCCGTCCCCGCACATCCCCTCGCAGGAGTTGGGACTGAGGCACCTCTTGGTACCATCGATGCCTGAGGCCCTAGCAGCAGCGCAGGCCCTGTTCCAGGAGCCAACTCCAGTACCAGCGAAGAAAGCCCAGTTGAAAGGTAAACCAGCACTTTCAGCTAAGGAGTGGACAACACGGGGCTTGGTACCGTCCCTGACCTCGGCACCGTGGAGTCCTCCTCTGGCACCGTGAAATGGTACCGACGACCACTCCAATGACCGTTCCTCTCAGCACTCGTCCCGCAAGCCCTCGGTACCATGCTCCTACGGTCTGAGAAGGCAGAGGTCTAGCTCATCCTCATCATCATCAGCTGGCTCCATTCAGTCTCTTGGATCTCTGAAAGCCATCTCCGGTACTGGGGAGCGAGCGGGTAAGTGCCGCCAAAAGCGTTCCTCGATGCCCAAGCCAGAAGGGGCACGACCCCAGCAACCCCGGTGCAGGCGTCACAGGCCAGTTCTACTTGTGCTATTAAGGGTTCCCAGGAGGACAGGAGCCGCTCTCCCTCACACCGTACTACGGCCATGGATTCAATGACTGGTCGCACGAATGGCTCAACCTGACAGTCAACAACAGTTCGGCTTCCCGGCACCAGTCGGTACCATCTCCGTCCCGGACCCCAGACTCCTCGGAGGTATCTGATGATGAGCCCGACCTAGACTCCACCCAGCATAGCAGAACATGGGCTCCCTCATCCTCTTCTCCAGATGAGTATACATTCCAAAGACCCCTTGTGTACAGAGACGACCCCTGCACGCAACAGGATTTGCTTCACCACATGACAGCAAACCTCAATTTGGAGCTGGGAGTAGACCAGGAGGAGTGTGACCCTCTTTTCGATGTAGGGGATGTTGCCCCACTAGCAAAAGTATCTGTTACCTTCCATGAGAGGGTGTATAGGATCGCCAGGGTGTGATAGCAGACCCCATCATCAATTCCTCCGGTACCAAGGCAACAGATCAGAGGTACCACGTCCCCTCCGACAAGTTCATGTTCTTCTTCCAGCACCCTGCGCCGGGGTCCCTGGTGGTGGATAGGGTCAACCAAAAGGAAAAGCAGGGCCAACCAGGCTCTACCCCTAAGCATAAGGAAGCAAGAAAGCTTGACTTATTCAGTAGGAAGATTTACTCTACCTCAGCTTTACAGCTACACATTGCTGACCACCAAGCCTTCAAAGGAGGTACATGTTCAACCTTTGGAGAGCCATGCAGGGCTTCTGTTATGCTGTCTCTAAAGACCACCTCAGAGATTTTGAGACGATGGTAGAGGAAGGGGTTTTGTCCTCTACAGATGCCCTGATGTCCACCTGGGATGCATCTGACACAGCTCCATGCAACATGGCCTCTGCCATGGCTATGAGATGTTCAGCCTGGCTTGAAAGCTCGGGCCTGTCCCTGCAGATGCAACTCATCATTCAGGAACTAACATTCAAAGGCCCTGATCTCTTTGCTGAGTCCACAGACGCAAAGCTGCATGGCATGAATGACTCTAGGGCCATGCTCAGATTCCTGGACAAGTACATGCGCAACCCGCTCAGCGCTCCTCCAAGCCCCAGCAGCTGCTGCAACAGCAACTGAAGAAGCAAGTCCAGATGCACAGATCTTTCTCCTGGTCCTACCAGTACCCCCAAAGCCAATACAGGAGTCTAGATAGAGATAAGAACCACCCGAATAGAGGCCAAAAATCCCAGGCCTCCCAGACTAGTCGGCACGGACAAGGTACCTGCCATTCGGCAAGGAAGAAGCAGGATTTTTGACGGTCAGCCTGAGGGCAGCGGAACTACTAGTCACAACCAGTACACACAAGAAATGTCATTCTTGTACCAAAAAAAGATATTAATAGTACTTTTTTGCCCCATATCTCATATTAAAATCCCTAACCAGCTCTATAGTTGCAGAAGTATATTTGTTTGGACAGTTCTACATTTTAAAAGTTACCAAATTCTGTTTTCAATTTTGAGCTCGATAGTTTCACCTTGGTTGTTCTTAGACCTGGCCGGGAAAAAGACCAGAGGCGGCTTTTGGGGTAGGCGAGGCAGGTGGGGGCCTAGGGCCCCAAGCTTTAGGGGGCTCCACAGCCCCCTCCATGAAAGCAGGAGAGCTGCGCTGCTCAGCTCCCTGCTTTAAGCTAAGAAAAGCAGCCTCTGCCACCTGCCTGCCGGTTTGCCCCGTCCCCAGGGAGGAACAGCCAGCCCAGGGGCAGGGCTTCACCCCCCCCTCCAGCAGGCTGTTCCACTCTAGAGATGGAGCGGGGGGCTCGCCCCAAGGCAGGGCTGAAGAGCACAGCTCAGCATCTAGGCTGGCTTGCTCCACTCCTCTCCTCATCCCCCTCTTCAAGCAGCACTTTCCCAGAGCTGGCTCCGCTGCTGCCGCCCCTCCCCCTCCATGCTGCTCCAGCCTGTGTGAGGGGCTGAAGAGAGAAGGAGCCAGATTCAAAGGGCTCCTCTCTGCAGTCCCAGCAGCAGCTTCACCCCTAGAACAGGCAGAGCAGGTAGGTGCTGTGGGGGGCAGCAGCTGAAGGATTGGAGTGGTCCTGGACAGGCAGGTGGCAGAGGTAGGGTGGGGTGGGGTGAGGGGCTTCCCCACATGGTCTCCAGGTCCCGTGTGGGCCAGGAGTTGCTCCCTGTGTCCCTGGTTGGGCGAGTGGGCCTCTGGACCCTGGTGGGACTGGGGGGTGCTCCATGGCCTCTGGGCCCCAGGGATGGGTGGGCTGGGAATGGAGCCCCTCACCTGAGCTCTGGGCTGGGCCAAGGGATGTTCTTCAGCCTCTGTCCTGGCCAGGGTTGGGCCATCAGGGGGCTAGTGAGCCAGGGGTCTTTTCTCAGCCTTTGGGGGTCAGGTTCATGGCCAGGCTGCTGTGAGGCAGCCCTGGCCAGGAAGCCCCCCACAGCTTAGGGGGCGAGGCTGGGGAGCTGACCCAGGGTCTCCCTCCTTCACCCCATACCCAGACTGTGCTGCCACTATCTGCCCCAGGGTATCCTGGCCTCACCCTGTGCCCAAGTGTCAGGGCTGGCCTGGCCTGGGGTCTCCTGCACTCACCACACACCCAGGTGGTGGAGCAGCCTGGTCTGACCACAGGGGGGGGCCTCCCGTGGTGGTGGGGTCAGCCTGGCACAAGCATGGGGTCTCCTGCCCTTGCTTAGTTGCCTCAGTTGGTTGGGCAGCAGGTGGACTGGGGGTGTAACCACCTCAGTAGTGATATTATTTTTAAAGTTGAACTCTGCTAAACACTCCATATGCTGCACCCAATATTTATTCTGTGCTTGAAATTGTTCTCTTGTGTGTTGAATTGTTCTACATTAAGCAAAGTGCATGGAGGAAATGGAGTTTGTTCAGTTTGGGTTACAAGAGAACTGAAATTAACCTCAGAAAGGGCATTCTGGATTTAAACTGGTGCCTTTTGAGCATCCTCTCCAATATCAAATTTGCTCAGATAACAAGTAACTTTTTTTTCCCCTTTGTAACCACACCACCACTCCTCCTCAGATCTGAAAGTAGCTGGGTTCTGTTCTTCTCTCTCTCCTCATACAGCACAGGCCAAATTCTGCCTTGAGTCACACCCAGCTTGAGTAGGCCCATGGCCTTCAAATTCAGTGTCTGCTAGTGCTACCCTGTAACATTCAAACCATGCTTTGGGACTCAGTGTGGGCCACAGACCCTCTGCTCTTGGATATTTCCATGAATAACAACCCATCAAAGGCAGTGGTTTTCAAACTTTTTTCTCCTTTGAACCCATTTTGAAAAAATCATTTATGCTCGCAACCCAACAGCTACCTGTAACATTCAGTGGCTGGGTAAATGCAGTTGCACCTATGGTTTAAATTATCAAATAAATCTAAAGATTAATAGAAAAAGAAAAAAAGAAACCCTGAAGATTAGAAAAAGTGGAGGATCTGACTTAGATTCAGGTGAGATGAGGTGTGTTGCACCCATAGGGAGGCAAGTGAGCAAGAAGGGGGAACAGCCCAGAGGCAGAGGTTTGTATTGGGAGCCAACTGAAGTGTATGTACACCGTGGAGAGGCTGTCAAGCTAGCAAGGAGAAATAACAGGGTCAGTAGCTGTTTGGGAGCTCGGGGGAGGGTAAATAGGGGACTTTAAATATGTAAACAGACCCATTGCATTCAGCTCTGCTACCTCTCCTGCATCTTTGGGCAACTCATTTAGTCACTCTGTGCCTCAGTTCCCCAGCCATCTGTTACTGTACACTGGGAACAGAAGCACTGCCCTGCCTCAGAGGGCTGGGTGAGAATAAATGCATTAAGGAATGTGAGGTGCTCAAAATACTACAGTGATGGGGTCCACAGAAATAGCTGATAGACAGACCTAGACCCACCATGTCACAGTTGCCAGGGGTGGATGGAGGGGGCAAGCTAGTCAGGGCTGCAGGGAAGGAGATTGGGGCTGGCAGCAGAGCCAAGTGGGTAGAGGGCAGCCATACTGAGAAAGAGTGCTAATACTAAAAAAGCAGGTGTGGTGATGTGCTGAATGCTGGGAACATTAGGTGTTAAGTAATGGAAACATGCATAATTCTTCCACTGATGACAGCTATTAAAGGGACTCAGAACACAGTGGGCTACCAAGAGTCTCTGGTGCCTGGGGGCCAACTTTACACACACACACACCCCGCCCCTGCACAAGGCAGGAGGAGTCCTGGTACCATCTCCAAACTGCCCTGAGGAGGGGGTCTGTATCGGTGGGGCAGGGGAGGATCGGTGGATATGCAGGCTTTACTCACTCTCCCCTGACCCCCTCCTCTTAGCACTGAGCACCATGCACAGGATCAGGCAGTCTGAGGGAGTTATGTATTTTTGAAGGGGAGGCAGTGTTCCTACTGGTAAAAATGTACTAGTCCTGCTTTTGATTTTTTTTTTTTTTTAATGCAAAGTCATGTTTGAGGATTCAGCAGGTATTTCCCCCTCTCCTTCCCTGGGCAGCAGTGGCTATTTCAGACATTGAGGAAGAGGAGGATGGTCTCAGCCCCCAGCTCTCCTCTCCTCCCTAGCTTCTTCAGGGTTGGAAGCAGTTTCAGCCCAGAAGCAGGACATGAGGGAACCACCCATGAGCATGTTCTCTCCAGCAGCTGATAGCTCACACACCCCTCACTCTCAGTTCTAGGAGTCCCCCTGGCTCCCACTGTCCCTTTCTTATGATATCCCACAGCCTGGTAGGTCAGGGAATTTAGAAGTCCTGACTGCACCTCAGCTGGGGTGACTGAGCTGCAGGGCCAGGGGAGAGGAGAGCATTTGGGGTTAGTGTTAGTCTAGAAAAGCCGTGTTAGTCTAGAAAAGCAAAAAAAGTAAGGAGTCTTGTGGCACTTAAAAAACTAACAGATTTATTTATCGCATGAGCTTTCATGAGAGAATATCCCACTTCGTCAGATGCTTTGAAGAGGGGGAACTTACAGAATTGGATGAAAATAAATGCAGGGGAGTGTAAGACATGGGATCAGGTCATGCTGCAACCGCAAATCAGAGCTCTAGGGGGCAAGAAGAGGGGGGTCACAGCTCTCAGCCTAGCCCTTCCTGCCCCCCTCCTTCAGGGCTAGAGGCAGCTTTTATTTCCTAGTTCATGACGTTGCTAGCCCTTGCATAACATTTGTGATATTGAGGAATTTCCATTTTGGGATGGTTTCTGCTAACTTTGAAGAATTCTTTTTTACACAAATGGGTTGACATTTTATGAAATTTGATTTTGTTGTTGTGGTTTTTCCATGAAATTTTATATGTGGGAAATGTGGTTGCTCTGATGTGGCGTTGTGATCTGTTGTGACACTCATTTCATTTTCAGGATTGTATTGTTAGGTTCAACCAGAAAGAGATATTATTAATAATAAAAATAAAGAATAAGGATGAGTGTATGGGGGTTTCAGTGACAGATGAGTTGCGTAATAAAAGGAAGTACATGTCAGGTGCTGAAAGAGGGGGAAAAAGTTGACTGTTGAATAGGCAATATGGAAGCAGTCCAGTTCACTGTCCAAAGTCTTAAAGCAAACAAAAATGCTATGCTTTTTATTATGTGAGTTTAGTTCCTCTAGGGGGCCCCACAGTGGCCCTTCGCCTAGGGCCCCAGAAAACCTAAAGCTGCCTCTGTTAAAAAGACTTCCTGTTCTGAGAAAAAGGCAAGTTTTTTGAAAATTCAAAATCTTGTTTGATATTGAACAAGATGCCTGCAGTAGTTTATTTCTGAAATACCAAAATGTTCCTGTTCTGGGAATATTTCAGTATTTCCAAAGTGATACATGCTCCCTGAATGCCTGAATCTAGACACACTAGGACTCTCAGCTTCGTGACAGACTGTCAGGTGGATAGGCAAGCGAACAGAAAACTTGGCTGATTTCAGCTGAAATTTCATCAGAATTGATGCATTACCATGTTACATTTTGATTTAGAAAAATCAGCATTTTCCAATAGAAGAATGTATCACTGGAAAATTTCCAAATATCTCATTTTCTGTCTTGAAGTTTTGAAATATCAGCATCAACATTTCGAATATACAGAAAATGCATACTTCTACTTACAGATTTTCCTGACTCGTGGCCTATTTGTACATTTTTCAGTGGAAGACTGTTCTAGAAATATACTTTGCATTTCTCAGATCTAATTAAGAGACATGAGGACTATAGTTAATTATACAGGAGGAGACCATCCGAGCTTTTCATGCGAAAGCCAGAATGTCACTTGAATACAACAATTCAAATATGAAATGCCCTGTAGCAAAAATTAATAAACCCTTTTGCCCTTTCAGTAATGACAAGGTTAAGTTGTATTACCTGTATGCTACTTTCCCTGACATTTTTCTCAAATATAATTGCCAGGTGTATTATTGGAAGATTCTTCCTCATGAATTTGTCTCTGCATTTCCCTGCTATAGGTGGTCTTGTCATGGAACTACTCAAACTAGTAAAACCTGTAGGGGTCAGGATGCATCTGAACATTCTATAGCCAAATAATAATCATCATCTTTGGTTCTTCTTTTCTACGAGGAAAGACAAAGAAAAAAGATCTTTATTCTTGTTCACGTGCTTGTTCAAGTCCATTCCACATTAGGTATGTGCATACCATGTACATCATTGCTGGAGATTTTTTCCTCAGTGGCATCCATCAGGCTTAGCTCTAGTGCCCTCAAGCTGTGAACTCATGTGCCAGTATAAGGGGCACCGCTGGCCAGGCCACATACCCCCTCAGTTCCTTTTAACTGCCCATAACAGTTGCTGGAACGATCCTGATTGCTTTGGGAAGGCTTCTTTTCAGTGGTTTTTTGTTTTAAACATTCTTAGCTGTTGTCTTAAACATAGTTTTTAGTAAAAACAGAGAGAGTCCTGTGGCACCTTATAGACTAACAGATTTCTTTGAGCATAAGGTTTCACGGGCTACAACCCACTTTGTCAGATGCATCTGACAAAGTGGGTTGTAGCCCACAAAAGCTTATGCTTGAAGAAATCTGTTAGTCTATAAGGTGCCACAGGACTCTCGCTGCTGTTGCTATATGCAGACTAACATGGCTACCCCTCTGGAAAATAGCTTTTAGTGTATACAGATATTGTAGTTAGCATTAGTATCGTTAGTGTGCATAGTTTCTTATCATCAAAGGTTCTTTTCATTCAAAGGGCCTGGCATGACCTGGTCCTCAGCCTTCGAACTTGGGGCTATGAGCAATCCACACTCCATATGCATGAAGTGTTTGAGGGAAAACTCAGCTGAAGGACAAGTGCCAAATCAGTTATCATTTTAGACTCTCCACTAATTGATGACAGAGAAGTAAGACTCAAGGCCAGTGGAAGCCACGCTCAGACCGGCTTCAGAGCTAAGCAGCTCCAATTCTGCACTGAGTGCTTTGGCTTCACTGCAAAGTGCTCCACCAGAGCTGTGCCCTTCTTAGCATAATTCACCATCTCCAGTGCAAAGGAGGAAGCACAAAAAGTAGTGCACCAACAGAAGGCATTTGCCAATGCAGAACAAAGACAAACATGAGGAAGCAGCGCAGTATGACCCATGCCAGACCACTCTTCCACCCCAAGTCCCATGGTATTACCATAGACTCCATCCAGAGCATTGAGTCCAATGGGGAATGTCCACCGACACTCAGGAGCCACCACAGGACCAGCAGCCTGATCACTCATTTGATCTCAGACACTTTGCAGTAGCCAGGGATTTGCTATCACTCTAGCCTCCTGTTACTCCTGTGAGACAGTGCCAGCTCTGAAAACCAGAAGCATGGAACATTGTGCTTCATCCTGACACTAGGCCCCCTTGAACCTTCTGGGAGCAAATCAACCCTGACCCCATTGTTGCAGCCATCTCCAGTCCACCACTCACCTTTTGGCACCATAGAGAGGCAGAGGGGTTGCATTCCACTTTGGTTAGCAATGGAGAAATCTTCATCTGAATCCAAAGGAGAACCTTATATACATTGTAAGGGTCACTGCTGGTACCCAGCCTGTATACCACCTGACTTTGTTGCAGGTCCCCCTGCTAGCAACTCTCCAACGGGGTCAGTGGCATATGCAGTGTTCATAGTTGAATAACTCTTGGGTGTTCCCCCAGCACCAGGTCCTCCCTCCCATCAATCCTACTCAGTGATTTCAGAGAGGCAGGTCACCACCACTTCAGTCAGCACCAGACCCTGACTCCAGTACCAACATTTAAGATGATCCCATGGATGTTGGAGTCTGAGGAAGAGGAAGGAGCACCTCCTCCAGTGTAAGTCTCCTCTTCCCAGACAAGGCTTATCTCAGGGTCCAGTAGCTCATTTCTGCAAGATGAGTTCAAAGTCCATTGGGACCTTCTGAAGCAGAACTTCTGGCAAACTCCTTCTCTGCCCCCAACTCAAAGTGGAAATAAAAGAAATATATGCCAGTAAGTGGATTTGAGCGCCTGTACTGGCATTATGGAAGCAGCTCATGGTCCCTCATTATGTCTGCAGCCAACAAGAGGGCCAGGCAGGAAGAGGTTTGTGCTATCCCCAAACAAAAAGACATGAAAAAACTGGACCTGTTTGGGAGGAAGGTTTATGCAATGAGTAGCCTTCAACTGCATATTTCCAACTAGCAAACTTTGCAGGGGGTGTACAGTAACAATCTGTGGGACTGCTTGGCCAACTTCCAAGACACCCTGCCTCAAGATTCAAGGTGAATTCCTGCTGTCCTGTTGGAGGAGGGTAAGACTGGCTAGAACCTCTCTCTGGTCCGCTCGGGGTGCAGCAGACATAGCAGTAATTACTGGGGCCTCTGCTGTCACCATGAGGTGTTTTTCTTGGCTCCAGTCTTTGGAGTTTCCTCATGAGGTCCAACAATCCATTTAGGATCTTCCTTTCAAAGGCTCCTCACTATTTTTGGAACAGAAAATAGACACACGGCTTCATGCCACGAAGAACTCCAGAGCCAACCTTAGTTCACTGGGCCTCTATGCTCTGTCTGCTTCTAAGAAGCACTTCAGATCACAACAACCACCCTGTTTCTTGGTGCTGCCTCTGAGACAGGAGCTCTGCAAATGGAAATGGAGAGATTATAAACGCTGTCAGCTGCTCCCATGTACTTCAACCTCCCAGCCAGAGTCTTATAGGTACCTCATAACATAGGCATGATAGGCCCATGCAATCCTCTTGAAGGTATGCCCAAGGGTGCTATTCCACTTCCTATTTGGATCTGGCTTCCCCTTCATTTTTGTTCCATTTCAGCCCCGTGCAGTCCTGCATAAGTTCAGACCACTACGTATAGTGACAATGGGTTATACCCTTCAGTTCTTAAACCCTCGGGTCCCATCCCCCTCCCTTTTCAGGGATCTCTCATCAGCAATTTCTCGCCCAGAAGATGTAATCATTCCAGCGTATAAGGGCTGTGGAGAAGGTTCCTTGAAGCTTGAAAAGGAATGGCTTCTACTCACAATGTTTCCTAATCCTAAAGAACAAGGGGGTGCCTCCAGCCTATTTTGGACCTGTGTGGCCTCAACAAAATCTCAAGAAACTGATGTTCTTCATAATTGCTTTGGCTTCCATTATTCCCTCCTTGGATCCAGGGAACTCCTAGGCTGCTCTTGAGGATACATGCTTTCACATGTCTATATTCCATGGCCACAGATGTCTCAGTTTCATTGTAAACCAATGCCACTATCAATTCACAACGCTTCCCTTTGGCCTGTCTTCAGCCTGTCAAATGTTGTGTATATGGCAGTAATAGCAGATTTCCTCTAATGACAAGACATCTAGGTCTATCCATATGAACTCCAATTGCCCTTTGGCCTTTTTGATTTTATCCCTGCAGGTCTGAACAATGTCTCTGTATGCTTCCCTAGTCATCTGTCCAAGATTGCACTTCTTGTAGGCTTCCATTTTGTGTTTCAGCTCACGACAGAGTTCTCTGCTAAGCCACACTTGGCACCTTCCGTATTTGCTATTCTTTCTGCACATGGGAATGGTTTCTTCCTGTGCCCTTAGTAGGGTTTCTTTAAAATACAGCCAGCTCTCTTGGATGCCTTTACCATTCAGATTAGCCTCCCAAGAAATCCCACCCATCAATTTCCTGTGGGAGCCAAAGTCTGCTTTCTGAAGTCCAGGGTCTGTGTTCTTCTTTCCTTTCTTCCTTTGAATAGGATCCTGAACCATCTCATACTGTATGCTGAATACAGTAGCCATACTTCACAGTCACGTCTCATACAAAGCATTCATGTTGGGTGCTAGAACTGTACAGCGTCAGAGGAGTTTAATCACAGTAGTTACATATGCCAAAGAATTAAGAGGGGGTGTGTCTCATTCTTGACCTTTGAAAATGAAAGCAGCACCTTAGGAAGGGCAGGTTTTGCTTGGTATCTTTGGTCAATATTACCCCCTTCTTTAAATTCCCAAGATTGATTGGAAATGCTTGACCTTTAAAAGGCAATTTCCAAAGGGATAGCGGTGTTAGTCTAGTCCAGGAAAAAAACCAAGGAGTCATGTGGCACTTTAAGACTAACAGATTTATTTTTCTCATGAGCTTTTGTGGGAGAAAATTTTGACTTCGGGCTTCCCATGGTTTGAACCTAACAACTGCGCTGATTTGCTGTTACTGTACAACCTGATCCTATGTTTTACACCCCCTTGCATTTATTTTCATTCCATTCTGTAAGTTCACCCATCTTCGAAGCATCTGATGAAGTGGGATTTTCTCTCACGAAAGCTCATGCGAAAAATAAATCTGTTAGTCTTAAAGTGCCACACAACTCCTTGTTTCTTTAAAAGGCATACTTCCTCAGCTTAATAAGGCAACTGCACAGGAGGTATTTCAGATTGAAGCTGAGCAGCAACCAGTAAAAGTACAAAGTGCTAACCCTGAACGAACAGTGGTGACAGAGGAAACTGATCATAATAAGGCATTATGGCAAAATAGGAGCAACAGAATTGTGTAGACTTTTAGCAATGAAAATAGGGGCAAAATTCTTTGTGGCTCCTTGGACTCAATGGATTTACAGACACCCTGTGTCTTTTGTCTGCACCAGGCCCTCTTAAAATCTCTGTTGGAAGTGTGAGAAGGAAACTCCACAAAATTTGCTTTGCAGAGTTCCCTAGGATTGCTTTCTTCACCCTAGAAGTCTTATTCACACAAGAGTTTATAGCTTTAAATACCTGCATGTTCCTGTTTAATTAAACCATTTTTGCTCATGAAATTCCTCCACAAAAATGCTGCAGGAATTGGATCTAATTGTTCCTGAAATTGTTAATTTAACAAACTTGCTTTTTGTGAAGAAGAAGTGGAAAAAATACCAAGCTTCATCACCATGCAGTTTCAAATGGCTGAAGTATTAAATACAGGAAATCAGGATTCATTATGGAAATACCAATTTACTTAGAGCCTTTACATGTTTGCATAGATTGTAGTATCTTCAAAAAGAACACAGAAATAACCACTGTAAAAGAGAATACTGCTTTGACTGAAGCAATAGACTCAACTTTGTTTGACCATGAATAATTGAAGTCTTTGAGTTAATGCTGCTTTTAAGGAGTTTTGGATCAGTAAATGTAACTTAATTGCAGGAAAAGTTTTTTGGATGGCATTTGTGACCACATTTCAAAGATGCTCTTTTCATTTTTCCCTTCTGGGTTAAATAGTAGAAGGCTCTCTTAGATTATTCAACATAGCAGCTGTAATTGCTTGTCCTAATACTCCATTTTTATCTTAATCTCAGATGTATTTTTCAGAACACAAGTTACCTCTTTATATTTTGTTTCCTCATTCATTCTTTTGCTGTAAGGATTTCTTACCCTGTGGCTTGTTATGGGGAAAGTGGGGGACAGGGAGGGGTGGGAAGAACAATGTGTTTGACTCCTTAGGGAACTTCTTTACTTTTTAACGTTTTATGTATCTAGTTAGAGAGGAATACCCCCTGAAGCAGTCTGTCTAGAGAAAGGCCCCTGAGGGAATGGAAATTTAAAGCACCCTTACTTAGTTCTGTCTGCCATAGAAAAAACAACGGATCACATGCTCAAACTGTGTGTATTCCCAAAAAGTCTACCACAGGCATCCATTCTGGGGCCCTGTGACTCTGCATCTCCTGATTTGCTGTTGGAGCTGGACATTCAGGGAATCCTGCACATGTAATTATTTTGCTGTTTGCCAGAAGCTAGGAATCGATTACAGAATGATTATGGTTCTGTTCATTCTCTCTGAAGCACCTGGCACTGTCCACTGTGTGAATACAGCATGCTGGTCTAGATGGAACATTTATCAGACCATTCTTTTGTTGGCCATTTATATTAATTTACATTTATATATATATTTATATAGCTGTTCCAATGTATCTCCGGAACTCCCTTTTAGAGGGAGTTTTCCAGGGTAGAGGAACACCACACAAGAAGTCATACTGCCTTAATCTGTAAAACTTCTAGTGCAGTTGTTCCTAACCTTTGTACCGGGGACCCCCAGGAGTCCATGGACATGTTGCAGGAGGCCCATGGAGCCTCTCCCTACTGGGGATGGAATCCAGCTACAGCCTCGATGCTCCCTGCCAGGGCTGCCTTTCCCTGCAGCAGCTCCTCAGCAAGGGCAAGGGCAAGGGCAGGGGACCATAGCTGCTACGGCGCAGCTCCGCTCCCCAGCGGTGTGGGCAATGATGCTGGCAGTGCTGCTCGTTGGCTGCCCCAGTGGTGCCGCCAGAGTGGTTGGTGTAGGCCAGAGTCTGCCCACATGGACCAGATTACATAATCATCCGGGGGGCCACAAAGATTTCTTTTGTTAAAAAGGGGTCCCCAGCCTGAAAAAGGTTGGGAACCACTGCTCTAGTGTATTATGGGGTAGACAAAGCTCAGCCCTGATTCATGTGAATCCAAGTGCCAAATTTTACAAGGGCCCTTTTGAGGGTGAGAAGCTTCACATGAGAACTATTCCTTTTCTAATGGCAAAATCTCCTATACACCTAACTTGCAGGAAGTGAATTGGATCTCAGGTGTACACGTAGGCCAGTGTACTGCTGCAGAATCTTGTGCGGATGGCGGAGGGCCTTGTGGAACTTGTGGTCCTTACAGGCAAGGAAAAATTGCAATAATCTATGGAACAATCCTCCATATATTGCTCGTTTCTGACCCGTGCTCTTAGTCCAAAATTATTTCGGTCAGACCACAGTGAAAGTTTGCTGTTGGATTCTGAGAAGGAGATACAGGTATTGCAGAAACAACTGACTCCTCTTTCCCAAGTTCCAAAGGGGTAACCATGTTAAGGACCTACAGCCTATTTTGAAAGATGACCCCTCACTCTCTCTAGCCTTGGGAGACAGACCTCTTCTCGCCTACAGACAGCCCCCGAACCTTAAACAGATACTCACCAGCAACTACAGACCTAACAACAGAAACATTAAAGCAGGTGCATATCACTGCAACAAACCACGCTGCCAACCTTGTTCACATATCTGCACAAAAGCACCATCACAGGAACTAATCAAGCCAGCTACTCCATCAAAGGCTCATTCACCTGCTCATCCACTAATGTGACTTATGCCATCATGTCAGGTGCCAGAAATGCCCCCGCACCTTATACATTGGACAAACAGGACAGTCCCTACACAGAAAAATAAATGGGCACAAAATTGACACCCGAAATCACAACACAAAAAAAACCTAGTTGCTGAGCAGCACTTCCATCCTCCTAATCATTCCATTAATGATTTATTAACGACGGTTGTCAAGAAAATCAATGAAACATCAAGAATTCAAAGAGCAACAGATGAAATTGAACTAATATGCAGATTAGATTGTGTGAAAGCAGGACTGAATCGTGACTATGGATTCTTTTCACATTATAACAGGTAATTTGACTTCACCTTCCCTCTGTGTGCTGTTTCTTACAGTTTGAATCTTTACAAATGCTCTGATTTGTTGTTGCAGTATGACCTGATCCCACGTCTTACACTCCCCTGCATTTATTTGCATCCAATTCCGTAAACTGTCCCTCTTTAAAGCACATGACGAAGTGGGATTTTCTCCTGTGAAAACTCATGAGATAAATAGATCTGTTAGTCTTTAAGTGCCACAAGACTGCTGCCTTTTTTTGCTTTACTAGTCTAACACAGCTTCCTCTTTGGAACAAGCTAGTCTAGTTCAGCAAAACAAAGGAGTCCTGTGGCACTTAAAGACTAATACTATTGATTGATTGATTGCATGATGGCAGAAAATCCCATTTCCTCATACACTTTGAAGTGCCACAGGACTCCTTGTTTGCTCTCCTCCCAGGTAAATCTGTGGAGTCGTTACTGTTTGTTAAGGCAACCGTGAGGTCTTCAGGCCCTGTTGTTTATACAGTAACATTATTTTATTAATTTATTATTTATATATGCCAAATCATGCGTGTGTGAAAGGGAGCACTGGCCCTCCCAATAACTGGGAGGGTCACAGAACCCCTGGGACTCTGAGAGGAGGGGAGAGGTTGCAGTGGGAGCACAGAATGTGCCCCTCCAGGAGAGATCAAATTTAAGTGTCCCCATGCATGTCTCACTGCCAAATCTAATATGATATGACTGTAACTAGCAACGAGCACTAAAGGAAATGATACACAGGTAATTTAATCCTTACTGAATTAATGCATTCCATGTCATTTTGTGCCATTTCTTTCTTATTGTAGTAATTAGCTTTGCAGAATAGCTTTCATTCCAGTCAGCAGGAGATGCAGAACAATAACAGAGTTTACCAGCAGCAGGAGGGAGCTTACCTTGCTTTGTTACCTCAGTAAATTCTCTGCAGGCTAATCTAGATGCACGGCCAGGTGCCCTCCCCGACAATGGGAACTGACTGACAAATTTCCCTCGGGGGAAAATCTTCAATCACCTGATTAGATCTGTTGTCAATTAAAACAAAATATCCAATGCCTATGATGTATAACAGTTTTCTCCTAACACGCCATTTCAAACTTTCAGTGACTATAACCATTGTTTAAACAGATTTACAGAATGGTTAGAACTCTGAGACAATTACATTGCTTTAAAACAAATAAACCAACATCCATGGTTTTAACCCATTAAAATCTCGAGAAATTACATGTCAGCAAAAATAAAAAGTTCCTGCAGTTCCAGGTGCTGTTTTATTCATAAAGGATACAGGGTATGTTTTACATAAGTGTTTCTTTTGTAGTTACAAAATATAAATGTTCTGAAATTTACAAATAATAAGATTAGCTAGGAAGTGTGATGTCATTTTCTAGCACAGAATAATATTTTGACATGTGTAGCATGTATACAATAATGGTGATCACCAATATTTAAGTGAAGATTTGATCCTGTCATTCACATGCATCAGATTTCATCAATTTCTCCTTTTATGTTAATTATCTGAAAATAAAAGACTTCGTGGTCCATGTAGTTCAGTATCCTTATTCTGACACTGGCGAACACCAGATGCTTCACAAGATAATGCAAAACAAACAAGGAATCCTGTGGCAAGTAAAGACTAGCAAATTTATTTATTGCATGAGCTTTCATGGGAGAAAATCCCGCTTCATCAGACGCTTTGAAGAAAGTGGGATTTTCTCCCACAAAAGGTCATGCAATAAATAAATTTGTTAGTTTTTAAGTGCCACAGGACTTCTTCATTTTACTGAACTAGACTAAAATGACTACCCCTTTGGAACAAGATAATGTAAGATATCTCACAGTAGGTAGATGTGGGATAATTTTTCTCTCATGAAAATCTACATATTTCTAATAGTTATATATTGGCTTAAAACCTGAAGCATGAGGTTTTATAACCGTTTTAATACTTTTTAAAATTTTTCTCTTATAACTCTGAACAAATTTGTTAGTCTTTAAGTGTCACAGGACTCCTTGTTGGTTTTGCTGAACTAGACTAACACGGCTACGCCTTTGGAACATATCAATGTTCTTGGTTTAATGAGATTCTGTGGCAAAATGAAGTTTACTGCCTAAGTATAATATGAAAAATATTTTCTTTTTATGATTAGACATCTTTCACTTTCATTGGAAGTCCTCTTTTGCTGGGTTATGAGATAGAAAATAGGAGTTCTTAACTCACCTTCTTTGTTAAGCTTTTTGTATACTTTTTGTCATGTTCTATTTTATTCAGTTCCAAAGGGGTAGCTGTGTTGGTCTAGTTCTGCTAACACATTTATTTCTCATATGAGCTTTCATAGGAGTAAATCCCACTTCGTCAGGTGCTTTGAAGATGGGGAACTTACAGAATGGGAGCAAAATAAATGTAGGGAAGTGTAAGTCATGGGATCAGGTCATACTGTAGAGTACATACAGTCCCTCGGGTCATACTGTACTGTACGTACAATCCTTTGGCTAATAGTTCCTAACATTGTCAGTTTCTTTTTCTTTCCAAACAGCTGCTGTACTTCGAGCACATGCTTTCAGAGGTTTATCCAAAATGACTCTTTGTTGAAAGGCAACAGCTAATTTAAACCACCATCATTTTTATGTATAGTTAGGATTATGTATTCCAATGTGCATTACTTTGCATCCATCATCATTGAATTTCATCTGCCATTTTGACCTGATCCCACGACTTACACTTTCCTGCATTTATTTTCCTCCCATTCTGTAAGTTCCCCCATCTTCAAAGCATTTGGTGAAGTGGGATTTTCTCTCATGAAAGCTCGTGCGATAAATTTGTTAGTCTTTATGTGCCACAGGTCTCCTTGCTTCTTTTATTCAGCTCTTCTAAAATAAATAATCTTTTTTTTTTTTTCAGGTTCTTCACATGAGAGCTTTTCTATTCCCCTTATCATTCTTGTCACTCAACTCTGAACTCTTAGAAAAAAGGATGGTGTAACACACATACTGCACTACTTGGAGATACTGGGCCAAATTCTGTTCTCAGTTAACGTACTTAAAATCCAGAGTAATTCAACAGATATCAGTGAGGTGACTCTGGATTTATTGACACATTGGTGTGACAGCAGAATTTAGTCCACTGTAGTAAATATAGCTCTTCTTCGAGCACTGCTCGGATGCATTCAGTAACGGTCTCCGTGCCGGAGTGCCGGATTGGTCGGAAAAAACTTGTCCCAGCCTGTCAGAAGAGGGGAGGCGGCCACCGCCCCTCACACCACCCGTGGCTACATATATGGCCGCTTCCACACCCCCTCCTCAGTTTCATTTCTTCCGCCTTGTGTGTTGGATCTGGAACATCCGCTCCTTGCTAATCGCAAGCAGCCCGTCTCTTCGTTGGATTCACTGTCCAGCTGGGCACATCTCCTTTGTGGATTTAATTCCACTGCGAGAACCCAACACTGGACCGGAACATTGCATCGACGATGCCGGGGTTTAAACCCTGTGCTGAGTGCGGCAAGGCCTTCCCCCAAAATGACCCCCATGGGAAGTGCCTCAGGTGCCTGGGCAAAGACCACATGGTCTAGGCGTGTTCCATTTGTCTCACCTTTAAAACTCAAACGATTAAGGAGAGAGAACAGCAACGCTGCGCCCTAGCCTCGGAGGAGGCTTGGCACCCTTTACCCGAGACATCGGGTGAGAGCCCAGCACCAAGACCCAGCTCGGCGCCGGAGCCTACATAGCACTGTGCCACCGGTGGCCACTGCCACCACCGCACCACCTCGGTGATGACTCCAGCACCTCGGCACTGATCGAGGTCACTCTCAGCCAGCCCAGCACCGTTGGTGCCGGGCTCACCTTGGCAGCGTGCCATTTCATCTCTGGTGCCGACAGCATGGTACAGCCCGGCCTCACCGGTACCAACATAACCTCAGCACCGGCTGACCCCACCCTCAGCACCATGAAGTCCAGTACCGAGTGAACAGGAAGACCCGAGCAGTCCTCCCTCCCCTAGCGAGGACTTGCCCACAGCTCACGCGGAGTTGCTTCTTGTCCCATCCACCCCAGAAGTGGTGGAAGCAGCACAAGCCCTGCTGCTCCTTCCTACCCCACATGCCACACTCCCAACCAGAAGGGGCAGACCGGCCTTCATTTTGAAGGCCTGGGTTCACATGGGACACTCACCTTTGGCGTCCGGCCCCTCGCCTTCCATCCTAGTGGGGGCGGGCACCACTCCACCGATGGCACCAGGCCGGGAATCCCGATCCCTGTCCCCTGCCTCCAGCCAAGAAGAGGGACCTTCTAGGGGCTCCAAACAGTCCCGGTGCCACACATCGGCTCCGTCACCCTTCCAATTTCAACCACAAGAGTGGTCTCCTGTGGGCACTTCCCCCCCTCCGCAGTGGACCCCCAGTGCTGCACTGTCCCCGGCACCGGAGTCCTTCATGGGCAACCTTTCAGCACACTTTGATCTGCTGCGCCAGGCCACGGCCCACTTAGGTATGGAGGTAGAACCCCTGAACCTCCCTCCCAATACCTTGTTTGGACCAGGATTCGCCTCTACGGCACCTTTAGCAATCCTGCCCCACCTGAGCATGTGGGACCTTGCATGCTCTCGGTGGCAAAGTCCAAGCTCCATCCCCCCGGTTTCGGATATGGCGAGCATGAAATATCGGGTATCCAAATTGGACTACCCCTCACTCGCTGGCCACCTGGTCCTCCCCAGGGACGTGATCCAGATGGCAATGGGGGCCAGAGAACCCCCCCCCCCAGGGGCCCCTTCCCTGGTGCTAGGGAGAGCTGCTGTTAGGCTGCAAGGTATACTCCTCATCAGCTTTTCAACTGCAGATGGCAAACAACCAGGCTATAACCAGCAGGTACTTGCTGGATGTCTGGGAGTCCCTTGGGAAATTTAGGAATATGCTCCCACCCGAGGCCAGGGATGAGTATGATGCCTTCTTGGAGGAAAGCAACATGATATCTCAAGACCTCCTTCTCTCAGCCTGCGATGCAGTGGACGCTGCAGCTCACACCATGGCCTCGGTGGTTACCCTCCATAGGGTAGCATGGCTCAGGGAGGCTAGAGCGCCTCCTAACGCTCAGCAGGCGGTTCTTGACCTACCTTTTGAGGGGAATGTCCTGTTTCCCCCAGAAACCCTCTCCGTGGTGGGTACAGCCTGGGATCTTCAGGGAGAAGCCAAGTATTTTGGCCTCCTCCCTCCCAGATCCACTCCCCTGACTTAGCTTCCCAATTCCCTGGGTGGGACAATCTCCCCTTTTTCTCCTTTCGCCCCACTCTCGGCGGAAAGAGGTCCTTCGGTCACCCTTCCCCAGGGAGAGGCCCCTCTGACCATTACCTTCTTTACCCTTGGGGTGCAGGGGGCCCCCACGGCGTCATTGTCGCCCTTTTTCCCCATAGGGAAGATAGGCCTGCGGGGAACCACCTGATCCCTCTCCATTCTCTTCCTCCCTCGATTGTGGGACTAAAGATTTGATTGGGATGCTGGCACTGACGATGTATGACGTCCACCTCTGGTGCCAGTATCTCAATATTGTAGTCACCACCAACCCCCCCCCCCCCCCACACTCCTTAAGCAGCAACTTTCCTCAGGACGAAAGCCGCCCTTCTCCTACCCCTAAAAGCCTTCTTTCCCGAATCCTCCCATTCGTGCTCCCTCCCTAACCCCTCATCGAGGGATGGAGACACATCTCGTTGTAGCTCAGCTACGGCAGGGCTCTGAGACGCGCACATCCAAAGCCTACTCGCAACAGGACTGTGCCTGTGGCTATGACACGTGTCCCAGGTAGGCCCCCTCACTCCAGGTTAGGGGAAGGGAAGGGGATGTCTCGGATCACACCACCATCTTCTGCGCTGTGACTCAAACCGCCCCCCCCCCTTTTTCGACAAGACTTTCCTCTGCGCATTAAGGGGACACGTCCGTGTAGTTTTCAGCTACCTGGACAGCTACTTCATCGGGAAGGGACCTCTACAGGGGGTTTTACCCCTGCATGGGCCCCAGGTACAGTCCACCCCCCCTTCCCACCCTCGTACGGTTCCTCGTCTCTGCCCTATGGTCATTGAGTGAGAACCAGGGGCTCGCCTCGGGAACCTTCTTCTTGGTCTACCACCTCTGAGGTAGCCCACGCTTCCCCAACCTAACCAAAGTATGGCTGGGGTCACCCCTTTTTAAACCCTGAAGGAAATGCCTTGCCATGTATCATAGGTTGGGAAACTACGTAAGGTCTATCCCTTAGAGTGCCATCCCATGTGGCTCCCGCCTCAGTACCCGCTGCCCCCTGGACAGTTGTCTACGGCAGACGGAAGGTTCCCTGCTTCCAGGGCACTTGCGTCATCCCGTGACCTATGGTCTTACTCCCTAGCATGGGCCCCTCCCCCTTTCCACCCTGCCCCCTGCAGGACTATCCCACTACACCACACATAGCTCCTTGATGCTACAGCGTTTTTCCCCATACGTGTTGGTGACACCTGGCAGTTCTGCGGTTCCCCTCTTTCCTTTCTTAAGGACTCGCCTACTCCCACTGCCGTTATGATGGCATGACACACAGAATCCAGTCTGTACAACATGTAACAGTTTGGGGCTATAACCCTTTATTCACCCTTTGGCGCTTTCTGGGGAGAAAACTTCACTGGGTTCTCTGATCCTGAGGTGGCCATCAGACGCAGCAGCTATCACCTTGTTATGGGCCATTCTTTAGCTCAAGAAGGACTCTCCCTTGGCAGTGAAGCTCTTCACTATCCATGTATTGAAGAGTTTTTCCACCCGGGCAGCCCCAACATGGCAAAGTGGTAGCATTCTCTCTCAGGAATGCACCTTAGGTACTGAGTCCACGGTCCTTCTTGACCCTCCCTCAATTTCTCAGTCTCCGAGGAGCTGTCTAGATGGTAGTAAGGATCTCTGCCATCCTTTTTCCTTCCCCTCATACTTAGTGAGAGCCTCGAGAGGCAAAACCCCGTAAGCTTAGACCAATGGGGCCTCTACCTTACATCCTAGCTCCCTGCGACCCTTAGTAGGCCTTTTTTCGCCAACATTGTCTTAGGCCACCATGCGGTCGGTACTTTTCCAGGGCCTCTTTCCTGTGAGAGCCTGGTCGTGGTACCAGCTTAGCTGCAATCTGCGCTCCTTTGCTATCAGGTCGTGAATTAGCATGCCGTGGGCCCGTCCTGCTTGCCTCAACTCTATACGTCGCAGTTAGTGTCCCATGGCCTTCTCAGTCACTCTCGAGCCCACCTCACAACCTTGTATCCTTCCCTCTCCTTAGCCAGACAGCTTGCTTGACCGCATCCTAGATAACAGGCATGGCCATCCCCTTACTTCTCCTTGCGTACTCAGTAGTCACCAGATCAGTCCATGACTACGTGGCTCCTGCAAAGCCTTCGGATGCTCTATGCCTGCCTTTTCTTTGTTCTCGCACAAAATGCGGCCATATGGCTAGTCTCATCGGCCAGTTTTCAGTGTTCTCCTTCAAGGCCATGTGACACGGCCTAGGCCAGACAGTGTAGTCTATCAATTACATTCCACGTTTCTCCTCCTGGGCGGGGCACCCACGTAACCTGTCTTCTTAGGTTGCGCCCCTTTTCTCCAGCTCCAGTGACTTCACCAACCTGCGTATGCGCTTTGCCTCGGCGGGTTCGGTTTTGCCCTGTTCTGGTTGACTCTCAGCCCTTGCTTCTTACGGGCCGCCAAGGCCTGTTTGCCTATTGTCTTCAGCGAACGTCTTGCTGCGGGGCATCTATCTTACAGGGCTTGTTGCTATGCTGTAGGCAGAAGTACCAACTCTACCCGCCGTCCTTTCAGCATGGCTAGTAGTCACCTATTACTGAATGCATCCGAGCAGCGCTCAGAAAAGAACGGTGGGGTACTCTTCAGTAAGCATCCTTCTTCAAGATGGGCTGCTCGGATCCATTCAGGTCCCTCCCCTCCATCCCCGCTTCTGGAGTTGGCAACTCTAAGGAACTGAGGAGAGGGCGGGGAGGCGGCCGTATATGTAGCCACGGGTGGCGTGAGAGGCGGTGGCCGCCTCCCCTCTTCTGACAGGCTGGGTCAAGTTTTTTCCGACCAATCCGGTGCTCTAGCATGGAGACACCTATTACTGAATGGATCCGAGCAGCCCATCTCAAAGAAGGATGGTTACTGAAGAGTAACCCACTGTTTCCCATAACAGGCTTTTGAGATAGCATTCAAACTACATAATGCATTTATGCTTAGCAAAATTTGGAATTTTCATGGAGGGCAATTTCACAAATTACACAATCTGCTGGGAGGAGTTGATTCCTATGGCAAATACCTCATTCAGGTAACATTTCATCAGCAAAAGCATTTCTATGTTATTACACTCATAGAACAGATATAGGCCTTGCTTCATGTTGCCTGTCAATGGCACAACAATATTTTGAAGGAAATGCTGACATGGTGCTGGTTTAACAGTACCACATTGCCCTTGAGTTGAAGAACACACAGAGCTTTTTTTGTGGGTTTTTTTTTAACTAGGTATCTAATTTAAACCTATTGAGTTTCCACTCAACCACTGCTTCATACTTTAAATAACTTCACCCATACAGAGCAGGGATTGGAAATGGAGCAAGAGTGGATTGTTGCTAAATGCTTCTGCTGCTAAGCACGCAATGAGCCAAATTCACTTCTGTTGTAACTCCACTGAAGATAAATGCAGCTATAACAGGGATTAAGTTTTCTTTTATGTTCAAAGAATTGTCTCTCAGCTAATATTAGATGCAATTTAAAAAGCTATGTTGAGAATAATAGGCTGCAAGATTAAGCACTCAGTCAGGAAATGATCATGTTCAGATTCAAGAGCAACCTTTACTCTGCCCCCTCCAATATATGTATTCTGCTTGTAGTTTATACTTTCTCATATGCAATAGTCTATACATTTTTGTAATTTTTGATGTAAATATCTTGTGGCACTAAATACCACTCTGAGTGTAGCAGAGTTGAAGAATGCCATCCATTAAGTCTTATTCCCTGAATTGCTCATAGGAAAGGCAGCTAACTGAAAAGAAAATGTGTTTAGTTACACTACAAAAATTGTTAAAATAAATACCCTATGCTAAAGAGAAAGAAAAGAAACTTTAATAAAAAAGACTGGGGTTAAGACATAGGCTTCTTATAGAGTCTTGCCAGCTTGAACCTTCAGTAAACTTTTCTGTGCAGCACTGTTGTTAATTGTGTTTAGGTGTCACCTGGTTGTACCATGGAGTTGTGCATTCTATTTAGCAAATAATCTTCATTAAAATTGTGCTATACTGTGTGAAGTGCAATTTTCCATAAATGCAATCAAAACAAACTCAGTTTTCATTGGAGCACTCTGACATACTTCCCTTCAAACAGAATGATTTGAGCTCTCTAAATGTAGCTGTTTTGACTTGAGATGTTCAAATAAATAGTTGCAAGAATAATTTTATAATGGGAAAAGTGGTGGGTGTTTACACATTCCTCATTCTAAAAGACATTTGATCTATTTTTTTATTCAAACTCTCAGATATATTTAAGTTCTATGCAGAGAGTAAAACTGGAAAAGTGAACATTTTTTAAAGGTAGCAGTAAATGACAACACCTGTGCAACACTAGCTATGTCCATCACGGTACACACATGATGTGATTTCAGATACGTATTTCTCAAGAGGAAATCTAGGTATTGAATTTATACTAAAGATTGATGTTTGTACTCTGTAATTTGCAGTAAATATAAACGTAATATTGCCATCACTTGACTGCTTAAAAAGGGTAAGAAATAGACTGTGGAAACCAGGGCACTTCCACACAGAGCCCTAATTTCTACGGAATAAATCCCATAAAGTCTGATTTTAAATTCCTGTTTCATTACATTCTTTAATTCTTTTTGGTATTACACACAATGGTTAAGTTTGAAGAATAATTATATGATCTATGTGGTAGCGATGCAAGTACCAGTTGTGTGGCTTTGGAAAGCAGTGGTGTAACTCACAAAGCAGGCTCACCCAATCTTTTCCTTCTGCTGCCAATGCTCCGTTCAGGTTTGGAGCCTTAGGCAGCTCTCGACAGGAGGATCAGGCAGTTTTCAGCAGGTACTACCCAAACTTCCTGCTTCTGGCCACATGACTGAAAGCAGTGAATTCAGGAAAGCAACCAAGGGAACCACTTAAGCTGCTGGATGGTCCAGTTGCCAAGTAACTGGAGCATCTGCAGCTTCTGAGCTTCCTGTTTCTGGTCACAAGACCAGAAGTAGGAAGTATCCCAGGCCCACCTGAGTATACCACAGACCCTGCCAGAAAATCTCTTTTGGCTATGTCCCTGGCAAGCATGGCTTTTTGCTGTTATAGAAAATCAAATCATTACATCCTTCTACGCTCATATTCTTTTGAAATAAACATGATGGCTAAGATCAAGTGAGAGATTGTTTTCCCACACTGAGTACACAAAGCAAATAACAGTCGTATATATAAGTAGTGCCCTTCTTATTTGAGCCAGATCTTTCTTTCAGTGACAGCAAATGCATAATGATACACCTCTCAAGCATTAGAGTGATGGTGCATTATAAACGAATAGGTAGCATTCAGAAGAGGAATCTTCTGAGGAAGGGTGGGCTAGTCACTCAGACTAGTTGCAACAAGTGAGGCCCGGATAGCATCACTGTAGAGGTCTTCAAAGCTGAAGAGAACTCATGCAAAAACATCAATTCCTTGTTAAAATCTGTGTTACTGAGGAAATTCTCCCTGACCTATAGAATGGCAATATTGTGACCAATTTTAAGAAAGGAGACAAATCAATGTGCAGGAATTTCTGAGGTATTGCCCTCCTTTCCATTGCAGGAAGATACTTGCTCAGATTCTGTTGAACTATCTCCTCCCTCTTGCTGAAGACATCATTCCAGAATCCCAAGGTAGTTTCAGACTTTCTTGAAGCACCACCAATGTGATTTTTGTTCGCACATCAGAGCCAAACGAAGTGTAGGGAACAACACTAGCTATTGCTTTTCGCATTTGTTGACCTAACTAAGGCCTTTGACTCCATCAGTCATGAAGTTTTGTGGAAAGTGCTGTCTAGGTCAGTGGTTCCCAACTGGTGTGCCACAGCACACTGGTGTGCCATGGCAACTCCACCGGTGTGCCATGGCAACTCCACCAGTGTGCCATGGAGCCAGAGCCACTGTGGAGGCCCCATATGATCCGGCCAGCCTGGGGCCCTGTGTGGCTATACCGCTGCCCCCCCATCCCAGGGACTAGGCGAGCGGCCAAAAGGGCAGTCCACTGCAGTACTTCCAGTCCGCCCCTCCCTGCCACTTACACTGCTCTGGGCTCGGTGCCAGAGCAGCGGGGAGGGCGCGGGAGGCAGCACGGAGCTGGTATCGCTGCCCCCTGCCCCACTGCTCTGGTATGAAGCCCAGAGCAATACGTGTGGTGGGGGTGGCACAGCTATGCTGCACTGGTCGCCCTTTTGGCCGCTCGCCAGGTCCCCGGCATGGGGGGGGCAGTGCCGGAGTCTGCCCCTCCCCTGGGCCAGCCAGCCCTGCCCCCCAATGCTGGAGGGTGGTGGGGGCCTGCAGAGGGCAATTTACCCAGGGCCCCACACCCCCTTAGAGTAGGATTACCAGATGTCAGGCAAAAGGAGGACATGTCCTCCTATTTACCTTCATGCCCTCCCTCCGGCAGGCATTTTAAAAATACATGATTTTTGTCTGGCTTTTTGCTTACAGGGGTTAAAGTATGCTGGATGACCCAGAATACCCAATTTTTAGGGGGAAGAGTTCCAAGCCACCCTAAAAGCAGAATATTACATAATACTACATTTTCTCCATGTGTCCTCCAATGTCCTTCTTTTCATACTTCCCTGTCCTCCTTTCCATGCTTTGGTATCTGGTAACCCTACCCTAGGGATGGCCCTGCTGGCTGGGGGCAGGGGGGAGTTGCCCAGAGCCACAGTGGAGGCCCCATGTGGCCCGAGCCTGGGGGTTGCCCAGAGCCAGAGCCAGTGCTTTTGGCGGCGGTGCCATGCGACCCTGGGCTGGTGGGTTCCCCAAAGCTGCAGGCGGCAGCCCCAAATGGCCCTGGCTGCAGGGGAGGGGGTCCTAGAGCTGGAGCTGGTCATGGGCAGTGGCCCAATGTGGCCTGGACTGGGGGAGGGGGGGTTGGTCCCTGAGTTGGCGCCCTGGGCTGCAGACCCACACAGTGTGTCGTGGCTCATGAATATTCATATATTAATTTGAATATTCATGATTTTGTCATGGCTGTGTGCTGCAGCATAATTGAAGGCCTCAAGGTGTGCCACAGTAGAGAAAAGGTTGGGAACCACTGGTCTAGGTCCATTGAAGTTCATTTATGTTCTCAGGATACTTCATGATGAAATGGCCTGTAATGGGTTAGAATGGATCCATTTGCTATCCATATTGTTATTAAGCAGGGCTGTGTTATTACATCAACCCTTTTCTCTGTCTGTCTTGACATAACATTAATTCTTATTTGTGATCTCCTTGCCTCTGGAATCAAGATTGAGTATTTCATGGATACAGCTTTTCAACCTGTGGCATCTTCATTCTAAAACTAACATCACCAGATCTGTTATGTCTGACTTTCAGTATGCTGATGACTATCCTCACACACAGTGAGGCTGACTTGCAATCTACCCTTGATCTCTCCTCAGATGCCTACCATACCCTAGAACTCTCTCCCAACATTGGGAAAACTAAGGTGCTCTGCCAGCCTGTCTCAGCACAAGTTTATTCTTTTCTCTCACAAATTGTCATTGATGGTGAATCCCTGGAAAACAGTGAATATTTCCCTTACCACAGTAACCAGCTCTCCCTGGCAGCCAACCTTGATGTGGAGATGGAGCATAGGATCCTCTATGCTAACACATTCTTCAGAATGTTGCTCCAATGTGTCTGAGATCTGCAGGTGGAAACTAAAATCTTGGCCTATGCAGTAGTTATCCCCACTCTTCTTTATGGGTGTGAAAAATTGATGACATATCAAAGCCATCTTATGTGTCTGAAGTGGTACCAATAATACTGCCTTGGGAAGATTTTTCATATCAGATGGGAGGACTATCACAACAGCAAGAGATCTCTCTGCTTTAACATCTCCAGTGTTGAGGGAAAGATTATGAAACCTCAACTTTGCTGTACTGGCCATTGCATGCAGATGGCTGATACTCATCTTCTGAGGCAAAACTTCTTTTCACAACTTAGTCATGGTATGAGGACACATGGGCAACAGAGGAAATGCTGCAAAGACACTATGAAAGTATATCTTAAGAAGGGAGGCATTGACCACCATGGACTGCAATTGCCTCATATCATATATCGAGCCTGTACTTGTTTTAGAGAATCATCTTGCTCAAGAAGCTGAGAAACAGCAGGAAGGAAGGAGAGTGTACAGCCTCCTGGCCAGCAGTTGTGCTCTTTCCAAGCAATCACCTGTCACATACGTGGAAAAAATTCTAGAGCAAAAATTGGACTCCTCAGCCATCCTAAGTTTCATCAGTGACTTTCCCTTTGCAGACACCATTTTCATATTGAGGGATAGTGCAGATGACAGAGGACAAGATGGCAAATCTTCAGCTAGAAGCATTCTAAAGACATGACATTCACAGTATCAATAGAGACATGTAGGGTAAATGGAAGATTTTGTGATAGTATAACAATAGTGGGCAATGGAGGCCTCCGTCCCCTAAACACATTTCCACTCTGCGAGACTATGTAGTAAACAAGTAGTTATCTAGGTGTTAGATTGTAGGATAAAGGTGGTGCGAATCAACACCCCAGTAGACAGTCTGCGTGACCAGGAGAGGGCCTGATCACCCCTCCCTGTGAGTAATGGGCTATAACAATAGCCTGTTTCCCTGACTTCACTGGACTTTGCTGTAGGACTTTGAAGGGTGCCTCGGAGGACATCATTCCCCAGCTGAAGCCCACAGTTGCAAAAGTGTCTCTGACTGCTGATTAGGCTGTAAGCCTGTCCATATTACTTTGTTTTTAGCTCTGGATATATCACTTTGTCTAGGTATTAGTTAAGTAATCAGTACATATTTTACCTGCTATGTGCATCTCAGTGATTGTTGCTACTGGAATCCCATATCTGAATCTCACTTGGGATTGGGAAACAAGACAACATGAGAGTAAGCATTTCTGGGAATTTTTCTTTTACTTCTGTATGTCACAAAACTTTAGCTGTTTTTAATGTTAGTATGCAGGAAAAATGTTCTATTTTACATCAGTGAAGAAAACCATTTGTACCTGTTGATCAGATTCTGAAGATTAAAGCTTTGGGGGCAGGTGAAAAACCAGGGAAAAAAAAAAAGCAAGAGAAGAAATTTGGTTTTCTATAGTATTTTACATAACTCTCCTGACAAACTGAAATGAAATGAAAATAAAAATAGCATACCGTAAGAAAACTTTCAGTTAAATATAGAGTCACCTGGAAGAAATAATATAGTTGACTAAAGTAAGCAGCATCTGTCAGGCTCCTAAAAATATTAGACTTTTCACTTTTTGTGAAGTCTGGATTGAGAATTTTTTCAGATGGCCCTAGAAATCACGTTGCATGTTGTCAAGGTATGTGTATGTACGAGTGTGCATGCACATGTGTGTACAATGGTTCTGAAGCCCAATCTACTCTAGGACAGTGGTTCCCAATCTGGGGTCTAGGAACCTCCTGGGATCCGCAGACATGTTGCAGGGGGTCCGCAAAGCCTCTCACTACCAGCTGCAGCCCCAGTGCTCCCCACCTGGTCTGCCTCTTCCCACCCATGGCCGGAACCCAGCAGGGAGATAGGGCCGCGGCTGCTCCCCAGGAGGGCAAGGGCAAGGGGGCAAAAGATGCTGCAGCTTGGCTCCCCAGCAGTGGGGCCATGGTGGTGGCAGTGCTGCACACTGGCTGTCCCAGTGGTGCCTCTAGAATAGCGCGGGCCAGATTACATAATCAGCTGGTGGGGAGGGGCACAAAGATTTTTTTTGTTAAAAACGGGTCTCCAGCCTGAAAAAGGTGGGGAACCACTGGAGAGAACTGAGTCATCACTGACAATGGTCAACAGTGGGTCCCATTAGAAAATTATTTACTTGCTTACTAAGAAAATTGACTACTTTTAGAATAGAATCATAGGGTTGGAAGGGACCTTATGAGATCATCGAGTCCAACTCCCTGGCGCCTGAACCCAGGACCTTCTGCATTTGACATTGCATGCAAAGTTGATATTTGATTAAATGACACTGCAAGGCTGATGGTGATGCAGTTGTCTCCCTGCTTGCCATGAAGTTCAGCATGAGGCAGATGCTCATCATAAAAGCTGCCTTGCAAGATTACAGAGCATGACTAAAAATACAGAAAATCTCTAGTCTGAAAGCTAGATCTTTGTATTTTGTATACCTTCTGTATACATCCCAGTGTGGAAATGGAATAGGGCTAACAGTATTTATGTATGAGTTACATCAGCCCCGAGGCTTTATTTGGGCTGACTGGATGTCTTGTAACTGTGGTGTTAGACTGCCTGTGGCTAATAGCGCTTGGTAGCTCCAACATTTCTCTTATGGATCAACTAAGAATTTTTGACTGCCATGAAAAACTTTGGGGCTATCCCAGCTGGCTGGTTGGCTTCACTGGAATACAGTCTGATTTTAATGTCAGATTGGGATCAGAATTTAGGCAGCAGAATACTATATCTTAATTGGGACTAGCTTTCCTTTCCTTTGGTTTGGTTGGGATGTGGAACCTGGTCCATCCTCAGAGACTGGTGATACCAGTGAGCTTCCAAGAAGCTTCCAAACTAACTGACCATTCTTTAAACTGATAAGACTTGAAAATTTTTTCTCTACCACTGGTCTTCATCAATGGAGATGCCATGAGGGAAATTATAGGTCCATTGTTGGGGGAAATTTTCTGTGCCTTCTAGGTAGGGGTTGTTTCCACCTAATGCTTAAGAGCCAACATTTGATTTTGGCAATCTTGAAAATTATTGATTTGTTCCTATCATCATTTTTAGGGAAATTTTGTTAGTTAGTATACAGTGAAGCAACCCTGGCAGTTTCTTGTGTCCTTAATCTTTTGGATCCTGGTCAATCAGACCAGGGATGGGTTTGTGATAGACACTACACTGACGTTTATAGTTGATTGTTATCTTCTGGCAATGGTATCTATACTGATTCTTTTAGAGCTGTCAGAAACTTTTGAAACCATTGACCATGGGATTCTATTGACTCATCTCCACTTCTTAGCAAGAAACAGACAGTGTTGCTCATAAATGGCTCTTATCCTGTCTTTCTGAGAGACCCAGAGTATAGTGGTGGGCAAATTGTTCTTCTACGCTGATGGCCATCTTAGGCAAAGAAACCCAGGATCTCTTATTTCCCATTTTGTTCAGTGTGTATATATGACTTAATGAAAATCAGTATTAGTGACCAAGAGAGCATTCAGCTAGCTCTTCTAAAACTTTTGGACGCATATTATCTGGACATGCTGATTTAAAAATATCTAACTTCAATATCTGTTGTTTAACATCCTCTGGAGTTACTGTTGAAATAGAAGAGTATATCATAACGATAATATGAATCTACCTATTTTTCCCAAATAGACAACAGAGATTTTTTTTCCCATTATCATTAACAATTCTACCTGTAAGTAGGGTCTGAATGACTTCTCTGCTTTACAGAGGTGATAGTGAGCAGTAACCAAGCAAAGGCATTATTTGACCACCACCCCTTTTCAGGTGATAAATGACCCCCCTGTGAACAGACCCCTGAATTTTGGGACTTCACTGACTGGACAACCAACTTTAGGTGGGGTGCAGTGAAGGGAAAGGGGAATATACTCTTTAAGGGACATGCATTCATCAGACTGTCACACCATGAGGGAGGAAACTGAGGCAAAGGATACTGCCCAACATACTCTGGGATAGGTATTTACTTGTAGTCTTCATACTTTTCAGTCACTGTTGCAGTCTTTTGTTTTGAAATGTTAAGAGGAACTTCTAGGTATCAAACCTGGGTCTTATTGCAGTTGACACCACCTGGCAGTAGGGTTACAGACCATTTCTAGCTACTAATGGATCAATATCATTGTAAGGATTCCTTCCCCCAGTATACTTTTAAAAACTCCCAATTGTCCTTAACTCTATGGGCCATTGATTTCATCTCACGTCATTTTGCTTCCCTTACTAATTTTTGCTGTTCTTATTTTCTAATTGATATTCATTGCTGTCAACTTCCCCTGTTTTCATTAGTTACATAATGTGGGTTTTGTTTTATTATTTTTGTTTGTTTGTGTTTGTTTCAATGACTGCTTTCACTTCCCCTGTAAACCAGGTGGTTAGATTTTTTAGCCAGCTTAGTCTTTATTCTTGACTGTGTGGTCTTTTAGTAAGATATTGTTAAATAGTTCCCAATTATAATTCACATTTTTTCTGTTCAAATTCTTTTTCTCAACTGACTTGGTTCATTAATTGTTTTCAGTTTTGTGGAATTGGCCCTTTTAAAGTATCTACATTTTCAGCTTTAACTTCATTGTGTTTGCTCACAAAAAGTGATCAAATCATTAGATCCCTTGTGCTTAAACAACTACATTTTAGTTTTGTGATCAGTTTGTTGTTCTCCATCAAGATGAGGCCTCCCATGCTATTCTCTGTTTGCTTAGTTAAGAAATGATCATCTGTAATTGTCAGAAGTTCTAATGTTGTTGTACGGACAGCCTGAGACCTCTAGATTCTGACACTCAAAATGAAATCCCCTATGATAATGCACTTTTCCCTTAGTGCACATACATTATAGGTAGTGCTTAAGGAGACAGTTGCTCTGTTTTCTTGTGTGACTAAGTTGTCAGTATGAGGCAGCAAGTATTGCTTCACTTTCTCCTGTATCTGTTAGAACTTTGCATTCATGATCATCTTCTCTGCGATATCAATGACTCAGAAACAGGTGTAACGTCCACATGGCCAGACTGAGTCTGCCTTGCAGGTGGCTCTGACCAGAGAAAGGGTGTGCACACACTGGGATAGCACAGGGGTTATGGGAATGTGGAAGGTTTATTTACAGAGGTGCAAAGGGGAAACCAGCAGGGGAGATGGGGCAGCAGTAACCCAGAGTAACAGCTAACACAGGGCCCTGCAAGGCCCAACAATAGACCAGGCTGGAGGCAGATGTGAGCTCTGCTTCTGCACCATGAGTTCAGGAGTCCCAGCACAATTCCAGTCCAGAGTTCAGTCCAGCAACTCCTAGTCTTTGGCGCCAGCACTTTCCCAGCAAAAGAAAACCCTCTGATGCCTGTTCTGCCACTCTCTGCGAACCCAGAGTGGCACTCTCCCCACTTAACTAATTACAACCTCCCCCCTGAGTTCCAGGTTCTGTACTCACAGCCCCACAGCTCCAGATGGCCAGTCACTGGATGCTGCTCTGTCCTTGGGTGACTCTCCCCAGCACAGTGTCCTTCTGGGGTGCTGGCCTGGCATCCCAGGTCAGCCTCTCTGTCTTCCCTGGCTTCAGGCAGAGCCTCTCTCCATGCTTCCTTCCCAGGCCTCTCACTGCAGCTCCAGCCCCCCTCCTCTGCTCCACAAACCCTCTCCCACAGGGCAAAGATTTAAAGGAACCGCGCTCCTTAAACCCCAGGGGGGTTACACTCTCCCCCCCCCGCCCAAAAGAAAAGGATCCTTGGTGTCGCCAACAAGGTGGGCAGTTTCAGTCCATGGATTCCCAGCAGGAGACCCAGGACCCCCACTGGTCAGAAGTATCACAATCGTCCAACTCACAGGACACTGAGGGGTGGAACAGGTTTCCTGTGAGGCAACTCACCCCCCCCCGGGGTACTCCAGAGATTTTTACTTCACTGGGTTCTCCCAACCGATCATATGTCAGCACACACCTGGGCTTCCCTTCCCTTCTCTGGAGGAACGTCTAAGTTGGCTGTCAGGCATTGACTGCTGTGGCACTACTGAACATGGGGGCATGGTGACGGATCCTTCAGGTGTAAAAGCAGGGGCATCTGGATCTAAAGCGGCTGTATGGGGTACGGGGTTCTCTTCCTCATCAGGCCCTTGGTGGGTCTCCACAGATTTGGCCACTGAACCCTCTGAGACACTTACTGTGAGTTCTTCCCCTTCCCCATCTCTTTGTGCAATGTTGGAAAGATCTGGTGTGGTTGAAACTTCTCCAAAAGGATATTGGCTGAACACTAGTTCTTCCTCACTCTCTGAGAAGCCGGGTGTTTGCAAAGTCCTATTATAGCTGCGTTGCTGGGATCGTGCCAACTTGCAGGACCGGGGGGCTCAGAAACTGTGGAAACATCCTCATCCTCACTATCCGAGGCACTGGGTGTTTGCATAGTCCTGTTATATCTCTGTCACTTGGATCGTGTCCGACTGGTGGGACCAGGGGTCTCAGAGACTGTGGGATCATCCTCATTGGGAAACAATACCTGTCCAACAGGTAACAGGTGATTCCGATGTAGAGTTTTAGTGGGGCCACGACTGCCCTCCAGGTGTATTTGATACACTGGTAGATCTCCCAGTAAAATGGTCGGTTACCACCAGGATATTTGTCGTACCCCAGCGATCAGGCTCTAATGACAGAAAGTCCAGACAGACAAGCTCCATGGGTGCTGAACTTGTGATATTGACAAGAGGGGCTGTCTTCGTAGGCAAAGTCTTTCGTTGGATGCATTGGGTACAAGTGTGTACATGGTGGGCAATGTCATGCCCCATCCGGGGCCAATAGAACCTTGCCTTAACTAAGGCCTCTAATCGTTCTACTCCCAGGTGACCCATTCGATCATGGCAGGCCTCCAATACACCTTGCTGATACTTTTGTGGTAGTACCAACTGCTTTGGGTGAGGTCTCGGGGAATGCTTCTTCCCTCGATAAAGTCGCCCACCTCGAACCAATAAGTGATCCCATTCCTTCAGCAAGAGGACCTCCTCTGGATGACTCAGTTGAATACTCTTGGGATCCTTTCCCCTTTCCAAACCGTAAAGGACATCCTTCATTCATGGATCAGCTCTCTGGGCATGTTCCACCTCCCGATCCTTTAGTCTGGGCAACTGAGGATCCTGTACTCTAGTAAAACTTGAATAGGCTATGGGAATGGCTTGTGGGGGCACCCCCAAGCAGTCAATTGCTCGTTCCCCATTGGCCATGGAGTGTTCCTCCACAACAGATACTCGTTGGCATAAAGCTCTCAATTCAGGGGTACCCACATTCGTCCAATTATTTGGTGACAAGTCTTTAATGTGAGGCTGACGAGACAAGGCATCTGCATCTATGTTTGTTCGACCAGGATGATACTGAAGGGTCAAATCATAAGCAGAGAGTGCCGCTAACCACTGATGTCCTGCTACAGATAATTTTGCTGTTGTCTTGATATATGTCAGAGGGTTATCATCAGTCTTTACAATAAACTTTGCTCCATACAGGTAACCATGAAACCTCTCTGTCACAGCCCATTTTAACGCCAGGAACTACACTTGATGAGCAGGGTAGTTTCTCTCTGATGATGTGAGGCCTCAACTTGCAAAAGCTACTGGTTGAAGTTTGCCTTCACGCTCTTGATAAAGGACAGCTCCTAAACCAGTGTAGGTTGCATCAACATGGAGCTCATATGGCTGAGAGGGATCAGCATACACCAAAACAGGTGCTTGAATAAGCTGTTGAATGATGTTATGGAAAGCTGCTTCACATTCAGAAGTCCAGCGCTTCCCAAACGGTGTGCTCACATTGAAGTACTGATGCCGGGGTGGTCTGCCCTTTTTCCTATTTGTGGGAGGGTATCCCTTTGTGAGTTCTGTGAGGTCATGCACAATATGGGAATAATTTTTTATGAACCTGCGATAATAGCCACAGAATCCCAGAAATGATTGTAATTCCCTGAGAGTTGTAGGCCTTGGCCAGGTGGTAACTGCTTTTACCTTCTCTGGGTCTGTCGCTATACCATCTGCAGATACAATGTGTCCTATGTATCGTACAGATGTCTGGCAGAAGATGCACTTGTCTAAGGATAACTTGAGACCAGCCTCTTCCAACCGATCCAGGACCTTGCAGAGCCGAGTTTCTTGTTCTTCTAAAGTGCGCCCGAAGACCACAATGTCATCCAGATACACCAGGCACTCTAACAGGTACATATCCCCTACAAACTGTTCCATAAGTTGCTGAAATGTGGCTGGAGCCCCAGATACTCCTTGTGGCATACGATTAAATTGGTAAAATCCCAAGGGGCAGATGAACGCTGTCTTCTCTCGGTCCTCTGGTGCCATGGGTACTCGACAGTATCCACTGCGGAGATCCAGTAGAGGACCAGCGACTGCCATTCAGGCTATCCAAAGCATCATCCACCCGGGGCATTGTGTATTGGTCAGGAATCGTTCGCCTGTTCAGAGTGCAATAATCAACACACATGCGCATCTTGCCACTTTTCTTTCATAATACAACAATTGGTGATGTGTAAGGGCTCCTGGATTCCTCAATAATACCTGCTTGGGCCAGTTCCTGTAGGTGCTGCCTCACATCTTCAATATCCGCAGGGGCTAATCATCTTGATCTTTCTCAAAAAGGCCAACCATCCTGCATTCGGATATGGTGTTCCACACCCTGAGCACACCCAACATCCCACTCATGCATAGAGAAGACAGCCTTCCTCTTGACTAACTCCTCACACAGCCAGTCCTTCCACTCGGCAGGAATGGGGGAATTCCCAAACTGGAAGCTATCCTTCCCAAAAGGCTTAGCCTGGCTCTCCTCTTGGAATGTAGGGCATCTCACTTGCTGGTATGCAGCTTTACATAAAGCATGCATTGGTAGCTCCTGAAGATAGTTATTCCCCACCATCTCTCAACACTTCTGTGCTAACCTTTGAAACAGGTTTGCCTTTTTCCCTAGGATTAAAGGTGCATATTCTCTTCCATTTGGATCTGGGCAGATCAATGCCAATGTTTCTATTTCCTGGGTTGTCCCGGCAACATCCTTTGGAAATTGGACCTTTAACAGGATATACCCCAGATAAGGGCATGAGTCACCACCAATTCCCCAGACTGTTAAGCCGGACAGGGAATGCAGGGGCAAATGCTGCAGGTGTTTTCGATAGTAAGATTCATAAAGTATGGGGACCTGTGATCCACTATCCAGCAATGCCTCACACAAACGTCCCTCTATATGGATGGGTACAACAGCTTGGGGCCCTATTAGCCCATCAGGGTAACCCTGATCTGTGTTCTTTTGGGGGGAGCCTTGGAATTTTGGGGTCTTGGATCGCTCCTTCTCCAAGCCCCGTTGGTGTTTTCCTGAAGCTCCCTACAGCTTTCCTGCAGTCTCCGAGATACCCTTGCATGGTCTGTCCTTTTCTGGCACTCCAATGCATAGTGTCCATCTCTTCCACAGTTATAACAGAACTCCTTTTTTGGGCTATCACTCCTCTGGTTATTTTTCCTTTTTCCAGATGGCACAGTATAAGCCTTCAGCATGGCCACTTCCTGGGTCAAATCTCTCAGGGCTGCTGCTACTGATGGGACATCCTCTGTTACTCCACGCACTGTGGTGGTGTAACTCCCTACCTTCTTTGGCAGTGCCACTGTATCTGCCTGCATAATTTGCTCCTCTTCTTCACGTATCTCTCAAATGAGATTGTGGAATGGAGGTAGGTTTTGGATCCGCTCCCTCAGCTGTAGTCGCCACAGCATCAATCCATCTTGTCGAGTTCCCCGAAGGATCTGATCTAACCTAGCAGAATCACTGTGCTTAGTAGGAATTCCTCCCTTCTGCACTACCTGCTGCAGTAAATCCTCCAGCCTCCTGACGAAATCTGACAACCGCTCATGAGACCCTTGATAGGTGTGACGAAACTGATAATACAGGTCTCCGCCACTATCCGTTGTGCCATAGACACTCTCAAGAGCAGCTAAATAGTCGTGCACTGTGGCAGCTGGTTGGGAGTCTTACAGGGTTCAGACAATCCGCATAGCAGGTCCCCTCAGAATCTCAAGCACCCGTTTCCGCTTTTCAGCATCAGAGCATTGCCACTCTTGGACAAGGGACACTGAAGATTCCCTCCACGTCTCATAATCATCTTCCCCGGAGGGTACAGGTATGACTCCAGAGAAACAAGGTAACTGCTTGTATGGTGCATTTTCAGGTACTGGCTTCAACACATCTCTGAGGGCATTCCCCAACTCTTTTGCCCACTCCACTGGGTTGGTGCTGCAGGTGTTGGAATCCCTCCTAATGCCAATATTAATTCCTCTCATGTCCGCTTCTCATTTGCCATTGGACTCTGTAGCTTCTGAGCTAATAAGTCCACCTCCAGTAACAAAGGTGCGCTAGCAGAGGACTCTCTTGGCCCCAGAATTGTCCAGGGGGTACCTCCCATTTGCACTTCTTTGGGTACTTTATCAGGATCTGCTTCTTTGGAATGAGTACATAGTGCTATCATGCCCTTCAATTCACGACTGTAAATACGAGTGTGGACCTTCACTCTCCCCAGTATTCCCACCACATCTAGGCTCTCCTCAATTTCATTGGGTTGCATCTCTTCTGGGAACCCGGTGACCAGCACAGCCTGGGCTACTGAGATCTGCGCCCCTCGGCAAAGGTCTTCTAGTCATTCTCTCTCCATTTCCCCTTTTTTTCCCAGTAGGTGGTCTCTTTTCACTCTGAAAGAGCACCCAGGGTGTGTGACATAGAGGTTTGTGTCTGCAAGAGTTCCCCGTATGGGCCACCAAGTGTAACACCCACGTGGTCAGACTGAGTCTGCCTTGCATGTGGCTCTGACCAGAGAAAGGGTGTGCATGGCAACACAGCAAGGAGAGCCCCTTTCCCCCAGGGGCACCTCTTCCAAACCCCCAGAGTGACCACACACACACTGGGATAGCACAGGGATTATGGGAATGTGGAAGGTTTATTTACAGAGGTGCAAAGGGGAAACCAACAGGGGAGATGGGGCAGCAGTAACCCAGAGTAACAGCTAACATAGGGCCCTGCAAGGCCCAACAATAGACCAGGCTGGAGGCAGATGTGAGCTCTGCTTCTGCACCATGAGTTCAGGAGTCCCAGCACACTTCCAGTCCAGAGTTCAGTCCAGCAACTCCTAGTCTTTGGCGCCAGCACTTTCCCAGCAAAAGAAAACCCTCCAATGCCTCTTCTGCCGCTCTCTGCGAACCCAAAGTAGCACCCTCCCCACTTAACTAACTACAACCTCCCCTGAGTTCCAGGTGCTGTACTCACGGCCCCATAGCTCCAGATGGCCAGTCACTGGATGCTGCTCTGTCCTTGGGCGACTCTCCCCAGCACAGTGTACTTCTGTGGGTGCTGGGGTGGCATCCCATGTCAGCCTCTCTGTCTTCCCTGGCTTCAGGCAGGGCCTCTCTCCCGGCTTCCTTCCCAGGCCTCTCACTGCAGCTCCAGCCCCCCTCCTCCACTCCACAAGCCTTCTCACACAGGGCAAAGATTTAAAGATTTAAATTCTTTAAAACCCCAGGGGGGTTACACAGGTAATGCCATTTATTACATAGAATGCCATTTCCCCTCCCCTTTAATCCACTCATACCTTCTATGTTATATTAAATCATTTTGATATTTCAATCATGCAAATCCTCCCTCCAAATTTTAATAATACCAACTAGGTCAAAATTGTGCCCTTAAATGAGCAATTCCGATTCCTTTTGCCTATTATCCAGAATATCTTTAGTGTAGGCTATTAAAGATCTTCTTCCCTTCAAGTCTCTTGGTTCCTTTATTATTTTTGTTCTCAACATCATGAATTAGTTCTAAATGAGTGTTCATTTGTTGCTCCTTTCCACCCTTCTCTCTGATTACTCAAAAGGGCATTAAAGTAATAATCTAGCTGGCCCCTCTCCTAACAGACTGGTTCCCCTTCAGCTGTGAGGAAGATCAGCTAACCTGTACATCCCCTTCTCTCTATAGATGTTGGACCAAGGTTCCCCAGAATTTAAAACTTACTTTACACAACTTACCTAACCAACGGTTCACTTATGTTTTATAAATATAAATACTTGGGACCATTCCGTAACACTTTATCTTGTATCCTTTATTTATACCTTTATTGGGCCAATTTCTGTTGATAAGAGAAACAGCTTTTCCACTAACATAGAGAGCTTGAAAGCTTTTCTCTCTCACCAACAGAAGTTGATCCAGTAAAAGTAACACCTCACTCAACTAACTTTTTTTTTTCTAATATCCTGGGACTGACACAGCTACAGCACTGCAGGTGACAGCCACTCTTTTTCAAAACTAATAATAAACCATACCTGTTACACTTTCTAATTATATATTTTAAATTAATCTTGTAAAATCAGACAGAGTATTCCATATGTGCCAAAACTATGTAATTGTTCCAATATTCTCTGATGCACTAAAAGGAATACTCTCTTGTAGATACTGATCCTATTACACAACTTAAGTATTCAAAGCAGAGAAGCTCCATGAGACAAGATGAAAATGCACTATTTTATCTCTTAAATCTGAATCAGTGATCTGTTAATTGCCAAGCAGCCTGTTCTGATCAACCCTTGAAAAGTTCAAAAGTTTATTTTACCCACTTGGGTGAGTAATGTTGGGGTAGAATCGTTGGAATATTATTTCTATTGACATTTCCAATATTTTCTTTCCACAGATTAGCTGGAAATACCACAGGAGCAGTCTTTTGCATGTTGTATAAGCACTTCCAGTCCCAACTGAAACCAGAACACAGAGGCTTCTGGGAAAATAACAAATAATTGGAACAAAAAGTTATTCAGACTTCCTCAAATCTGATTAAAGGTTTCGTTTAGGTGTTGAGTGAGATGTCTTGTTCTATCTAAACTGGTCTGATCAACTTTAATCTGAATATGCAAACAGTGAGTAGCTGAATTTTTTTTTGTTTTATTTATTATTTCACTATGTCAGCACTGCCTTTGAGTCACAAAAAAATAGAATGTACACAAATGTGCTTAAGTTAAACTTATGAAATCAGCTAAAATAGACACATAGAGCTTTGTAGAGACATGTTTCTAATTGGACTGTGTACAGTTCAGATTAAACCTTCTGTGTTTTGATCTGAGTCAGATGCAGTCTGACCTTTACCTGTTACTGAGAAGGTACAGTCACAACTTATTGGTGGATAAATTTACATGGCCACCTTCAGGTATCACAAGCCTTCACTGCTTTTCTGACATTTTCCCCCATAATGTGGTTATGCTGTGTAAAACTAATGTATTATCTACAGGATTAAAAGCAAAATGCAAATGTACAACTTTATTGGATGCTCATGCTTATCTTAGTGAATTTCAAATAGAATCTAAAGGTTTTCCCCTATTTTTAATCATGTAAAGGAGAAGCACTATTCACTCAACACCTGTTTGTTCTTGTATTTATTATGTTCACTGACAAAGAGCTGTTTTCCTTTGGTCTATAGTACAGAGGAACTACCAGTAGTTGTTTTTATCATATGGTGTAAGGCTAAACTCCCTTTGCTCACTGTTTTGATTATAATGTAGTTCTTTTTTCCTTTTTTAAATTTTAAAAGCTGTCCTCTTCAGTTCTGTGATGTTGGTGTGTCTGTACCCACTGGTATTCATCTACCCATTTAATCTGCAGCAAAGGAGATTTAGATTAGATACTAGGAAATACTTTCTTACTGTAAGGATAGCTAAGATCTAGAATAAGCTTCCAAGGAAGAGCTTGGAGAAACATGGATGATTTGTTAGCAGCTGTGCTCAAACAAGTCAATGGGGACATCAAGACTTAAAAGAGAAACAGCTGAACAAGAAGTGATATGTAGATTCAATTGTGTACAAAAAAAAAGCAGGATTAAATTGTGAATATGGATTCTTTTCCCATTACAACAGGTGATTTGACTTCATCTTCCTCTATGTGCTGTTTCCCAGTGTTGAAACTTAACATCTGCTTTGATTTGCTGTTACAGTGTGACCTGATCCCATGTCTTACACTCCCCTGCAATTATTTTCCTCCCACTCGGAAAATTCCCCCTCTTCAAGCATCTGATGAAGTGGGATTTTCTCCCACGAAATCTCATGCAATTAATAAATTTGTTAGTCTTTAAGTGCCACAAGACTCCTTGCTTCTTTTGCTGGACTTGACCAACATGGCTGCCCCTTTGGAACATTTCTCAGTGTACTTGGTCCTGCCTCCAGCAGAAGATTGGATTTAATGACCTCTTACAGTCCCTTACAATCCTACATATCTATGATTGTATGATGTGAGAATTCAATTCTAATAACAAAAAATGATCAAGGTACAGTGAAGGGGGTAATCCTTCCTTGTCAGTGTATGGCACTGGCTTCCTGAAAAGAGTCTGTGCTTTGAGAATGGTTGCTATGAAGGGAACTGGGGAACCTAGAAGGAATGTTTTTTCAAGGGGAAACAGAGGTAGAAGAAAGATTAAAAGGCTTGATCCCTGATTAAAAGACCTCATTTTAATTTGCCTAATTATGGGTCACAGACTTGTTAAAAAGAGAAAAAGTCAAAAGACTGTAGGGTATTTTTAGTTAGCACTTTATAAAAGGAGGTTAGTTATGCTTACCAAATGTTCAAGTAAGAACCAGTTAGGCTATTATCAACCCTTCTGTTGATCAAGTTTTGTCAGAGAGCTCTAGTTTATACTTAACTCTTCCTTGTTCTAAGAATTAATCTGCATAACATCCCTCTGCCTTGGAGTCTAACTTTACAGTCCTTTGGCTCCACCCATTGTTTGGTTTCAGCCCAACATTCTGTTTCACCTTTCCACACGAGGTCTTCCCTTTTTTAAAAATCATTGTCTTTTAATCCTTCAAAATAATTTGCCCTCCTATCATCCTTGAGCCAAGAGAAAAGAGTCCACCAAATGCCCAGGAACTGCAAAAGGTAAGGAACAAAACCATGGGCTAATATTTTGTAATTTTCCACAGTGACCTCACTGGTTAGGTACAGTGGTTGTGAGCTCTTCAAAAGGCTTTCCTCTGGACAAGAAACTGTCTTGCTTGAGTTCAGCTTCTGCCAAGGGTTGATCTCATCCAAGCACTGGGCCATCTTGGCAGTGGTGGTGTCAGGGGTTAAAGGACACCAGAATGCCTCAGAATGCCATTCTGGGGCCCACTATTTTTAGGTTGTCAGCGTTCCGGGGTCCCTAAAAATAGAAAATGGAACCAGAATGCTGCATTCCAGCTCCATTTTCTATTTTTAGGGCCCCCTGAATGCTGACTGCCTAAAAATAGTCTATTTTTAGGGGGGCCAGTGTTCCAGGGCCCCTAAAAATAAAAAATGGAGCCAGCCATTCAGGCAGGGCAGGCAGTGCTAGGAGAAGTGGGGAAGGTGCCCTGCCTCCCCTGCTATGAAGTGCCAGCCTTTGAGCATGCACAGGCTGTGCCCTGAGGTAGAAGCCTCAGAGTGCAGCATGGAGGGGAGTAAGGGATGATTCTCCTCTGCCTCTGCTCTCGCCTTCGGGAGTCCTGACACCACTGGAGGACTCTCCTCGGGCGGCTCAGCATGGGGCAGGTGGGAAGAAGGAGTCAGGATGGTGGGCTGGGGAGGTTTGGAGGGGGTTGGGAGGCTGAAGAGGGGTGGGTAAAGATGGGGGAGGTGGGGGGTTAGGAGAGCTGGAGGGGGGACTTAGGGGCAGGAAGCTTAGGGAATGGGGCTGAGGAGGACATGGAGAAAGAGCAGTTTGGTGGGGGGCAGTAGCTGGGGTGGGTGGTAAGCATTTGAGGGGCACTAGCTGGGATAGGGGCAGGTTGGGGGGGGGGGAGTAGTTTGGCTTTGTGAAGGGGACCCAGATGTGTATGAAGGGGGCCTGGAAATTTAGGAGGGTTCCAGGGCCCACCAAATTATACTTTAACCCCTGAGTGGTTTTATGTGATGAAGGAGACGTACGGTTGTGTGACCTCTGTGAGTCCCACCCTGTCTACTGGCCACTTCATTTAATGACTGCATGTAAATGGTGAAAGGGAATGGAGAGTCAGAGAATTGATCCGGTTGGAATTCTGCAGGTAAGGAGTCCAGTGGCGGAGGTGTAGTTCCCCATCACTAGTCCATGGAGGACTCAAACCATCTGGAACATTACCCTGGACCCCTGCCATCTCTCTCAGATGTGACAGAAGATTATGGTAATCACCGATGTTGAATGCTGCAGAGCAGTCCAGGATGGCGAGGGTATGGACATGTGTTCTGTGTGTATTACAGGAGGAGACCCCTCATCATTGCCACTATGTCAGTTTCAGTGCTGTCTCCTGGCCTGGGTCCATAATGCTGTGTTCAGCTAGAAGAGGTTGGAGTTGATCTTCTCTTAGCTTTTCTGTGAATTTGCTCAGGAGCGGGAGGTTTGACACTGAGAGATAGTTGTCTAGGACTGAAATATCCAGAGTGCCCCCCCCCCCCGCTGATGACTATTGCACGCTTGAAGGGGGAATGGAAGATTCCTTTTCAAATAACCCATTGACTATTTTTGTGAGTGGCTCCAGTTGTTCATGACTTTTTTTACAAGCTAGGAAGGGCATGAGTCAGATTAATAAGTGTTGGGTTGAGACTCCTTTCTGGTGTTCAAAACTTCTTGTGAACCCTGACTTTGCTTTGTTCCTTATCTATCCCATTGAGGTATCATATATGGGTTTTAAAAAAATGAAAGGTTCTTTTGTGTTAATCCTTCAGTGATTTTTCCCCTTCAGCTTCCTTATAGTAGATTGCTCTGACGCAAGATTGACTCTCTGTAAAAAGCTGAAGAAGGGTATGTCATCTTTATGTAAAGATTTCCCTTTGCGTGGCTGTTTCCAGGCTTGATATCTTGGAAAGTTTGGGAACTTCCTGGGTATTTGTTCCATCAGGGACATCTGATAAAGGGCTGTGTCAATTTGCACATCTATGTGTTTATAAAATCATATTTGTCTTTACAACTTCACAGACTTCTTGAATCAAATCCTCTCCCATGTTTCCTTACCTTTCTGCAGCTGTACATCTCCCTTCCGTTGAGCACAGTGAATATGGTTTCAAATGGGTGGCCAAAAATCCAGCTGACTATTTATTTTGCATAAGGGAGAAATATATTTTCCATTTTTGCACCAAGATTACATGAAAACTTGATTTAACTGGATAAAAAATAATTCAGAATAGGTCCCTGAAAGCATCAACAGCCCTTGAAATTATCAGACATCTCAGAGTGGCCGAAAGTCTGGATCAATTTAGCTGAGGTCTTCAGATTTCTCACACCTCATCATTATGGAGAAATTTATCTATGTCTTTCCACTCATTCCCTCAGTCTCCCAGTGATGCATGTGCAGCTCCCACACATTCTGGCACCTTTCTTCAAGCAAGGATAGTGAAAATGTATGGCCTACTCTAGGATTATAATATCTGTAGTGTTCTATGATTTAGGAAGGAAGATTAGCCCGCACATTTCTTCTCCGCAAATCCACCAATCCTAAACTTCCTTGCTCCCTAACCATTTTCCAACAGAGCAGTGTTGCTTGGTCCCACAAATACATTACTTCCAAGATTCTAACTGCCTGGAAAATGACACTTACTCTTGTTTTCTCTTGTCTTTCCTAATAGTACAGCGGTACTAAGCCACGAAGAAGGCAAAGTAAATAAAATAACATAAAATAAACTAAAAAATAATCAAAGTAAATTGAGTCCATTCCCAGTGTCTCCTCAGAGCCTGAAGCATTTGAATAGCCTCAAAAGTTCTAACCCCTTTGTATTTAATCTGGAAATATTATTTTTCGGGTATAGAGCATTGTGCCTATCTATCAGTAGCTGAACACCCTTGAAAGTGTTCTTCACATAGTCATATCTATATAGTTAGCATTGTGGTGAACTGTTATTTTCTACTTCTATCCTCTTGCAGAGTATGCAAAACTAGCTATATTCAGTGTTGATACTCAGATACCTGTGTTAAAGAGAAACCATAACTTTCCCTAATGGCACTAATTTCTGAACGCTTATGGCAAAATTCTTATATAAATAAAAGAAACTATGTTCAGTTCAAAAGAATTGATTCAGATTTTCCACTGTCAATTTGTCTCTTAAGCATAAACTTATTTCTAAGTGCTATATGCATAATGAAAGAAATGGAGATATTCTTTAAAATACAATAATTATGAAAGGTTTGTTTTCCTGATGTTTATGAGACTATCAATAAATACTAGACTCCATACAATTTTTATTAAAGATACACTGCCAGCGTTTCTTTTGTAAATTAAAACATATTCAAGCATTGTACAAAACCTAATAATAATTAAGGATTTAATTTTTTTAACAAAATAAATAAAATCAATTGTTTGTTTGGAACTTTTAAACTTATTATCTTTTCATCTGTAGACAGGTCAGACTAAAACCAAAAACATAATTAGAAATGAGCATGAAATTGACTAGTCTATTTCATTGCCACCCCGAATGAAGTGCCCTCAAAAAGTTACTTTTAAAAAATACTTCTGCTTGAGTAAGAACTTTATACTGTGCCAATTTCCAGTAACACAGATAGAGGATGGGGTTGGTTGGTTTGTTTGAGATTAGGCCTTACTGTCCTTTTAAATGTAACATGCACTTAAACATAGGCATTTTACTCTTGCAAGCATTTAAATTAGGCACTTGTCTAAGGGTTTGTCTATAGGTTCAGTACTGCAGTGGTCCAGCTGTACTTCATCTGGTGAAGCCACCATATGCCACTAGGAGATGGCACTCCCATTGGCATAAAAAAGCTTCCCTGTGAGCACTATATACTATGTTAGCAGGATGAACTCTTCCACTGATATAGCACTGTGCACGCAAATGTTATATTGGTGTTAATTATGTCTCTGGGGGTAGAATATTCATACCCCTGAGCAACATCAATTTTGCCAACAAAGGTAGTAGGGCAGATATAGCCTAAGTGTTTGTTGGTACTACATATTAAAAGAATAAAATATTTTAAAAGAATGTAGTTTTTAAAATTAACTTTTTATTAATCATGAGGGGAAAACATAGTTAACATAGAATTAAGGTGCATATATTGAACAAGGCATTTCAAGCAGGATGAATATTTGATCTACGTAAATGTGTGTAGGTAGATAATATATTATACAATATGTATGCTACAGCTATAATGCCAGGGGCCTATGTTCTGTCTGGTTTTTAACTGAGATCAGATCTCTGAAAGTCTAAAGAGAATGAAGTATTAGTCAGTGTATTGGGAGGTTACCAGATTTTTTTTAAGCTGCTGCTGACTTTAATTTGTATTTAATTTGTAATTTTAAAAAATTGAAAGGGTGTTCAAAACTCCTGGGAGGGCACATGTTGTGATTCAAAGTCAAAATAAATTGGATTTAAATGAACAGAATGGTTAATACTGGGTACATGAAGGGCATTTGTCAAAAACAACCAAGGAAAAATAAACTATATATTCTTCTATACAAGACTTGAAAAGCCCTCCATTAAATGAACTATTTTAAAATTAGACTAGAGAATTAAATTTAATTCAAGATACTTTGGAGAAGGATGCTAAAATTAGATTGTGTGATTCTTGGCTATATGTACAGGTTTGGGATTGAAATTAGTCTGACTTATTCTGAATGCTACAGACTGAGGGGAGTAGCCGTCTCTAGTATAAACAACAAACATCAAGTGACCGAACATTCCTAAAAAGACAGTTTGTGTAAAGAAACGTTATGCCAAACTCTTTCCCAATTCTTTACTTACATTTCAGCATTCAGACTTAGCAGCACCTTTCTAGCTGTGAAAAAACAGGAGGATTGTGCCTGTTTTTTCAGAAGGGAGCAGAATGCAAGATGGATCAGAAAAATATTTTTGAAATTTAGCAAATGTCTGTAAATCCAGGAGTGGGTGGATGTCATTAACATTTCCCTGGGATTAGGGATTATCACTATATCAGCTGTGGAATACAGGACTGGTTTGCCAGGGGGGAAAAAGGCGGAAATAGGATGTATTTACAGTATCTCATGCTTGTATTTTCATATACTATCTGCAACATTTAATTTCTCTTGAATGTACCAAGATGTTCTTCTCCCCCCCCCGGAAATTTGATGGAATTCACTTCATTCTGCCAGATCTTCAGCATAGTTTTCAATTTTTTTAAAATTTGCAAGTCCCTAAATAATTTCAAGTGAAGGTGCGGACCCCTTTGGAAATCTTTATAGTCTGAGTACCCCTAGGGGACTGCAGCTCACACATGTTGAAACTACTGGTCTAGAGTCTAGTACAAGTTCCAAAGGGGTAGCTGTTTAGCTCAGCAAAACAAAGGAGTCCTGTGACACTTTTAAAGGCTAACAAATGTATTTATTGCATGAGGTTTCATGGGAGAAAAGCTCATGCCATAAATAAATTTGTTAGTCTTTAAAAGTGCCACAGGACTTCTTGTTTGTTTTCCTGAACTATAGTTACAGGCCACCCCTTTGGAACTGGCACACAAAATAGTGTACTAGACAGGCACTTTCTTTCTAGAGGAGGAAAACAAGAGATACTTTTTTTTCCTATTTATTTATTTTTTCCTTTCCCCATCTCCAGCTTGATCTATTTTTGCAACAGCAGGTTCAGGGGCTATTGCAGAGATGTGTAATGTAATGCTGGTTCTGCCTACAGTGTATTAACACAAATTTTGCAGTGCACTGCTTTCAAAACCAAAAGAAAAGATGCCAGTGAATGTTTCTGAAGCCCATTGAAGATGAGGAGGGTTATTTTAATGTCTGCTGGAGAAATGCTTCCCAACAAGACTATAAATAATATTCAAGTAGGAAATAGGTCTTATTAGACTGCTTAAGGTCACTTGTTCAAAGCCACTTCCACTTTGCCGCATGACTTTCCTTGCCCGTGTTTACACAGGACAAAGCCCAGCCCCAGGCACGCTGTCAACTGATAAAACATTTTGCAGCAGCCTTCGGGTACCTGTTCTGTAGAGGCTCTTATTTGGGAATGCAGGGCTATGCAAATTAGGTTGTGTGAAAGCAGGATTAAATGGAGACTATGGCTTCTTTTCCCATTACAACAGGTGATTTGACTTCAGGTTTCCCAGGGTTTGAACCTTAACAACTGCTCTGATTTGTTCCAAAGGGGCAGCTGTGTTAGTCTAGTAAAGCAAAAAAAGCAAGGAGCCCTGTGGCACTTAAAAGACGAACAGATTTATCTATCACATGAGCTTTCATGGGAGAAAAATCCCACTTTTCTCCCACAAATTCTCATGTGATAAATAAATCTTTTCAAATGCCTCAAGACTGTGTGCTTATTTTTGCTCTGATTTGCTCTTACTGTATGACCTGATCCCACGTCTTACACTCCTTTGCATTCATTTTCACCGTTTGTTAAATTGTCCCATCTTTGAAATGTCTGACAAAGTGGGATTTTCTCTCACGAAAGCTCATGTGATAGAT
>ML681993.1:34408395-34458386 GCA_007922195.1 Podocnemis expansa | reverse complement strand
TTTGAAGGGTCTGAGGAAGTGGGATTTTTCTCCCATGAAAGCTCATGTGATAGATAAATCTGTTAATCTTTTAAGTCTTTTTGCTTTTTTGGGCTCTGATGTGCTGTTACAGTGTGACCTGATCCCATGTTTTCCACTCCCTTGGGTAAACTCTTCCCCTCTTGGAAGGGTCTGAGGAAGTGGGATTTTCTCCTACACAAGCTGAGGCGAGAAAGAAATCCGTGAGTCTCCACGTGCCCCAGGACTAACCTTTTTTTTGGTTGCTGGGCTGGTTTTCGCTCCTGCCTGAGAGGGGCCCTGCAGCCGGCTCCCCGCTAGCTGTGGCCCGGCGAGGCTGGAGAGCCGCCGCCTCAGCGGGGCGCGCGCACTAACGGCCCCTCCGCGCGCTGCGGGCGGGCGGGTCGCGGGGGCGGGGCTCTCCCCTCCCCTAGGCGGGCCGGGGCGGCCCCCGCGCGCCCGGCCAGGGTGGGGCGGCTGAAATAGAGGCGGGCATGTGGCCGCGGCAGCCGCGCTCGCAGGGCAGGTGGAGGCGGCGGTGGATGGGTTGCGGGGTGTAGTGGCAGCTGCGGGATTTGCCGCCTCGCTCCATGGCTACGCGGGTGCTGCCCCTGAGCGCCCGCCTGGCTCCCTTGCAGCCGCAGCGCGACGAGCCGGTCTTCGCCCAGCTCAAGCCCGTGCTGGGCACCAGGGAACCGCCCATGTTCCCGGGCGAGGAGCTGAAGCCGCAGGCGGGCGGCGGCAGGATCCCGGCGGAGGAGATGGTGCAGGTAGGGCCGGGGCGGGGTGGGCGCCGGCCGTTGGGGGGCCCGGGGCTCGAACCCGGGGACGCGGAGCCGCCCGCGCGCCTTGGCAGCCGCAGCTGTTGCCGCGACACTTGCCCGGCTGCAGCCGCCTGTCTCGCGCCCACGCACGGTCATCTTGGACGGGGGGCGGGGGAGAGACTTGCTGGGACTTTTCTGCATGTCCCGGAAAACTGGCAAGAGATCCACATGCAAACAGCTGGAAGAGCTAAAAGCAGCCAGCGCCGACCGCAGCCTGCTTTCAGCGCAGGGACGGGTCTAATTTGAGGCTATTTCCAGCCCTTGACTCTTCCATCGGAGGGTTTCTTGGGCGGTGTAGGAGAGCCAGCAGGCGTGGGGACAAAGCTCGGCAGCGGCACCTTGCAAAGTAAAAGGGGAGCCCTGCCCTGCCCTGCCCTGCCCTAGGATCTCGGCTGTAGTCCCTCAAAAACCTCCTTATCTGCGGTGTGACTAAGATGAGGGGAAAGCGCTCTCCCCAGGATTTGATAAGCGGTGCGGTGAATATTAGTGGGATATATTTCAGTCTCTGGGGTTCAGCGATATCGCCTGAAAGAAGGCACGTTTCTGGCTTCAAAGCCAGCTGTCCTTGGCGTGTAAACAAGCGTTGGAAAAAGTAGCCTGGCTCCTTCAAGGCAGATCTAGATCAAAGACAAGACTCCTATGTGTGTTTTCCTTCTTGTCGCTGAGAAAAAGATCTTGAAATACACTTTTAAGCAGACTTTCCGTTTGTAAGCTGCTTTCTGTTTTTAGGGGTGCGAAATGGATTTGATATGACTGGGCTTTTTACAGGGCAAAGGGGAATGTAGCATTTGCCCGTTGGAAAGTACATGATAAATATTTTGCTGATGACTGTACTCTTAGTGTATCAGTCTTTCTCCGCCCACAGATTCCCAACTACCAGTACACTGTTAAGGGACTGATTTCCCTGCAGGAATTAAGGAAGGTTCCCTGAGGATTGGGGCTTGAACAGGAATGTGGTTACACTGATAACAAACTTGAGTCTAGATTTTAAAAATCGTTACTCTTTACACAAAATATAACTTAAATTCACCATCCTTCCTCATTCTGTAGTTTACACCTGCTAGAGCTTTTTTTGCCCCAGTAGGAAACGAAAAAACTCCTGAAGCTATATGGATCTAGAGTGTTTGAAATATTAGCCTTCAAAATAGTCAGATGAGGGCACGTTTTTTACAGTTAGCATTTCAAAGAGAAGCATGTGAACGCCCTGTAAAAAAAAAAAAAAAAGCATGTCAGGAAATTAATTTAGAATAGTGGCGAAATATTACAGAGTACAGAAATTGTGAGAACTAAGGTGTGTGTGTGTGTGTGTGTGTGTGTGTAACATGTCTTCTACTGCAAATATTATGATAAAGTATTTTAGTTGATGCATTTTAAAAATAAATATGAACATCCTTCAGCCTGATCTTGGCCTTTTAGGTTAGCATATCAATTATATTAGGCAGGGTTATTTTACTGTGTCTCATTCTATTTAAAACTTAACTCTATGGCAGAGATGGGATTTGCTTAACTATTCTAGTAAAAATATTAGTAACAGGTGTTTTGAGGCTTTATTTTTCTCGCTCTTGATGTCCTGTCTTGTTTATAAATTGGTAGCAAATCATATGGATTATGTGTTTTTGTTTTTTATTCAGACAAGATGTGAAATGGAGAAATATCTGACACCTCAGCTTCCACCAATTCCTGTCATCCCTGAACATAAAAAGTACAGAAGAGACAGTGCCTCAGTTGTAGATCAGTTCTTCACTGACAGTGAAGGGTTGCCTTATAGCATCAACATGAATGTCTTCCTGCCTGATGTTACTCACCTGCGAACAGGCCTCTACAAGTCCCAGAGACCTTGTGTAACCCACGTGAAGACAGAACCAGCCACCATCTTCAGTCATCAGAGTGAAACTACTGCTCCTGTCCCCACCCCCACGCAGGCTCTCCCAGAGTTTACCAGCATCTTCAGCTCTCACCAAACTCCTGACGTGAACAACATTTTCATCAAGCAGGAGCTTCCTACTCCAGATATTCATCTTTCTGTCACACCCCAGCAGGGCCAGTTGTACCAGCTCTTGAGTTCACCGGATTTAGATATGCCCAGTTCTAGGTCTCAGGCAGCAGTAATGGACTCTCTTAACAATGTTTCCATGTCATCAACCATGGCAGGCCTTAACACTCTCTCCTCAGCTATTCCACAGACTACAATGAAACAGTTCCAGGGTCTCCCCCAATGCACATACACGATGCCAAATCATTTTCTTCAACAGGCCACTTACTTCCCTCCTTCGCCCCCGAGTTCAGAGCCTGGAAGTCCAGATAGACAAGCAGAAATGCTACAAAATATAACTCCTCCTCCATCCTATGCTGCAACTATAGCTTCCAAGCTGGCAATCCAAAATCCAAATTTACCAGTGGCTATGCCAATAAATTCCCATAACATCCCAACAGTCAGATACAACAGAAGGAGTAATCCAGACCTGGAGAAGAGGCGTATTCACTACTGTGATTATCCTGGTAAGCTGTCTATCCTAATGGAGAATAATCTCCCAAATTTTGTTTTGTTTCTTAATCTTGCAATAAATCAAACATTGCTGATCACAGCCTGGGTGGAAATGACTGTTTTGGAAGGTGGGCTAGCTACAATTTAGATTTTTTTATTATTATTATTATTATTTTTTAAAATTTCCCCCAAAGCCAGATTGATCTGTATCATCTTTTCTTAATGTTTAGTAATTGTCACTCTTTTTGGAAAATACCTCAGTTCTTACTGTATGAAACACATCACACAAATTACTGCTCTGGGGAAAATGTTCTTGACTAAGTTAACTGCACAGTTTTGATATGCCTCATGCGTTGTTTTAAAATTTCCTTGATGTGCAATGGGCCAAATTGTTAAGGGTTCTGTTGAAGTCCATTGACGTGGACATAGGGTCTTATACTATAAACTGGACAATCTTCTTGATATGAACAGATAATGCGAGTTTTTTTGTAAACTTGTTGCCCAGTTGTCAACTATAATTGTCTTTAAAAATTGTCCAACCTCCCCTCCCCTAATACCCAAATATATGCTCCTCCTGAATTCCATCCCTTGGATGCTGGACTAAAAAATAAACCTAGTAGCAGGTGTTAGTCATTCCTTAATAAAATGTGTGATCCTAAATATTATATGTCCACATTGTGCTGAATGTATCTAGAAATACAGGGTGTACTATCTTGAATGTGGTAAATGTTGACAATTTTTGAGTGGAAAAATAAAAATCAGTGTAGAATTATGGTAAATAGTAGTGATATTGAGTAATAACCTGGAACGATCAGACCTACAGTCCTTTAGAAACATTTAAGAAAGTAATATTCAGGTGTTAAGTTACAGGTGTGGCTTCTTTGGTATAGTAGCAAAGGTACTTTTAAATGTGAACTCTCAATTGTATTGAGATTATAGCTGCTATCTTTGTGTAACAGGATAAGTAATTAAGGATACTGGAATCTTAAGTGTTGTCTTGTCTTTTGTCATGTAAAGCAGTCCCTTCATAAGAAGTGTCTATAGTAAATCATGTGAGACTTCAAATGACTGTGCTACCATAAGGTAGTAAGTTTAAATCTTTTCAGAATAGTACCTTTAACACTGGATGAGTGACTTTACAAACTAACCTAGAGCATCTTTTCCCCTCCTTTTTTTTTTTTTTTTTTTTTTTTTTTTTTTTTAGGCTGCACAAAAGTTTATACAAAGTCTTCCCACTTAAAAGCTCACCTGAGAACTCATACCGGTATGTACTTCCTTATTTATTCCATGCGTTATGAATTTTTTTAAAAAAAAACATGTTTGGTTTGCCATCTTTTCTTTCTTTGATATTGCAGAATGGGCTAGGTTCAAATTGATAGTTCAGTTAAGTCAACCAGCCAGCTTGGTCCATAAAAAGATGAAGTTGCCCCTTTATTCTAAAGATACTTTGTTTAGTTGCTCTGAATTCCTTACAGTAAACAGTTTTAAGAACTGAAACATGCAAAATATTTACTTTGAAATCTTCCATTTTTCTCTAAAAACCCATTAATGGAAAAATTATTTTGATGTTGGATTTTTTTTTACACAAGTCTCGATTCAAGCACAGTAGATAAGATAATATCAATATATTTAAATCTTCAAGCTCTCAGTTCTTCTCTGGCTTTTGTACTTTTAAATACTACTGCTAATGTATTAGACTACCTTTTAGATTTTTCTCCTCAGGTTTCAACATAGCGCCAACATTCTTCATGTGCTTTTTCCAGTATTAAACTTGCACGTTAAAAAACTAAACAGGTTTATATTTTTTTTTAAAAGGGAAAAGTGTCTTGTTTTTATTTCTTGGTGAAGAGAGTTCTGAAGTGGTAAGATTATGAAAAACAGTCTCAGGGTATATCACTTATAGGTTTGTGCCACAGAGTCTAGACCAAATCCTGTCTCAAGGTACATGTGTGCAACCTCAATTAACTGAGAACAGAACTTTTGTTCACTGACTTCAACACAAACTAAGGGTTCTCTTCTCTCAACGTGAATGAGAGTTACACACATGTATTGGTAAGAGAGTGGACTCATTCTGTGTAAATAGAGCTATGTTTTAGGTAGATGTCTTTTAAAAATTGGGTCACTGACCTAACAGGAAAACTGTTTGAACTGTTGGGGATAATTCTTGTACAGGGGACTTGATTACAATGAACCCTGGAAATGAAACAGACTTAGTGTTTTTGTTTTTTGATTTGTTTTGTTTTTTTAATAAGAACCTTAGGCTAGGAAGCTACTATTGTCGTCTTTTAAATCTGCTCCCCCGAATGTGTTCTTTAATATGAAATACTTAATGCGTGAGCCTTAAACCAAACGTACTACTTAACACAAAATGCTTTCAGTAATAGGCCTGTTAGCATTAACGTTGTGCTGTGTGAATAATGCACTGTTTTTTTTACCAGCAAAAGTCAAAACAATGCTTAATATGAGCAATGATCTAACAAAGTGTATTTCATCATTTCTGTGGGGAAAAAAAGGCCTTGTATTCAACGGCTACTAAGAGTGGATTGTTGGATTACTGTAAAGAAACTGAATATCTTTAGGCTAAATGTTACTATGGAAATCCAGTTCTGATAAATAAAGCAGTTATCTCTTACAGCCCCAGTAAAAATTGAAAGCAACTTTACAAAGGTCAGTGCTCTACATTGGCAGTAGCCTGCACAAGAATATTGTAACAAAATGTTGTGATACTTGTAATCAGTCCCTCATCACCAGCTAGTTTAATGAGACTAATTTTTTTCATGGGATATAAATGTGACTAATAAAATATAATACAATATTTCTTTCCCTACTAAATAAGCTGTAAAGCAAGAGTAGGTATTGCTGCCCCATTACAGCTTAGCCAACATTGGATTTAAAGTATGTAACTTGGCATCCTGCAGTGGTTGTAGGAACCGACAGAAAAATAAAGCTGAACATAAAATGGAATTTTACCAAGTTATTGTAACAATGGAAAATCACTTTTCAGCAGTACCAGTATTTGACTTTATTTTCTTTAAATACTATTGATTTTAAGAATTCTAAAATTAATATATTCTTGTATATACAGTGAAATATTCCCTAAATTGTGGTCACCTAGTATCTTTTGCTATAGATCAGTATAGTTTAATGTTGCTTTCCACTTTTTTACCTGTAGTCATTTGACTTCAGCAGTGTGATGAAGTGAACAAAGGTCAGGAAAGCTGATATATTTATAGAAACAAGAATGCTGCTTCAGATAAAATCTAGTGAATTTAAGCAAACCTTCAATACAAAGGGTCTTCTAAGGAGCTGAACTGAAGGGGTAAATTGTCCAGGGAGTTAAAGTACAAACATGTTAGTCAATTTCTTGTCACTCTACAGTAAAGGTAGGTGTGACTAAGTCTCTGACGCTTCTGATTAGCCTTTTGCTAATTCAAGATTTTTAAATGCATAATTAAACTATCCCAGTGTAGAGAGTTAAAAAGTGTCTGAACATGAGCATACCCTTTGACACTTCCAGGGCTGTATGAATTAAGGAACTGAAAGATTAAGGGCTAAATTCTGCCTTGGTAAAAATGAACACAACCTGCAGGAGAAGTTTGTGGAGATATCTGAAGGGCCTGATTCTCCCAAAAGTAAAGGGGGTTTGCCCTTGACTTCAAAAAGGGATGTATTCTATCTGCACTAAATTTGACTGTGCGTGCGAATTTATTTGTATAAATGCCACGCTTACTTTGTGCATCCCCTTAAACTGATTGGATTTGTGCAGTACTATTAAACATTTCTCTTTTAATCTTAAAAATACCTGTACTTTTATGGAGTAATTACCTTAAATTTAAATTAATAGGTGAGTCTCACATAATCCAGTTTAATAAAGTTTTGTGTGATACTCTTTCAAATCCCTTAGGGGTGTAGCAGACCTGTTTATCTGGCTAAACCCGTTCTTTAGTAATCATGGACCACTAAGGCTGTTTTCTCTTTATGCTTAGTTTCTTGACAATACCTTCTTAAATTGACTGCAATCTCTCTTTTCCCAAACAGCCCTCGCCCTCTTAAACGATCTGTCATTTTAAAATCAAAAGTGCCTGCAGCAAAGTTTGTCTGCCATTAAAAGTCAAGACAAACTTTATGCTTTTCCTTTGTATTGGAAAATCTCAGCCTTTTCACAGTATTTATTTAGCAGTCTTTCCCTCCTGAATGGCTTTCAATGAGTTTAATAAGACATTCTTTGAGAAATGTTATTTCTGAAAGATAGAATGTGAGCCATAGTCTGTTCTCATTTACATGTGAACCAGTTGTCAGGGTTTAAGCCTCGTTTAAATGAGGCCATAAGAAATGGGTGAGGGTTAAAAGTTCCATCTTACATTTTCTTTTTTTAAAAAAAGAATAGGTCAAGTCTAGCCACAGTTTCAGTAGGTGATGCTCACTTGATTGTTCCAGGGGCCTTTTTTCTCATCTACCCCCTCTCCCCCCCCCCTTTTTTTTTTTTCACTTGAATGGTTAGTCAAGTCACTGAGTTTGTTCTAGTTCCTGAAATAGGTATCTCTTTCTACGGTTAGTTACTTCAGTTCTTTTAAAATTTTGGAGGGAATTTTAATTGGTGATAAGCTGGTAGTCTCAAAACTGAACACAAGCAAACAAGGTGGTGTTGCCAAGTTACAAAAGATACAGGATGTATTTTTGTTTCATTCTCTGAATGATTTTGGATCAGGTGTCAAGCTCTCTTAGGTAACGTCTTAAAAGCACTACTCTGCATTATTTTACTAGCACAGTTTACCATTTGATCCTCAATCTTTAGCTAATTAAAATGAGTGGGTGCTAGTGTACATGTAGGAGCATCTGTCAGTGTAGATGGGTTTCTTCACTCTTTTATGGTGGTAGGGATTTTCTTCTAAAATTGATGTTAGTCATGAGACAAGTTTAGTTTAATAACTTGTATTGTGCAACCAGCATGTAATATGTTTTTGGCTTTTGTTAAATATATCTATTATAGGCTATGCTACAGTAAAATTACCTTTAGGTGCTATCATGAACATCTATGTGCCCAACTTGAAAAATGTGTCAAATGTCAAAAGCAGCTAATTGTGCATTATAAATACACCCTATTAACTTTCTTTCATGTTGTTTGAACATACGTCAACAGTTCCCTCATGGCCAACTGGACGTGATCTCCCCACCCCCGGCCTTCCACTAATACATTTGAGCCTTTTTAAACTCTAAAGTCTGAACTATCCCTGTCCTACAGCTCTGGACTCCTGTGCTTCATTTCTGTGAGCAGCTGACACTTCAGAGATGTATTCTCTTCTATTTAGAGGAAACTTTATCATTGTTTTGTACACATCAGGGTACACATAACTGAGGACATTTTTCAGCTGCATATTGGTTGTCTGTACACAAGAGTCTTTGTACAGGCATGTTCTCTGATCACATGGTGGGTTTGCCATTAATAGATGGATGAAATAGCTTCTAACATTAACTACAAAACTATCTATAGATCTAGCTTGTATGTGGTGATGGGAAGTGAAAGCCTACATACCTCGAGAAATGGCATTTCCTTAAATGAGTTCAACTCAATACTACAACATCCCTAATTACTACAGATGTTTATATAGAGTTGGGGCAACTGTTAACTTACTTATTTTATGCCTCAAGATATTAAACTTGCTTTTAATGTCTGGTTTCACGTCAGTAGATCCAGAATTGGACTCTGATGGTCATTCACGGTTGGAACCAGGGGTGCTTAACAGGCTTTGAGCAGTGCATAGGAATTGATATTCTTAAATTACTTGGCGGGGGGGTAGTCTGGTACTGTTTATAAACTACATTATATGTATGAATGGTGTGGAAATCTTGTCATGCTTTTGTGGCACTATACTTATATGTCCATTTGTTTTTGTCCTTCACTCTTTTTTGCTTTTTTCCTGCTCTACTCTATTTTCCCCTTTTGGTGCTGCATATTTTTTTCTTTCACATTTTAATCTTACTTTAATTTTTAATGATGCATGTTTTCCTCCAATCCTGCCTTGCCTGTTCCTTCTCTTTCAGTATTTTCCTCCTTTCCCAAGAATCCTCTTCTCTCCTCTCTCTCTTTTTTGGTAACCAGAATTAAGGGTTTAATATAAAAAGAAAACAAAATATGAGAGATGTTAAAGGGTCCAAGTGAATCACATACATACAAATGATTTAGAGTCCATAGGAAGCAAGTACCAGTTCTCACTTGCAACCCGTGAATGTATTTGGGGAAGGGCAGGAGGCCTGATAGGAGAGGCAATGGTGGGTGACTTGATTGCTTCCTATTAGAGGGGCCAGTGTTTGTTTGTTCTCCACTTAGGCAGGCTGAGGATTTTGTCACAGGGAAGACTGGTAAGAGGGAGCAGTAGGTGGGAATCTTCCCTTTTCCTTCTTTTGACTCAATGGAAAGGGGCTGAGGCTCAACCTTCCAAGACAGAAGGCTGATCTATACCCCTGTGCAATTTCAAGGGCAAAGGGAGCTACACAAGGTACTTAAAATGCCTTGCATATCTTCCCCCAATTACCTACCTACCTTTTTGTTCTTCTTACAGCAGTGGTCTTCCTTTTCTTCAACTCAGTGCTACTCCTTCTGTGGGGGTGGTCGGCAGCACTGGCTTTCCTGGTTGGTGGAGTGTGTCTTCACAGACCCAGTCAGGGAGATTGAGCTGATGGTGGCCAATTCACCATCATCAGTGAAGACCAGCCTAGAATGAGCATAATGATAGGCATTCACATTGTTCGTGGCCTTAGAAACAAAGGTGACAGAGACTGCCAGAGGGAGGGCTGGGTGACTGCTACTTCCTACTTCCCCAGAGGTGACTTGTATGGCTCTCCCTTGTCGTCATCATCATCAGTCCTGTGACACAAGTGACAGGAAGTCCATTAAGTTTCACAGCATCCCTGTGAGGTTAGGAAATGCCTTTGTCCACATTTTACACATGGGAAATGGAGGCAAACGGCAAATGAGTGATGCTGAGGGTCACACAGGACGTTTGTGGCTGAGTTCAGAATTGATCCCACATCTTCTGTACCTTATCCCACAATACTGTCCTGTCCATATACTGATTTCATTTGTAACATCTTGGAAAGTAGCAGCCTAGGTAAAGTAGAGCTACAAGGCAGGAAAAGCTAACCTCATGGCCATTAATACGCCTGAGGTGCTTGATTCCTAATTATCAACAGTTCAGTTTTTCAAAGCAAATTATTTAGTATGTGTGAAATATGTTAATTGCATGACAATTTTTACCTTGGAGATCTTCTCAGTGCCTGCTTCTCTTGGAAATAACTATAAAATGGTTTCATTTTCATTCATGTAGTCTACAGGGAAAGATTTTATGGCTTTTTACCTTTAGATATCACCACTTGATCACACTTTCAGATTAATTTAGGTAAACAGCTCTCATTGATAATGAGAATAATTAGAAATGGAGCAAAGTTAAAATAATGTTGACAAATGATTAGCTGATATTAAGGCAGAAATAGTGTCATCAAATGATGTTAGGCAGCATTGGAGATGAACTGGTGGTACCTTTTTTATTTTTGAGTCTTCCATTAGTGGCTTGTTTTGAGAAATGGAAAAGCATCACTATTCCTTAAAAAATACAATGTGAGGGAAAGTTGGCTGTTTGTTTGTTTTTTTTTGTTTTTTTCAAACTTTTCATGAATGATTGTGGGCCATGGGGGTTAATTGATTCAGCTCTTTATCTCCAGTTACATCTTTAGTGAAACATGTTTTACTATATATTATGCTTTTTTTTTTTTTTTTTGAGGCAATATATTACCAACATAGGCCTGAGTTGTGTTTTTATTACAATTTTCTGGGTGATTCAGATATATCAATCTATTACCCAGGCAGTTATATAAAAATTAATTAAAGGAAGTGTTGTCAGAAAAGTCATGCTAGTTAGGTTTTAGATTTTGTTGTATTTTAAAGCCCAACAATTTCTCTTCTTGATTAAAAGCCTAAAAATCTCTCTAAGCATGAAAGCTTAAAAACTGTTGTTTCTGTCAATTGCTCCCTGAGAGGATTAAACTTCATTTCCAGGATATTTGATTCCTGATAAGGCAACTGTTGACCTAAGAGACTGGCTTTAAATATAGTTTGTTTTGAGACTGACCAATGCACACAAATACAGTCCAAGATTCACAGCAATTGCCAATGATTAAAACTTTCCACTGTTTAATTAGACATTCCATATTGTAATTATGGTCTTGGATGATTGGATCTCCTCTAGTGCCGTGGAATATATTCTGAGGAGAACTTTATTGGTTGTTACTAGCTGTCCTGCACTTCCCATTGGTGAAAGATAAGAAACATTTAAGTAATGTCCTAGTTTAGTCTGAGTATATTGGTAGCAACATTCCTGTCCTGTCAGACAGCATTATTTATATTCAGTGATCTTTAACAACTCTGATTAGGGACATATTAAAACCTTTCGTTTTTGGCAAGTGTACAGTATTTTGCCTTCAGTTAAAGGAGGCATATTACTTTGGTAACATACTGGTTTGGTAACTTTTTGTGTATGCATATAATCAGTGGAGACATTACATTAAGGGGTATTTTTTTTTTTTCTTGTAGAAGTACCAGAGTTGTTGGTGTGAAAACTCCAAAACAGTTTTGGCACCCATACCATAGTTGAGGAAACTCTCTTCTCCCATAAATAACATGTAAATATATATGGAACAGATGGCATGGATTTATTATAAATCCACTTTTTAAAAATTAGCATTTCCCATCTTTTGTTTCTCTATATTCTTGAAGAGAGACCACCTCTGCACTAACAGATTGTTATGCCAGAGAGGAAATAAACCACTTCACAAGTGAGTCAAGATTCCTCAGTAATCCTAAAGCTGCATGAGATGTCAACAAAATAAGAGTGCTTCAGAGCTTTGTGGAATTCTGAATGTTTATTGGCTGATGAGGAGATAAAGTCTTCTGCATGTCTGTAGTCACAAAGAAAATGAAAAGTAGGATTTGATTGTTTTTTGATGTGCATTAGTTACTGAATACTAATGTTTTTCTTGTCCTATACATCTGTAGTAGATGATCAAATTTTGGTTAATTAAACAGTAGTTGGATCTTGCCTCTCCCCCCCCATCCCCCCCGTGTAACATTCCTGTCATATGGCTCTAAAATGCATTTATCTGATATGCTTATTAATTAACACCTATCCAGGCAGTTGTAGTCACACTTTGTTTTCCTATAATGTACTGTATATGTTATGTATCTTGTAAAAGATCAGGGCTAGAAGCCCTTGCTATAGCCTAGGTTGAGCAGCGATACACAAGCAGACTACTTTTAGTCAAGTCAAAGTGGAAGGTGGAAGAGGAGCTTAAAATCAGAACACCATAAATTTATAGAAAAGCTATTTCAAGTAAACTGAAAGATTAGTTCTAACCTATCTGACACATTGAGGCCTGTAATTTATATGGTAGCTAAAGCAAACTGGCTGTAAAGGGGAGAAAGGATATGAAAACTGCAGCTGTAGAAAAAATATCTATAACATAAGTAACTAGGTTATTTTACTGCTGTTCTTTCTCCAGTGTACTTATTATATTGTTTATCCATTGTCCCCTCCCACACCATTCTGTCATGTCTGAAACCAGTATGGAGTAGGGACCAGAATGAAATCCTGGCCACTTTTGAAGTCAGTGGGAATCTTACAATTGATGTTAATGGGGTCCAGATTTCACTTTGTTCTCTCATCTGTAGTGTAAGGCATCTACAACACTCTTGGAAACTGTCAAATATAAATAATTGACAATCATTTGGAAAGACTGGTATTGTTCTGTCAGAATGAGGCTGTTCTAAACACTTGGTGATAAGTCTCTTACATTGCATCATTGTGTACTCCTCATGCAACAAAACAATAGTCAGTGAGATAATGTGTCAGACTCTGCTCCCCAGTAGTCTTATTTTATGTACATTATGTAGGTTATGGGCAAAATATTAAAGCTTGACTACCTAAAGTTAGCAACCTGTATGAACTTTGTGGTTTTTGAGAGATCCTCAGTGCTAGAGCTGGTTGGGAACTCTTCAATTGTTTTTTGTTTTGTTGAGAAATTATGATTTGTTGAAAAAGTGGGGGAGGGGGTTGTGAAACAGAATCTGGTCAGATTTCCCTCCCTGGAAAAATGGAGGAGGGTCTTGAAATTGACAAAACATTGTGTTTTTGACATTTTCTTCATGAAATATTTGAGTTTCCTAGTTTGAAATGACTTTTAATTCTGAAGTTTTAAGTTAATTTGATTGAAAAGCTAAGTTGTTTTAAGAAGTCAACATTGTTTAAAATTGTCAAAACAAAATGTATGTTGACTTGAAATGCGTTATCAGGGAGAGGGGAGATCAGGTTTTTTTGTCCCCGTCCCCCCCCTCTGTTTTTTGGAATGATTGACTCTTCATGCTAATTTGAGATGGGGATGAAAGTTTTCCAACTCCCGAAAAATGTTTTCTTGTACATAATCTTCCACCTATTTGACAGCTCAAGTGGAAAGTAATAGGAGTTGCTGAATTCTCAGTGTCTTGGAAAACCATGAATTTAGGTGCTTGACTATAAACAGAAAATGGAAAAACTTACTGTGTGTGGCTTTTTTTCAAAGCTTTATTTTTAAAGATAAACCTATCCATATAACTAGCAAGTTGATTTAAAAATTCATTTTTGTCTTTAATGAAAGTATATTTTCTTGTATTGTCACTGGAGAATTCATTAATTAGTCAGAGCTGTTTAAATGGTGGTTTGCTGACATGGTTTAAATAGAGTAGGGTTCCTGAAATGTGGACCACCACCTTTCTCATTAGTGATTGAATAACATCCAGGTGGCATCTGCAAGAGTTGCTTGTATGGAGAACTAGTATTAGGAAAATATTCAATGTATTTTTAGTTAGCCAGTTAAATTAAAGAGGACTACCATGATATGACCAGATACGTTTCTGCAGTCACCAGCAAGAGCTTTGTCAGCCAAAGTTTGGGAACCACTTGGGCAGTGGGGATTAATGAAGTAGCAGAGAAGACTTGTATACTTGCTAGCATTCCTCCTATGAGAACATCAAAGCCTTCTTTTGACATCTCTGTAACCCACCATTAATATTTGCTTTAGAGACAAGTGAATTGCAAGAGTAAGTTTTCAAATTGTTTTATTTATCACTTTAAGTGCTTTCTCCTAAAGTGATTCCAGACTAGTTCAGCAGTCAACAAACCACTTTTAATCAGACTTAAAGTAAAATAGAAGCTTGCTTCATGTGCTATACAAATAGACTTTTTAAAGCTGAAGAATGGATACATATTAACAGTTGAACTTAAATATGTTTTTTGATGTGGAAGCCTAGCAAAATATTTTATATCAGTGACATTGGAAGGAGATTATGCAAAAATCCAATTAAATGTATGAAACCTCTATCCTGTTGAAATATAATTTAACAGAAAGCAGTTCTGTTTCCCAGAAGTGTTGTGTATAATATTTCTGGCTTCAGAAGAAAGGGCTGGAGTGTACTATTTGGCTAGAAGTCGGTACCAGCTTCCTCCATGGTGTTTTACTTGAACAGTGTTGACATTTTAACAAATCCCATGGAAGCTCCCCTGAAGTGGAGGAGTTAGCTGTTTTTTGCTTTTACAGTGAAATGTTTGTTTGAGACAGTGGTGGTGATCCAGTAACTCAACTGTATAGTGCATTGGTCTTTGATCAATGGCGTTCTTGGTTTAACATCCTATAGAAGTTGTAAAATGGTGGAGGAAATCAAATGTTTCTGAAATTTTACAGCTACTGTATTTCACATAATGCTTAAGGTAAACAAATTTTACATTACTGTGTAGCTGGTGAAAATAGTGGATAAAGCACTCAGTTTCCCTTTTTTAAAACAGCCGTCTGCTCATCTAAATTCAATATAGCAAATAGCTAGCATTACTTTTTAAAATGTATAATTTGAGGCATATTTTAGTTGCCATGGGAACTGAGGTCATATTCTTCTTTCCTCTAGATACAATCAAACATGTCCATAGGTTCAGAAAGATAAAGCAGTACTAGGGCTAGTTTGTTCTTTTGCTCTCTTTTAAACAAGTGTTTAATAATCTCCATTTTAGCATGCCTTGCTCATTTCTCGTCCCCGCCCAAAAGAAAAACATTTCAAACTGATTCACTTCAAGAACTTTCCAACAGAAACTAGTATCACTAAAAATCTATTTGCATTTCACTTCTCAGATTTCTCCAGAATAAGCTGGGCTTTCACACTGGAGCTAAAAATACATTTTCCAGTATTTCAGTTCTTACACTGCTAACCACAGTGGGGTTCAGGGCAGTTTTATGGCTTTAATTTCTAGTATGTAAAAGTAGTAGAGTATTTTAAAAAAAAACAAAACCTGAAGTGCTTATTCAATCTTGTCCATGTGCCCACTCAATGAAATTCTTCACAGCTCAAGTCTGGAGAAGCTAGGGTGGGGACTATGGCAGCATGGGTAGGGGTGGCAGCACATGTTAAGTATTCCTCCATAACCATAACCAGCCATATTATTATGAATCTTCCCACAGTGTTGTAAAATGAGAGCATAATCAGCAGCAGGGAGGGTAGGCTGGGAACAGCTGATGTTCCCCTGGAAATTTGGTGTGACATCCTGGATCCACTGAAGTCCATTGAGGTTTTTTCTGTTGAATTCAATGAATTGAGATTTCACAGGGGTATCTAATAGTTTATGCCCATCATGGCCATGTAAGGTACCTGTGGTCTAGACCAGTGGTTTTCAACCACTGTGTTAGTGTGTCACCACATAGTGGTGTCTGGGTTTGACCTGGGGGTGTGTGGGCTGGTGTATCCTGTAGGGTCATGTAGCCTGCCAAGTGTGAGACCCACTGGTCTACACCCAAGAGCAGGAGTTCTTAAGCCCTTCAGTGTTGTGACAGATTTGGGAGGTTTTCCTACCATACACAATATTCCTCTATACCTCATCACTGTTGAGGCTCCTTTGCTGCCTAGGTGCCAATTCCCCCCCCCCCCCCCCCGCCAGCACTTTCAGCAGTGGCTGACATTAGAGCCCCTCCCCATCTTTGGGGGGGGGGGACTGCCTTTACAGGCAGTTTTGTCAGCAGGAGCCTTGAGAAGTGGCCACCATGAGCACTTTTGCTGGCAGCATTTCAAAGAACAACCTGCTGCTGCAGAAAGCTACCATCCTTTTCAGTTTCATGGTACCTCTTATAGGGCCACCAGCCTGCCATCTCAGCTGTCCTTGCGGCTTTCTTTTGGCAACAAGGGGAACTTTTGGCAGCAGGCTGATTTGCAGCCAGTGCGTCATGGCATGCCAATGTGTCATCAGCCCTAAACAGGTGTGCTATGGAATTCTTTGACACAGTACATGTGAGAACAGATGGGGGGAAAGCAGAGTTGGCTTCTGATTGGCCATCTGCCTCACTGTTGTACTGCCTTCAGAGAGCAGCCAATCAGAGTTCAGTCTCCCCCTCTCCCCTCCTCTCCTCCTGTGTGAACAGTAGGTTGGCTGTCCTGCAGCAGCTGGCTGTGGGTGGGGAGAAGAGCCACTGGAGCTTGGGTTATGCTGCTGTAGAGGTGAGGTTGGGAACCACTGGACTACATAGGCAGTTTTGTGGGTGTGGATGCAGGACAAGGTTCCTTTCCTGGTTTTTAGCCAGCTGTTCTGTGTACACAACTCCACGGTATCTCTTCCAGTTAGCATTATTTCTTCCCTAAAAAAAATACAAAAAACCAAAAAAACTACCCCCCAAAACAAAAGGAGTCCTAAAAATTCTTCAAATGATGGGTCCTTCCCCCTTAGTGTCTCCCACTCAACTCCTCAATGCCTTTTTTTCCTCCCCTTTTGCTATCTACAGAGCAAGGCTGGGACCCCTGAGGTGATGAGTACGTAAAGGCAGGCTTTAATATAAGACTGGATTAAAGGAATACACAGATTTACCAGAGAGCCACGCTATCTAGGCTGCTATTTAGGCTTTTAGAAAAAAGGCAGCAAAATAAAATGCGTGTTTTTAAAAAGTGTTTGAAGTCAGATTTCTCAAAAGTTTATAATGTTCTTAAAGAAAGCATTTTTGTTGGAAGCATACCACTTCTGTGGAACTAAAGCTTCTGTTTTACCCAAAAGCAGACCTATCCTGTACTGGACATAAGTCATTTTATGCTTTTGGGATTCTAATACATACTATTGGTGGTACTTCATATGTCAGGTTTACATATAACCTTGTTTAATCTACAGCAGGGGTTCTTACCCTTTTAAAGGCCCCACACCCCCTACAGCAATACATGAGAACCCCCCATCCCCACCAGAAAAATTTCATCTCTCATGATGACATCACATTTGAAGTATATTGGGTTGGTGTTCTACGCTTAAATTATATGTTACTTCATATAATTGGACCTTGAACCAGGGTGCAGGCAACCCAGGTTAAGAACCCTGATCTACAGAATGCCTTGTCTGGGACATAGCTATGACCACAAAATGATGGCTTACCCTGCTTATTGGCCGCAGTCATACTGAGGGCTAACAAGTTGCAGCCTACACCATGGATCTCAAACATGTGGCCAGCAATGATACGATCATTACCGATGTTTGTAATATCATTGTATTGAAAGGTTTCAGTGGTGCGGCCCTCAGGCTAACATACTAATCCTCATGGTGATTTGAGTTTGCGACCCCTGGCCTAAACACTCTTCTGTTGTTAATGGAAAGGATCTCGTTGAGTACTTGGAAGCTGGATCAGACCCCACAAGCATGTTTCTCTGAAAGGCTGATATGCTTCAAGGGTGATAGCCATATCAGTAAATCGTGGCTGTCTTGTGTCCAAAGAGATTCTGTTCAGTGTGAATGTGCTGCCAGTATGGAGTTGCTTCCCCATTTGTGAAGATGAGGTTGTCTTTCCTTTTGCATTAGGTGAAGAGTTATTAGGTTATCATAGAAGACATCCTAAACTGTACAAGCAAGATAGATTTTATCATTATATAATTTATTTATAGAGTCACTTAGTTTTTCTGCTGCCAAATAATAGTACCTTAGTTTTTGCTGAATTGCTTAATCTCCTAACATGGAGGTTCTTATGCTGTGTTCTCTGCAGGCTATTGGTGCAAAAAGAGCTGTTTGGTCATGTGGCACATTTTCTTATTTGCACCTACTAAATATACACTAAAATACTTTCCTAATAGCTGCAGCTGATTCATGAGGACTGTTTGTTGGATGTGAATGGGAGGGGAGAAGGTTCATGAGATCAAATTAAGGAGGGGAGGTGATTTGCAAACTGTTCTGGTTGGGATGAGGTATTTTGACCAACATGTTCAAATCTAGCTGCCTGAAGTTGGGCACTTCAGTCCATATTGAGTACCTTTATAAACGTGGCCAAATTTTTCAGAGGTATGCTGTTCACTCTCACCATCTGTGCAAGTTAAGCAGGAACTTGGCACCTCTGAAAATCTGGCCATGTAAGCACCTAATTCTAGATGTCCAATTTTGAAAATTTGGGCCTGAGTCTTTCATGCGGCCTTCTGATTCAGGACAGCTGTTTGTTGAGGAAAGCAACATTTTATTGAATTTGACCTTTTTGTTTTGGAAAATACTATCGCATTTGTCATGTTTTGCATCGCCATCCTGGTTTTACTTACACACATCAGAGCCTCTTAAATCTCTGTATTATAAAGAATCTTGCAACAAGCTTTCTTCCCATTCAAACTAGATCTTAAATACTTCTAATGCATGACTGGAAAACGCACAAATTGATAAGTTACAACTCAGGACAGATGTAGAATGATGCTCTCTCCTCTTATAGTGAGGTTTTCAAGTACAATGTAATTTTATTCCTATGTCTATTAACTTTCTGTAGTTCAGGTAAATCAGCTTATGTTGCAGCTCTCTACAGGGGTGTCTGCTTACCAAAATGTTTAAAGAATAAAGTTTTTTGCGAACTTGTAGAAAAGGTTAACTTATGAGCATTACGTATAGCTGAACATGCTCAGGAACACTCTCCCTTCCTCCTCACGTTCCCTCCCCCCAACTTAGAAACCATTGGTGTTCATTACAAGCACTCAATCATTTTTCTCTTGTGGAGTCATAGCTAACAGTCTGTTTTATTTGTGTTCCCAATGTTTCAGGTGAGAAGCCATACAAATGCACATGGGATGGCTGTGACTGGAGATTTGCTCGATCTGATGAGTTGACACGTCACTACAGGAAGCACACTGGGGCCAAACCTTTCCAGTGTGCTGTGTGCAATCGCAGTTTTTCTCGTTCTGACCACCTGGCTCTGCACATGAAGAGACATCAGAACTAAACTCTGGACTCGTCCTGGAGGGCTGTTTGTATCTATGCAATTTCCCAGTGACTTTCAATATACAGTTAGAATTAGTTGAATTTTTGACAGTGGACTATCCATAAAAAGTCTCCAAAGAAACTGGAAATGTATATTTTGTATATTTATGAGGAAACAGGGAAGACACTGTATCACAGAACCAGAGTGGTCAGTCATTTTATTTGCTCTGATCGCACGTGTGTGTGTGTGTGTGTGTGCGTGTGTATATATGGCTTTAGTCAGCAGATTTCATCTCAAGTATTAACGTCTCAACACATTGCATCATTATATATAATTTTCTTACGGTGTTTTGACCAAAGCACTGTCATCATTGTGGCAATGTTTAGTAAATGAATTAATGGGAGAGCATAGATGAATGAATACAGAGGACAAGCCATGAATTGTAGCCTGTCAGGTTTTTACTGGACATGTTTAGTACTTGTGTGGTTTTTTTATTAAGTCTTTCTCTGGAGATAAAATGTAGAGAAACAATCATAAACAGCCATAGAACAAAATGTTTGTTCTGTATGTTGCATGTTTGCTATGACAAAGATTTTGTAAATATGCAAATCAGCTTTTAAAATTTATTATGAACATTTTCTAGGAATTGTCTGGAAAAATCAAGATTTTACATTTGATATTATGGCACATTTATAATTACATTTATTTAAATACCTCTCAACATTACCAACTTCATTTTATTTTCTGGAAAAAAAATAAACTGTCCATTCAGACGTTTTGTACCATAACATAAATGTTGTGCACTGACTCTTCAAACCATGACCGAGTTGTCAAAATGCTTGAAAGGGCAAAACATTTAGAATGAACTGCGAATGTTGGAAGCTTAAATAATGAGGATAGTTACAATATACGGAATGTTAAACCTCTTACTATAAGCTAAACTTAGTATCACTTTAAAAAGAAGGATTTAGGATGCAATTTTCATGTTAAGCTGGTTTAGCACCACTATGATCTAGTTTCATGTGAATGTTGCATGCAGTTTACCAGAAGGTAAAGGATACAGTAATTTTAAGTAAAATTGCAGTGCAGTTTAGTTAATCCACTGTTCACATTGACACACAGGACAAAAGTCACTGTTGACATAAATAGATGCAACTGAAGTTAATGGAGGTTTGCCTTTTTTTTTTTTTTTTTTTTTTTTTATGCCAACAGTGAATTTAGTCCAAAGTGTTTTGTCTTGTAATAGGGCCAAAAATGAGGTCATGCTTTGTTCAACTTGGCCGGAATATCTACAATGTAAAGGAAACTTGTAATGCATACATACAATCCACAAGCTGTGATTTTTGTGCTGTCAACCAATAGGTGGAATAAACAAACAAAAAAGGGTCTCAAAGGAAAACATAGCTTTGTTACAACTGTTGTTTGTCTTTATTTATTTTGTGGTATATGGTATACTTTTTTTAAAGGCCATTTTACATACACTTGATAAATTATCGGTTTTTTTGTTATAGTTAGAAACATTGCTCTTAAATGTAAATAGTTGACAAATGATGTAAATAATTTTGTAAGGCTTCAAATGTTTATACATGGAAACATGCATACTTCGGCTGCTGTTTTGCTTCTTTTTCCTTACCCTGACCTGTTATTTTTGTATTGTGATATTTCCTATGCAAATGATGGAGCAAAAAGCTGTATAGTTGCAGAGTGTTTTGAGAGAGAATGAAATGGTTTATATATAAAGACAATTTTTTTTGAAAAATAAAATTAAGTGCCTAAAATTTCTGCATTCTCTGTAGAGTTCCTCATTTGTGGATTTGCATATTGATTTTCAAACAGGAGATTTGATAGAGTTCACACTAGTTTTCCTTGCAGGGACTGTCATTTTCTTCTTGGAAAGTACCTAGCACATCCTGGGCTCCACCAAGATCAGACAGCAAACATGAAGTGATAAGAATTACCTTACGATTCTGTTGTGGTTTCTGTTACATCTCGGTCCTGCAGTTCTGTCATTTCACATGGATGATGTATGCTATCACTCACCCTCTCCTCTCCATCTCATGATCTTTTTCTGTTGAAGGAAAGCAGGTTAATCATTCTTTATGTATTTTTGAAGAAATGTTAGTCATTTCCTTCATTCTTCCAAATTTAAAGAAAACCAGCACATATACTTGAAAGAAAAACAAATTATGGTAGAGTTGATGTAGTAGGATTTTACACTTAACATAATATGCATTTACAGTCCCATAATGGGGAAAAAAATCTCAAATGACTCAATCTTCTGAACGTCTCTGGTGTTATGCAAATTAGATGAACAAACTGAAATCCAGTATGTGTCAGGATTCAAACAAATGGATAGCAAATCAAGGCTTGCAAGAGAAACTGCAGAATTAGTGGTGTACAAATTTGACTCTGAAGTCAAGACTGAACTTTTCCCATTACAACAGGTGATTTGACATCACCTTCCTATATATGCTGTTCCCTAGTGTTTGAATCTTAACTGCTTTGATTTGCTGTTAGTGTGACCTGATCTTACAATTTTGCTGTTCCTTGTATTTATTTTCCTCCCATTCTGTATGTTTCCCGATCTTCAAAGTGACATATTTCTCCCACAAAGGCTCATGTGGTATATAAATTTGTTTAATCTTTAAAAGTTTCACAGGACTCCTTGTTTCTTTGGGGTTTTTTTCCGCTGATCCTCCCATGAGTTAGGCGGAGAAAATTCTTGCTCTGGTTCCCATTAGACTAATATTCCCCTCCCCCCCCCCATTCTCCCATACGTCTTCCCCATCATGTAATCACAGGCCCAGTCATGCCATGGAAACAACTGCAGTGCAAAAAGCTAATGAAATGATTATTAGTGGAGAAATCATATAAACTGTAATTCTGTATAACTACAATGACCAACTGTCATTGGAGAATGTATTTACATAATGAAAATACACTGGAACTATGAGTCATAACATGACACATACCAGAACTAAACAGTGAAACTTTCTTTACTCAAATATATAACTCTGGACTCTTGTCTACGGTGCATGGTACTAAGACAATTATCCAAATAATGTTTTGTTAACTCTATTCCAGTGTAAAAATAAGCTGCTTCTAAATAAGAGAGTGACTGATTTGCTCCCAAAACTCAGAAAAGCACTGGTGTGAAAGGAACTACCATGTGGTTGTTTTGAAACAAAGGCAGTTAAGTACTTTACATGCTGAAATGTCCAGTTGCACACGTTATGGCTCTGCATAAGGTAAAGGCTGCTCCAGATGGTGTTTGGGTATCTTCACTGGCAACATGATTCATGGTGTCCTCTTTTGTTCCTCACATCATGCAATTTCTTTCTTTTACTTTCATCTCTGCTTGGTGCTCAGGAAGACTTCTGTGTGCTCTGAGCACTGCTGAATTGGTGGAGTGTATCTTTAATCTATTTTGTATATAGAAGTATTACAAACATCTATAGTGCTGTGAGAAGTTTTGCCATTGGCATCACTGGGGGCACAATCTGGCCAAATTACTATTACTTCAACGAATTGTATTACTTGTAATACTAGCCTATCACTTCAAAGAAGTCTTTGAGACTACGACTACACTAACAAAAGTAGTCCAGATTAAGGAGACTTAATCCGGATTAATTTGATCCCTGTCTACACTAGGCTTTGCCTAATTCGAACTAAAAAGTTTTTAGTTCCACTTAGTTCAAACTTCAGGTCAAACTAGCATGATGCAGCTGTGCTAGTTTGAAATAAATAAATTTGAACTAACCACATTTTTTTTAGTTGACACTAAAAAGTTAGTTCAAACTAACTTTTTACTTTGAACTGAAAAAACATGGTTAATTCAAACTAAAAAAAATGCAGGTAGTTCGGACTAAGTCAGTCCAAACTATGCAGTTAGATGTAGAAATAGCCTGAGGGAATTAGTCACTCCCTGAAAGCAGCAGAAACGCCCTTGTGGTTATATGTTTAATAAGCCAAAAAAATTACTTGGCATTTTACATTTGCCATCTCCACTAAGCAGATCAGCCACGTTTGGTGCTCCACATCATTATGATTGGTGGGGCTGTGGGTTTGGGGCTCTGACTTCCTAAATCAGGCTATTTGAGAGGCTTATAGCAGACAGAGAATAAAAACCAACATTCCACTATTTGAGAGGGGAATATACATATGAAACAACATTGCCAAGCTTGTTGACATGCAATTACTATGATAAATCTGGATGAGCTAATTATCCATATAAATATGCAGTGTAATCTTGAATTCTGGTAAGCTGTTTGGGTCAAGGATATGCTTTGACAATGACTTCTGCTGGCTAGTGATACGTTTATATAAAAGTACCTCTTTTTGCCAGTTTTGAATTTCATTCAGTTTCTATTCAGCAGTCTCTAATTTTTATATTAAGAGAGGATGATTGAAGTTTCAATGTAACTGCTCTATACCATTGATGATTTTGTATACGTTTAGCATGCCTCCAATTTGTCTGCTCTCTAAAGTGAACAAGCCCAGTCTTTGCAATCTCTCAGTACAAGAGTTTTTTTCCATTCCCCCAGTCTATTTGTTCACTCACCCAGCTCAGAACACCTTCAGTTGTTACAATAACCTTTTTGGGCTGGAGTGACCAGGACAAAACACAATATTCCAGGAGAATCAGTGTGTGTCAATGATTTTTATATAATCTTATAATATTTCTGTACTTATTCATCAGTGTCCATGGCAAACTGCCAGATGATCTAAGTGGGTACAGGCCTTTGTGATTTATAAATGATCTTGATGTGTCAGTCTTTGTTGCTGAACTATTAAATGTAAAATATATCTACATCTTTGTGGATAATTTTAATAATTAAAATATTTTCAGTGGCCCAATACATATAACAACATTATTACATACTACATTGGCAATTATATTTTTAATAATACAACAAGTATTAAGTTTGGAATGCTCTAGTTTGTAAATGCACTTGATTAAAGTTTGATTTAACTATTTTTATTTACTTTCTATTAATTTATTTTGGTGCATGGCAGCACTAATTTGCCTGGCGAATCATCATGAGCTTAAAGGGGGAAGACACTCTGGATAGTTGCTCCTTGCTTCTAGCCTGTTGTCGCTTACACATAACCTGACTCAGGTGGTGGACACACGCACAATAGCTTCTGCTTTAACAGAAGAATGATAGCATGGAATTGGTTGTTTCTACCTTCATTCAGCAGGTTTATCCTAACACAAGGGGAAAACTGAGCTCTTATTCTCTGCTGCAACATCCACTCTACTGGAGGAAATACTACAGTGACATTCTGTTTCCAATCAGTATTTTATCCCTTTATTCTGGTGTCTTACTAGAATACGTATTTTGGAGTCAAAATTCAGGAGCAAAACTAAATTACATAGAGAAATGTACTTGAACAAGGCAGGTGAAAAGATGTTTCTGTACGTGACCACATATAGTTGTAGTAGATGGAATTCTGGATTGATATCCCAAACATAGCTGGTCAAAACATAGTTCCTTTTCCTTCCTAGCCCCAGCTCATACCCCATTTTTGACCCTATGCTCTCAGACACTGGCCAGATCTTACTGTTCTGTCCCATCCCAGCTCTATCTATGAAAAGGTATTAGTTCAAACTTCACACAACCCTATGCCTACATGAAACTCAGCCCACCACTATTGCTCCCACCAAGTGTCCTCTATCACATTTCCACCCCCCCCACCCCTTTCTGTCTCTCCACCATGGCTCCCTGTACGTCAAGTACATTCAGGTTTTAAACAGTGATTTGTATCAAGTTTAATAGGGGAATTGGAATGTGATAAGTGAGATTGTGGTAAGAATTGTGTATACATGGGAGATGGAGAAGCAGTGGCAGGGGAACCTAGACTGAAAAAAGTAACCTGGACTTGTTTGGTTGGTTTTGAATAAATTTCTGTTTGTTTGCTCTTCTGTGTTTGACCTGTTTTAACCAGTTAGGACCTAGGGCTGTACAGGGCTGGTTGAAGGATGACTCAGTGTCACAGGGACTAAATATGAACTTGGTAAGTAACTTTTTCTTCTCTGTTCATTTATCTTTAGGGCACAAAATCACAGCATTGGCTCAATGTTCATACACTCTGTGCTTCTCTCCCTGTGCCGTATGGTATAAAATGAGGCAAACTTCCTTTTCTTCTATGTGTACAGTGCTTGTGTTGATATGTATGACACACTGTAACTATGCACATACTTACAGTTGCACACAATTTAATTTTTTGAGCATGGATCTCAGGCATCTGAATAGAGCTTTTTCTTTCCCACAGGACTGACCAAAGTCATGTGATGCCAAAGGGGATTCTCATACTTCTGAGGCAACAACTCAGAAATTTTCAGCTGTTTTCTGTGCAGACATAGGTTTTTCAGCCACCCTTTTTATTCTGAGCTGCCATATCCACATTTAACTCCCTTTTAGATTATTGCATCATTTTAACAGCTTTGGCTGGAGGACTATCTAGGACAATGTAGTAAGACTCTTTCTCACAGACGAACAGAATCACGTAAGTGGATTTGTCACTTTTCCTGCCTGAGAAATGAAAATGCTGAGACCTCATTCTCTAAATGATTCCCTCAATGGCCATTTTAATTTCCAGTCTCATTAGTTATAGTCTAGGCCTGGAGTTTTTTGTTGTTGTTTCTTTGAATACTTTTCTTGTTTTGCTTTCTTTGTCATGATCTGTCATTATTTAAGAACTTAAGGACAGGCCATATTGGGTCAGACCAATGGTCCGTCCGCCTAGCCAGTATCTTGTCGTCTGATGGTGGCCGCTGCCTGATGCTTAAGATGGAACATACAGAACAGGGCAATTACTGAGTGACCCATCTCTTGTCATAAAGTCTAATTCAACAGTAACAAACAAGGTCCAGCTTCTGCATCTCACAGGCCTAGGGTGAGCCACCAAAAATCTTTTCCTGTGGATTTTCATAGCACACAAACCAGTGGTTAGCAAAAAAATAAATAAATAAAGAAAGAAAGAAAGAAAGAAAGAAAAAGAGGCAGGAAGTGCTGTGGCACTTGACTAACAAATTTATTTATTGCATGAGCTTTCATGAGAGAAAATCCCACTTTGTCAGACGCTTTGAAGAAGTGGGATTTTTCTGCCATGAAAGCTCATGTGATAAATGAATCTGTTAGTCTTTAAGTGCCACAGGACTTCTTGCTTTTTTTGCTGAACTAGACTAACACGGCTGCCCCTTTGGAACTAAACCAGTGGTTAGACTTTTTCCTTAAAAGCGCTGAACAACCTAAAGCTGTGTTACTGAGTCCAGTGTGGAAAACAGGTGAGGGGTCATTTAGTACCTCACAACATTGTGCCCTATAGTTCATGCTGAATTGGGTCCTTCACTTTTGCTGTCTTTCAGAGAGTGGAATGACGTTTAAAAGTCATGCAATATTGAAAAGCCATCAGGTTTCTTTGGCCTTCTGTCAGTGACAACAGCAAACTTTTATTTTAAAGAACTATTAAATGTACTTTTACTTTGAATTTGAAATTAGAGACAGACTAAAACCTGAATTCAAATACTATTGAAGAATACTTTTGTGAGAGTTTTTGGATTTAAATCTCTGAATCCAAATCAGCCCTTTGGAGGATTCCACAGAGGAGCAATTTTCCATTTCTGTTCAAGTGCAGAAGGATAGTTTTTGGTCCAATGGAGCAAAAAATCTCACAAGAACCACCAATCTTACGAGCTTGCTATCTTGCAGGGTGTCAGAAATCTTGCAAGATTTTGACATCAATGCTAAATCTGAATCCTAGTCCTGACTGAACCCTGGTATTCTGTGGAATCCTGATTTGATTTAAAGGTATTTTTACAGTCATCTATAATGGCAGCATGATATGGATAATTAATAAACAGCAGTATTGGGGAAAAATACTTCAGTTGAGCCTCCATTTGGGGTGGATTGTTTTTCTTCTCATCATCAGCTCACAGCTACACAGCTAAATAGTAGCAATTTCCTTTTAAAATCATTGTTTGATATTTATTAAAATTACCATGCTTTTTATCATGCAATAATTGTTTCCCTAACATTGCATTTTTTTTCTCTTTTGCTGTTATTAGGCTGCAACTAAGAATTGTTCCTGCTTTGAAGAACAAATGGGTAAATCACATTGAATATCCCCTGGGGAAAACTTACCTCATTTCTGAAACATTAACAACAGCAATCAAATGAAATGTGAGCATTTTAAGAGTACATACCATGCCTTAGGACATTTCAGCTAATTTCTTGTGTAAAGGAACTTTTCAGTAATGTTAAAGAAGCAAAAATATATATAAAAAAAAAGACAGCCTTGCCTATTACTTAATTTTACCATGTGCCATATGCAAAGAAATGTGTGAGTGCCCCTGCTAATCTTTTGTCTATTTATAACTAGCTTTGCATATTGATATTGGTTAGGTTATATAGTTTAATTGATAGATGCTCCCTAACTTGTTCATGATTGTTCTGATGTTGGTGTTTTGAGGCAGTCCCCTAGAGAGCGCCCCTTGTTGCTTCCTGTGAGTGTCATTCTTTGTGCAAGCTGAAGGGGAAAGCAGCACAGTTAAGTGTGTTAAATGAAGTTTGCTGATCTGAAGCAAAGCTGTATATGATGCTTTACCAGTCTGTAAATCATTTACAATGTGCAGCTGTTACTCACCACTCTCATCAGAACATAACTACACCTGTGAACCCCACATGGCTGAAATAAAGGCTGAAACTAGAGCAATTATTGTAATAGGAATTTTAAGTTCTTCTGGTCACACAGATGAGGTTCTGAACTGTTTGTGCTGTCTCAGAAGCTAAACAGAAATTTGATTATTAGCCAAGTTCTGTAGCCCAGTTAGATTGTAGAAATTTCCTAGCTCTTTCCCTCATCTCAATAACTCTAATAAGAAAAATCTGATGTCTGCTCAGAGAAGTTATTGGGTGAAATGGACAAATGTTCCTTCTCCCAAGTGCTTTATTTCTGACATAGAGAGTAAATATTAGCATTAACATTTCATAGAAAAAGACTGACCTTACAGCATAGTCAAAATATGAAACAGATCTGTGATCAGATATATATACACCCCATTCAGTCATATTCTTGGTGGGATTGGCTTAGGGATAACATTAGGATTGAAAAACTACTAGTTCAAATTCTGACAAATTCATTTCAGTCCTTGGGAAGAGAAACAGATCATTCTTTAGACTGTTTTGGGATCTTTAGACCAAGATCTTGTAGGCTGTGTGTGAGTATGAAATAGCATTTGTGCTGGTACTTTGGCCAATTGTTTTCCTCCTTTGCTGAGCTGTGGGCAAGCAAACATCTACCTAATGTAATACAGAAGTAAAAGAGGCCATAAACTATTAGTTTTCTTTAGACCACCTGTAACTGCCCTCTCAGGAGATCAACAAAAATTATTTGCTTATTGAAGGTGGCCAAGGTAGCACAGAATTGTACCCATTGTGTTTAGAAATACTAAAGTAGATGTATAGTCTGACCTCTTTATACGTGTTGTTGCCTGATAAGTGGGGATATGTGTGTCTCTTGTCTGGATTTCACTTTATTGTAGTGTGTTGCTATAATGTCCTAAAGGGAAACATTTTCAAAGATCCCATTTTCAAAAATGACTTATGCACTTAGAAGCCTAAATTTTGTAGGAAGTCTATTGGTCTTAGGGCCCAGGTCTTCAAATGGATTTAAGGCTTATGTCTACACTAGCAAATGAGTTCAAATTAAGGAAACTTAATTCAAACTAATTTGAGCCTTGCCTTCACTAGGCTTTGGCTTTGCCTAGTTCAAACTAAAACATTTTTAGATCGAGCTAAGCAAAGCTTAGTTCTAACTAGTTAGTTCAGGCGGTTAGTCTGAACTAACTGCTTAGTTTATACCTATTTTGATGTAGTCATGCTAGTTCAAACTGAGTGCTTTTTTTAGGTCAAACTAACTTTCAGTTTGAACTAATTGCACTTTTTTAGTCCAAACTAATAAGATAGATACTTTGAACTAAAAGAAGCATGGCTAGTTTGAACTAAAAATTAGTTTGAACTAATAAAACACGCTTTGCGCGAACTAACCTCAAACTACTTGGTTCGGACTAACCAAGTCCAACCTAAGCTTTTAGGTGTAGACATAGCCTAAGTGCCTTAATTTCAGCTTCTGAAGATGGGTCTTATGCATCTAAGGCACTCTTGAAAATTGTACTAATTGTCTTTTTATAAAGAAAATCACATGTAAAATAAACTGTAAATTAGAATAAATCATAGGGAAAAAAAACCTTGAAAAATACTTGAAAGACCAAAGAATGCGAAGAACAGTGGCTTAGAGTCATACCAGATTCCTACTCTCACATTAAAGTGAGATGAAGCAGGATTTACTAAATTTGCATTCCTCTGCCACTTCAAAAAATGCAGAGAGAAACTATAGACACAAAAAAGCCCAGGTGAGAGAGTGCTTGATAAATTAGGAAATTTGTCTGACCATCTGGAGTTAAAAGCCCTAGTGTTGCTTCTTGTTATCTCTTTGTAGAGGCCCAGGTAATCCATTGATTTGGATGCAATTGCTCTTCATTTGCCATATTTTCCCGGCAAATTGCCCAAAAAGAGAAAGGAAGAGGAATGCCTTCTTAACTGCCATGTCTGAATGAAGGCTCACACATGGGGCTTGAGGAGTTAGATTTAAATAGAGGAATAAATTGGGGAGGCTTTTCAAGGTCATGTGTGGAACATGAAGGAGTTTTCTTTAACCAGAAATAAAAAAAAAAAAAAGAAAAAGAAAAGAAGAGGCATAATCCCTTTGAAGCTTGTAGTTTTATGAGGGTTTTGTCCTTGGGAGTTGCATACTATAGATGGTTAGATCAACTTCTGGCTTTGCAAAATTACTACAAACATAAGTTGAATGGCTTTATCATAAAGTTGGAGTGGCTATTAAAACTTCAAAGGAGATGTATGACCTGAGTTTTACCTGTCACAATGTGAGTATTTATTATAGAAAGATTTGATTCTTTAGTTAAGGGGCTGATCCTCACGTGAAGTCCTGGGGTTGTTTATAGTTTTCATCGTGGTATGGCAGATTAGATGTTAATATTTTATTACTCATGACCTTGGGAACCAGTAAAACAACAGACAGGTAAGAATTAAAAAAAAAATCTGGCTCCTTTGGGGGTGCAGGGAGAGAAGGTGAGAGAGAGCACATATTTCTAACACCTGAAAATGGTCCTGAAGCTACTATTTCTTTGATTAATATACTCAGCTATAAATTTTAGATTTTCTAAGAAATACAAGCCTCAAGGAATTCTGGGAGTTGTATTCCCACTTGAAATGAAGTCAGGTCACAGAGACAGCTTTTTATCCATTTAACCACTACTGCTAAACTGTGGGTTGTAGACCCCCAAATCAGGCACAATGGCTCACACAGAAAAATTTTGAGAGACAGTCGGGAATGTCATTTCTCTCCAGTTGTCTGTGGGCTTTCCAGGCCTTTGTCCTCTCTCCTTAGTGCTTGCTCCTTAATCCTTCCTACACCCACGATTGGTACCCTTTTCATTGTCATGTCATTGCCCCCAAACTCTCTTTTTTTCCCAACCCTGATGCCACTGCTGCCAAATCTGTCACTCCCTCTATTTTCCTCCTCAAATGCCTTAGTCACAAACCATCCTTCTCTAATTTGTATCATCTGTATTTTCTTATATCCTTCTCTATTTTTTCTCCATAATTTTTTCTCTTTGCTCCTACCCGGGCCTCCTTTCACTCAATGGTCAGCTCTCTCTGATTCCCCATTTTCCCCTTCAAGTCCCTTTTCTTTTTCTTTCTTTCTTTCTTTCTTTCTTTCTTTCTTTCTTTCTTTGTCATACCCCTGCTCCTGTCAACCTCAACAAAACAAAACATTTTTAGCTCCTATCTCTCCCCTGCAAACTTTGTTGTCCCATCTCTCCTATCGACACATGCACAATGTCCTTATTGCAGGAAGAGTATGCACTACTGCTCAGGGCCAGCAGGCAAATGAATGAGTGAGAGGCTGCAGGTACGAGACAGCCCCACACTGATGCCCACTTTGCTGCACTGAAAGGTGCAGCAAACACAAGGAAGCCACCAAGGAGAGGAAGAGGAAATGTTGGTTGCCTCCTTGGAAGCCCCATTGGATAGTTCAAATAAGACCTGTAACTCTAGTACCTACTGACTCCCTTCTCTCATTGTCCCAGTTTCTGCTCTCTGCCCTTTTCATTTGTTTCCTCAAATCCCCCTTATCTAGTAGCCTCCTTAAGGGATCTGAGCAGCAGCAGGGACCAAGGAAGCTGCAGAGCAGGCCCAAGCCCTGTGGTGGTGGTAAGGAAGTGTGGGAGCAAGAGGGAGGTTCTACAGAAAAGTCCATTTTTGTGGTGGGACAGTGGGATGTGCCATTTGAACCTCCTCCCATTGTGATGAGACAAGATTCATTTCACAGACAATATGAGTTATTTTAACTACGGTGGGGAGCTAAAAAAGTGTCTGCTATGGTCTGACACTCATACTGCTACGCCCAAGGTGCTTGTTTCTGAGCCCTGGTCTACACTTACTGCAGATTTGGCAGTACATGAAGGTAGATATGACAGCTATGTAAAATAACTTTGATATCTTGCCTCGATTTTCCAATGCCTACTTACTGTGACATCTCCATTGTGCTTAGTTGATGGGAAATAGCCTCCCACCAATTTAGTGCTACTCTTTTTTAGGGGGTGGACTTACTGATTGATTGAGTGGGTCTTCACTGACTGCTCAGTTTGTCTGGAAAGCTCAAAATGATGGTGGCCAATTTGTCACCATCAGTTTAGACTTGCCCTGAGGCACCCACTTGACTTACATCTGTACTGTGGCTGCTGTTGCCTCAGGAGCCATTGCTTAAGTAGTTAGGTTGCAAGAATCCTCTGAGGTAAGACATGCAAGGGGTTGGATTTTTTGATGATAAAGGATTCAAGCAGCCTGATCACAGTGCATGGGATAGTATGCTTATGAGTAGCATTCGGGTTGCTTATTATCCTTTATTCTAAATTCCGTCCATTGTTAAAGCTATTTTTTACCTCTTCCATCCATGGCCTCTACCAGCACAGGGCTTGGAGTGAGGTAGAGCTCTCATCTGTGAATTCAAGTTCTAGTAGACCACTAGGATCTGAACCTTCAGCAACCTGGCTAATGGCTATCTGGGGATGTGAGAAGAGCTCACTGATTAACTGAGAGATACCATGTTTGCTTTACATAGAGTTCCTGTTTTTCTTTTTTCTTTTTGCCCATCCCCAATACATTTCTCTCCTTTATGGAGTCCTCATCTGTTTGTATACTGACTGGTTCCTTGTTCCTTTGATCAATGTGTGTATCAAAATGGTCCTGAGATGCAAGTTTACAACCATTGTGTTCATATCTGCAAGAGAGCTAAAGGCACTTTTTACACCACTGATTGCTATATCAGATCGAGAAGCTATTAAACAGAGCATGTTGAAAACCAGCTCCTCATCATCCCAGCCTATAAACTGAAGCCTCACAGTCTTTGGTTAGCACTGCCAAGTAGCATTAAGTGTTATATATAAATATCTCCAATAATAATAATAATAATTTCTCAGACTGTATGTTTCCATAACTTTATCAGATCTAAACTGATTTGAATGGGTGAGGTATCATTTGAACATCATTTTTGTATTGTTTTTCAGATATGCATGCCATAAAAATTGGATTAAAGGTTGGATTTTGTCATGGCAGTCTCCTGAAAGTACCATTTCTGTCTTTAACATGTGGTTTCTGGAAGGTTTATTTTAATAATTGTATGCTGCCACCTATTTATTTATCTCCTCAGCATAGAATTTCCCTCTGATTTCACTGCAAAGCCTCTTTGTTTTAAGGTAGCATGCCTCAAAGGTGGACTGAGTTAAAGAAGAGGATAACTTGTTACATTCAGTCTCTGACCACAGTGTGGATGAAGGGAAGGTTCATGATTAGTGTATTGGACATAGAAATGCCATTCTTCCACCCAACCCCAGGACTAGTGTTGACGTGAGCAATTACCACATATGATCACAAAGAGACAATTCTGTTTTAGACATTTGAGCAGGGAGTGGCTGAGGAACGTAAAATTGAGCAGGTGCATAAATGTTTCAGGAGAAGAGTCTTATTTTACAATGTTTTTTCATAGAAGGCAGCCTTTTAGACCTTTTTTCTGTGATCACATAATGGAGAGGAATTGACTCTTAGAAGAGATGATTTACATGGGGGAAAATGTTGCTGGTACATGTGATTGACTGATGATAATAACACTTGTAATTGCTGTCTCCACTGGAAGTTAGATCAGTTAGTTACTGCTGAGTGACATAGTTATACCGATACAGGTCTGTAGTGTAGACCAAACCTCAGACCAAACACTGGTTCTTATACAATAAGGTACACTGGTTCTTGGCCTTATTCCTGAATGGAACAATACTCTTTTAGGAGATGTGGAGCTATCTGGTTCAACAAATGACTCTTTCTGCTTCCACAATACCTTCCTCACTTTAATGACATATTCAAGAGCCCAGCTGATATGTTTTATAGATGGGGACTGTCAGTGCTGTGCTCTTTGGGTTAGATCCTCAGGCCCCATTTTGTCATCTTTGTATTGCTGGTGTTGTGAGAAAACTGGCTTAAAAAAGACTGCAGGCTGGAGATTTCCTTGGCAGAAGGAAATCACCCTAGGAACATGAAACAGGTGTTGCTAGCTCTATGCCACTGCCACATCTTTTCCCATACAGGATGAGAGGGCTGGGTGGCTAAGTCTACACTAGCAAATTAGTCTGGATTAAGGAGGCTTAATTCGGACTAATTTGCTCCCTGTCTACACCAGCCTTTGCCTAGTTCAAATAAAAAAATTTTTAGTTTGATCTAAGAGTTCAAAACTAGTTAGTTTGAATGGTAAGTTCAAACTAACTGCTTAGTTCAAACTTATTTTGAACTTTAGTTTAAACTAGCATGATGTAGTCATGGTAGTTCAAACTAAATAAGTTCGAACTAGAAGTTAATGCTAGTTAGTTCAAACCAGCTGTGCTTTTTTTTAGTTTGAACTAAAAAGTTAATTTGTTACTAACGAGCAGCAGTAATAATGAAAAGTTAGTAGTAACTTTTTAGATCAAACTAAAGAAGCGTGGCTAGTTCGAACTAAAAGTTAGTTCAAACTGAAAATACGCAGTTAGTCTGAACTAACTTTGAACCACTTACTTCAGACTAAGCAAGTCCGAGCTAAGCAGTTAGATGTAGACAGAGCCTTAATGACCTGGCTGCTTCTCAGCAACCACAGTGGCACTTAAGGTTACTGGAGGGTACTTGATCTAGAGCATGTCAGTGATTGACATGGAACCCTGTGGCCCCAGTGTTAGGATAGCTGAGGGATGTCTGAAAATCATCTATTCTATTCTATCTTTTCATTTCCCCTCTTCAGTTGTACCAATTTAGGGATGCTGTCCTTGCACACTTTTCAGATCTTAGGAGAGGATCTGGAGAATGTGTTTTGATTGTTTTGAGTCATATATTAGCTTTATTTAGTTACCTCCCCCCCATGTGTTTGCAGGTTTAGTTGGAAAAATGAAATTTTAGAATCAGAGACGGAAGTAGTCTGTTTTGGCAAGACATACATACAAAGGCTCTGCTGCAAAATGGATGTCAGCCAAAAGCGTTGGAGACTATGTTTAGAAATAAAGCTCAGGAAAAGACATGTGCACTTATGTAAATATTAGAAATTTTCTTGAGTAACCATTCAAGGAGGACTGAGAAAGGCTCTGATTGCATAACAGAAAATAGAAGTGTGTATGTAGCACATTTGTAATATATTTGGGGAGTCTTAATACATGGGGAAAAAAGCAAGGAGTCTTGTGGCACTTAAAGACTAACAGATTTATTTATCACATGAGTTTTTGTGGGAGAATATCCCACTTCGTCAGACACTTTAAAGATTCTTCAAAGTGTCTGACGAAGTGGGATATTCTCCCACGAAAGCTCATGCGATAAATAAATCTGTTAGTCTTTAAGTGCCGCAAGACTCCTTGCTTTTTTTGCTTTACTAGACTAACACGGCTGCACCTTTGGAACTTAATACATGAAGTTGCCTGTCCATTATACAGGTTTCGCTAGATTACTGAACAATAGTGGTCTATATTTGCAGTGGGGCTGGCCTCTCTTTTTCAATGTGTGGCTTATTACTGGCATATACTGGAGCTTTGAAGATGCAAGCCTCATTCTAAATGCCACTGAAACTATAGTGGCTTCCCAGTGCAACAAACCCTTATGGCAGCAGTAGTGAGGCAGGTGTACTGTGCCTTACACCTGGTCTACACTTGACGCTATTTTCAGCAGCAGTCGAAGGGAGATATGTAAGCTACATAAAATAACTGGTGCATCTCCCTTTGACTTTCTAATGCCCACTTACCTCTGTGGTTATGTCTACATCAGCAATTTTAATTCAGACTTGCTAGTCTGAACTAAAGAAGTCTGAAGTTAGTCCACACAAATCTTGGGCTAGTTCGAACTAGCCATGCATTCTAGTTTGAACTAAGTGTTAGTTCAAACTACAACACATGGCTAGTTCACACTAATGTCTTAGTTCATACTTTTTAAGTTTGAACTAACCCTTAGTTTGTGTATTGCATGAACTTTAGTTCAAATTAAGCATGGCAGTTCAGACTAGTGCCAAGTCTTACTAGTTTGGACTAAGCTTTGCCTAGTTTGAATTAAGAAATTTCTTAGTTCAAACTAGGCAAAACCTAGTATAGCCATGGGCTAAATTTGTCTGGACTAAGCTTCCTTAGTATACATAGCCTGTATCTTCACTGTGCTGAGCCAAATGCTGTCCCTTTGACTCAGTGCTACCTTTCTTAATGGGGTGGATGTACTAAGTCAAATTCCAGACTGATTGAGTGGGTCTTCACTGACTGTTCAATTTAACCAGAAGGTTGAAACCGATGGAAGTGAATTTGGCACCCTCAGTATAGACTTAGAGGCAAGACCTATAGGTGACTGAGTAGCTGGACCTTGCATTCACTAGCCCTAGTGGGTCAAAATAACCACTCAGACCCATGACTATGTGAAAGGGTATTTTACTAAGGCTGGTAGGAAAATGAAAGTTTGCAGATAAGTTAGGCACACATGCGTACACAGTTACAGGTCAATGTGAGGAATACAGTTTTAAGTTTGGGCCCTTAAGGCAGTACTATTCACTCAGGGATCTTCAGGTTTTGTCTCTGAAGTGCCCTCTCCAGTCCAGTCTCTGTTTCAGCACACAGGAGTTTTTGTGTCTCCAGGGCATGCTCAGTTAATGCCTTTCATTGGGACCCCTTTGCATTGGCTCCCTGCCTTCCCAGTGCTGCTTCCCATTAAGTCCCACATGGACCTACACTGATCCACACTGTCGCACTCATGGCCTGTTCCATGAGTGCCTCTGTCCACAGTTTCTGGAGCTTCACTCTAGCTCCTTACTGTCATGGGGCTCCCACTCCCCAAGCAGAGCCTAGCCTCTTCCTGATTCAGGACCCTTCCCACTTACCTGACAATGGAAAAGTAAGTTAAATGAGGAGAGGGCACTGATGATGGCTTTAGTTCCCTCTGGAGATCTATCACAGCACTTCTAAAATCATTAGCACCTATGTGAGTATTTCAGTGAGTCTAGCCTGCACACATGATCTGGGAATGTACAATCACAAAACCCAGTTGTTACAATTTTTGTAGACCAAAGTGCAAATGGAAGTGTCTGAACATGTGGCTTTGTGTTTCTCACTGATTGCAGCTAGAAACCCTGTTGAACCTTATCATGAAACAAGTTTCCCAGACCTCCTAAGCAAATTAACATGATGATCTAGTTGCTAACAGAGTCCAAAATCTTTTTTAATAAAACTGAAAGGAAGCTGTAGAACCACCACTTAACAACAGCAAACAGAGAACAGTGAGAGCACTTGAAGTTGAAAATTTAATTTTAGTTACCATATTCTTATCTGAGCTGATTCCCACTCTTAGCTGATAAGGAATAACTAATCATGATTTAAGCATTTCTTCAAACCTAGCAACCTGTTGAACACCTTCTTAATGTGCCTATCAATCACCTGGAGATAAGAAAAGTTTGAACTCATAATAGCTAGTTGTAAAAATAAATAGAAGTTACTATAACTAGTTCTATCAACAATGGGATTTTTGAGTTCCGCGTAGAAATAATCAAACAGTAAGTATGAATAGGCTGTAATTTTTCTGATTAACAAATGTTTTGCTTATCATGTGATCTTGAGAGCTGCTGTTTGCTTCTTAAAGCACTAAAATAAATTTTAGATTATATAGAACTACTTTGGGAAGTTAAAATATATGCATACACACATGTATAGCTATTACCTTCTACAAAGCATGCATATAAATAAAGGAGACATTGTCTTTTAATTTTTGTCATACTGTGGATTTTTAGCATTAAGGTTTATAAAACATCCAAGGAAAACAGTACAGTCAGCAGTTCATATGAAGATAGCAGCAATGCAAAATACAATTATTTATATTTTCATGCTAGATCTGTTCTTGTGGTAGGAAAGTATAATTTGAAATTCAGAAAGCTCCAAAATTCAAGAGATATGCTGGACTTCATAATTCTTCAAAAATGTGCGAGTAGTGGGGATCGATATGGGGTGTCAGGCTTGGCGGAAATAAATACCTATTTCACAGAGCAACTGTGCAAATGTTTACAGGCCATCATGTGGATTTTCATTAATAATTTCATGCCAGTTATATCTTTTTAAATTCCAGCACATTTCTTGGTTGTATACATTTAAGCAGTAAAAAATCACGTCTGAAATTATTTTTCTAATTTTTGTTGTACTTCTCTAAAGTACAGGAGACATAGCCTTAGCATATGAATTCTCGGTACTTCTGGTCATCTGTACATAGTTTTCTTACTCATCTCACCAGACTATCATATATACAAGGAGCATTTATGGGTGGCACCTAGCATTTTTGGAAGTAATGTTGTCTTTTGCTGTTGTGTTTTCAGATCTAGCATGAAAATTTGAGCAATAATTTTATTTTGCATTGCTGCTATCTTCATATGAACTGCTGACTGTACTGTTTTCCTTGGATGTTTTATAAACCTTAATGCTAAAGAATCCACAGTCTTTAAGGTGCCACAGGACTCTTGTTTTTGCTGTGCACAGACTAACAAGGCTAGCCCTCTGGAAATTTTCACTAAGAATAAAAGTGTGGGGATAAGGGTGATTTTAAAAGTATATATCCAGGGGCTGGGTGGACTGGTCGTAGATTTGAAGGTCAGAAGGAATGTGATCATCTAGACTGACATAAGCCATAACATTTCGCTAGAATTTCATTGTGTGTGAGCAAATATTTTAAAAAGACATCCAGTCTTTATTTAAAGATTTCAAGTGACGGAGAATCCATCAGGTTCCTTACTAAGTTTTCCCAATGTTTCATTACTCACACAGTTAAAAATTTGCATTTATTCTGCAAGTTTAGGCTTTTTTTCCTAATCATAAATCATCTGTGAATAGATCCAAAGGGGAGACGTGTTAGTCTAGTTCAGTAAAACAAACAAACAAGGAGTCCTGTGGCACTTAAAGACTAACAGGTTTTGGTTTTTTTTGTATGAGCTTTAGTGGGAGAAAATCTCAGTTTGTTAGACACTTTGAAGACAGGAGAACTTACAGAATGGTAGAAAATAAATGCAGGGAAGTGTAAGTCATAGGAACAGGTCTCAATGTAACAACTGTTTCCTACCATTCTGCAAGATCTCCCATCTTCAAAGCATCTGACAAAGTGGGATTTTCTCCCATGAAAGCTCATGCAAAAAATTAATCTGTAAGTCTTTAAGTGCCACAAGACTGACTCCTTGTTTGTTTGTTTCATCTGTGAATAAAAGATGACAATTTCTGTGACTCTGTTTTTTCAAAATCGTTCAGTGATTTTATGCAAACATTTTAGCCCTATAAATTGTTTAGGTCTATATTGCAAGAATTGCTATATTGTAAGAATAGACTTTTGACTATTTGTGGTTTCTATTTTACTCCACAACTGTAGCCCCTCCTGTTTTTTTAATACATAAATATTATTGCAAATTGAGAAAGACCCTGAATGAAGCATCATGATGGAAAATGTGGTGAAGCTGCAAATGAAAGCATACACAAGTCAGACATTTTGGTTCTAAAATTTTAGCTCCTTGGAGATATCAGCTTCTATATAAAGTCCTCAACTAATGCAAATCAACACAGTTGCATTAGAAATAGGATTTTAAATCCCCAAAACCTAAATATGCTATATTGAATTATTTCAACTGATTTAAAAAAAAAATCTGAATCCTAAAGATAGGCAACCACAATAATACTGTTCCTTGTTGCAGAGTAGCAATTCTGATTTCTATGGGACATCCATGACATTTGAATGGTATGAATTACAGGTTTAAAAGTTTAGAGTGTTCTTGTAAATACTGATAAATAAGGAAATGGATTAGAGATGTAAAGGATAGAACTTGTTGGACTTGTCTGTATTTTAAATTAGAGGGATTATCTCTGTCAAAGTTTTTTGTTTTAAAGTAACCAACACAACAGTAGTGACTAGTTTCAGGTTCCTTAAAGAACCACCTACACTGCATGAAAAAAAATTTAAAGAAAACTTTGTGTAGAGAAAGTAGTCTGCCTGTACAGGATATTTTCTATGTATGAAAATAACAAGCAGTACGTCAGATTTCATATATTCAAGTTGTTCACTCCTCGGCTGACATCATAATGCTATGGGCCAGATTGTTGTCCATCCTAACATAGTCAAGTAGGGGAACAAAGGGAAATAAACCTTCCCATCCATGCACACCTACCTTAGCATTCCCCAAACTGCTTCTGTGGGTCAGAAAGCAGGACTATGTATCTAGTACTCTCCCCTGGACTAGTAGACAGGGAATTAGTGGTAGGCTTAGTTCTCCTAAGGCATTGGTCATTAGAGGAGGAAAGTCAGCTGCGCACTCTATATGGCTTGCAGTAAATTGGTTCTCCCTGGAAGGAAGAAGCTATGGGGAGTGTGGGGAAATGAATTGTACATTTCATTCACTTTATTTATTTATTTTTTTAAATCCATCATTTACTCTTAAGCAGTGGGAAAATGTAAACCAATCATAGGGTCCATCACACAGATATGTATTGTTATTTGCTCATATAAACTTCCCATTGTGTGATACTTTATTCATTTCATGAAGATTTCACACTTTAACTGCTAACCCTGATTATCATACACCATTTCACAACACTCTCCTCATAGATGCTGTAATAATGGGCTCCTTCCTACAATTACTTAAAACAGATCAATTTGATTGTTTTAAAATCAACAGTAAGATTAGTAGATTGATAGATTCTGTGCACAGAAAGGACCATTGTGGTCATTTTGTCTGACTTCCTGTATAACACAGGCCATAAACTCACCCAGAATAATCCCTGCTTGAACCACAGTGTATCATCTAGAAAAACAGCAAGTCTTGATCTAAATATTGCTACTGGATGGAGAATCCACCCTGTCCTTGGTACATTGTTCTAACAGTTAATTACTCACACTCTTATAAATCTACAGCATATTTGTGGTCTGACTTATCATAGCTTCAACTTCCAACCATTCGATTGTGCTATATTTGTCTGATAGATTGAAAAGTCTGTTTTAAAATATTTATTTCCTGTGGAGGCACTTATAAACTGTGATCAAGCCACCTCTTAACCTTCTCTTTGTTAATAGATTGATCTCCTTAAGGCTCCCACTCTAAGGCATGTTTTCCAATCCTTTAATAATTTTAGTTCTGTAGTCACTTTTAGTAAATGAATTTAAACAAAGAGGTGATATTATCAGTCATTTTTCCTTTTTAAAATATGAATGCACAGATTTTTGTGTGGACCTGAGTCAAATTTCTGCCTTAACAGCAATTTTTATCTCTTTTATATTTAGAGTCAGATAATAATTCTACCAAAATGCAGTTGTGATTCAGTTTCTTCTACTGATTTTTTCCTTATTTAAAGCAAAGAATATGTATAGACTGTTTCAAAAGTCCCTAATTATATGTGTATTTGTTATAAGCTGTCAGATAATTGACTTGATCGTGCATTCATTAAAATCAATATTAAAGCTCTCATTGAATTCAGGATAGAATCCAAAGTAGTACAATTAGGGAGTTTTTCAAACACTGAATCTTGGCACAATGTATAACATCTCTGAAGGTGTATTGTGTTAGAAAGGCCTTTAGTAGGCAAGGCAGTGAAGTCCTTTGGAGTCATTACAGCTTACAGAGTGAATGCATGTCTGACAAGCATGCATTATGTTGGTATGTTAAAAATGCCTCTGAAATGTTCAGGGATAAAAATTACAAGTGCTATGACTTGTTTTTTAAACGAAATAAGTCTCTGTGTGGGCAAACTGACATTCCCTCCTCCTATCTCCTCTTCCCTGCCCCCACCCCCACAAAAAATCTGAAATACCACTCCATTCACTCTGTTATTCCTAAATCAACCTAAGGGAATGTCTTTTGGTAAAGGAAAATATATCCTTTACCTATAGGTCACTGGCTCAGATTTTTTTAGCTCAATAGCATCAGACGATCTAACACCTGTTCAGTAGCCTATGTGAATTAAATAGGTCACCCTTTAGTCCCATTCTTGATAGGTTAGTGTTCTCCACAAAACCAGCCACTAAAAGTGTTGGTACGTGGCACCCTTTGTGGCACTCTCAGCAGACAGAATGAAGTTTAAACTAGAGATGTATTTATTTCTAGATGAGGCTTTATAAATGGTTCAGGTGCCCTACAGACAAATTAATCCTGCAAGGGGCTTGGGTCTAGTTGTCTGATTTCTAGGTTTTTAGGAATTTGAGTGGGCTTGCCAGTGGAACTGATCAGAAGATAATAAGGTTTTAATCCTTGAATCAAGCTATAGGAGAGTTTTTGCAAGGATCCCTGGGCTGCATGACAGGAATATTCACACTGATAACCAAATATGTATACTTTTACAATTTTTTATTAAGATAGACAGATGAGTAATTGAAAGAAAATGAATAATCAAATGGATAACGATTAGATTTACAGTCTTATTCTACAGTACATATGATATATTTTATACTTTAAGCTTTGGATAACTGTACTCACCACCCTTCCCTGATGAGCTGGTCAAGAAAGATGTCTAGTCTCTCAGCTCTCGCGTGGAGGGGTGGAATCAGTACAAAAGCTAAGAGCTGTAAGACTAAGACTGCCAGTAATACTTAAGTACATTAACAAAAGATCCTAACGAACAAAAGAAGAAACTCCAAGGAAGGAGTAGCATGTGAGCACCCCTTACCAGCAACACTATTTACCCTTCTTCTGCCCTGAACAATATGGGTCTGCTTTCCAAATCCAAACCTGGCTTCTTCACCCACAAATTATTCGGGTGCACTTTTTCTATAGGCTGGGAGGTTTGTGCATAGTAATGACATAGCCACATCCTTTCCAGATGGTTTGTTCTTCTCACCTGTGTCATTTCTGGCTCTTTCATTCAGTTTTGTGGTGTACTTGTTATGTTTGTTCAAGCATGAACTGGGCAGTCCACCTGCTTTGATATCTTCTAACTTATCTAGGGTGATAAAGTCATAACCACATATGTAAGTTATTATTATCTGGGCAAAAGGTCCTGAATATATATACTTGGCTTTCCATTCAGGATGTGTCCTACAGGCCTCTTGCATTCCAGCTTTACTGCTTGAATATGAATCTATTGTATTATCATAAAACAAATATTTATACCTATGAGGAAACTTAAATCTATAAGAACAAGTGTGCAAGCAAGCAGGCTAGTTCTATAGGCTACAGAATCCTCCAAAGATATTTAGACCCTCCATTTAGATGTCACTGACACATTTTCAAAATCATAGCTCTGCTGCAATGTACTGTAAGCCCTTAGGCATCCAAGCAGCTTGGGAGTCCTAGTGGGATTCTCAAATCAGGCTGAGGAATGCCTATTTCAGCAGTAGGGCCTGATCTGGTAGCTGTGCTTTAAGCATGCATAAGTCCTGGTACCTGTCAGACCCCAGAGATGGAAATGCTTATTTCTGTTCTGCCAACCAAGTACACAGATCAATCACTAAGTCCCTCTCCTCTCTTTTCCTCCTCAGCTTTTCACTCCCAACAAGCTACCTGCTCAGAGCTTTCTAGGTTCTGTGAATCCAATTCTTAGACATCTACCTCCTCTGCATGCAGTGTATGGGGAGCCTAAAGTGGAAATGGCAGGCTGGCTAGAGATAAGGCTAAGTACATCAGCACCCAAAGTAGTTTTAAGATCTGGGCCTGAGTGTTTCGTGAAAGGTTCTCTGTATACTCAATCCTCATTGACTTCTGAAATCTGTGGCATTTGGTGCTGCAGTATACCCATAAAAAACATGCCTGTGCTGCTGAAATAAGCTCAAACACCTCAAATAAGGCACTCAACCAGGAGCTATTCTGCTCTGCTCTGCTCTGCTGGTCTCTAATTTACATGGTGAACAGGCTGGGGCAAGCGCCTTCCCTTTCTCTCTGAGTCAAGTTCTCTGATGTGTTTCTGAGTCCTTCCCCTCATTTCTCATTTATATCAGGTAGTAGATCAAGTCCTTCAAGTAGAGTTTCTTGGAGGCAAAAGGACTACAATTTCCGTCTTAGAGAGATGGTTTCTCCAGGGCAGCAGTGAAGGAATTCCACAGGGCCATCTCTAGGGTTGCGTATGGCCCAGTGCCAGTTGTCCTTTGGGGGCCCCTGCCCCACATGTGCTGCCCTAGGCCAAAGGCCGGGATCAATGCTTCCAACCCACTTTGGGCAGATGGTCTATCCCTGAGGGTGGGTGAGCTGACCCAGAGGCCTGGCTTCATGCTCCCACCCCACACCTGGACCAGCACGTGGTTGCTCTGCTCTGGGGGTAAGGCCAGAAATGCTGCTAAAGTGTGGTGCACAACAGCTCTGAAATACTGTGGAAGTCACCATGGGGCTGGAGGAGCAGGCAGCATGGATCCTGCCAAATCGCGGGGCCCAGAGCAGTTGCCCTGATCACCCCTCCCCCGAAGGATGGCCCTGGATATATATACAGGGCACTGTGGGGAGGTTTTTATTGACGCCGCTTGTGCTGTATTTGTTTAGTGAATAAACAATCTCCAGGGTCATCAGTACTAATTTAACTTGTAGATTTTTTGGAAAAGAAATGAGAGAACCCCCCCCCACAATTTCTCTGCCAAGCTTGAACATTGAACTAAATTTTACTATGATACCTCAGAGTTTGTGTTTGTGTGTATTTATAAAGGAAATGCTGGACTTTGTGACAGATCCTTATCATTAGAGGCATGTCTTGTGATGATGTGCAACTGCAACAACTCCCACTTAAGGGAAGTTGTATTATGCTTAGAAATAACAAGACCGTCAGGCAGGGAAAATAATTAATCTAAACCAATTCCGTTTCATGTCTCATTTTGGGAAAAGCATCTGTGAGTGAGAATCTTGGAGTATTCCTCAGAAAATTTCCACTGCAACCAGTGGTAACTTTGCCTAAAAAAAGAAGTGTAGGATTGGGCCTTTAATGAGGGCAAGTCCCAGATTTTGCATAATTAACTTTCTAAGACTATGTCTGTGCTACAGTTAATGTTAGCATAACTTCTGTCACTCAGGGGTGTAAGTAAACCACCCCCTGAGTGAAATAAATGACACTGACCCAAGCTCTGATGTGGACAGCGCTATGTTGATGGGAGAGCTTCCCCGGCTGACATAGCTACCAATGCTTATGGAGCTTGTTTTATTATTCCAACAGGAGCAGTCTGTGAAGGCCTTGTGCCTTCACAACCCAAAAAGTGTACCAAGATGTGTCCACTAAAAACAATGGAATTCTTCCTGTTGGCTTCGGTGGCCGTTGACTTTCATTAACTTCAATGGGCTTTGAATCACCTCCCAGTAGTTTACTATCAAGCACCTCAGAATGGCTTATTTATATTAGACTAGAACTACTTTGTTTGTAATTAAATATTTTTTAAAATTGTTTTAAAAATAGTTTTTCAGGTGGGTTTATGTAACTTATATTTCCAGTATGGAAAATAGTTCATAGTAGAAGAGATGATAGCAAAAAAATAGGAGAGGGAAGGATATAAACACCTTTTCATACAATGTATTATAGAGAAATGATTTTTTCTAATTTTTTTTGTCTCTATCTTTTTTTTTTTAGGTTCCGTGCAGTCCTGAGGTCCCTTCCGTCTACCCTGAGGTCAGAGGCTTAGCTAGCTCCTCCCAGTATTCTCCTCTCCATACCATTACTCTTCTTTTTCCTGGATGGAGCTTCAGCCAGAAGTTTCTTGGCTCTTGCAGGGTGGTAACCTGTGCAATAGGGTTGTTCAGACCACAAGGATGGAAATGTAAATGGATACCCTAAAAAGAAGAGTGGGCAAAATTGATCCCTGTCTCACTATATGTGAGAGTTCTTGAGGAAGAAGAATAGCTTCCCACCATCACAGTCACTTCAGGGTGCTCAGCACAATAGGGCCCTATCCAGCTTAAGGTTACCACAACACCTGAGTGTCTAAGTAAAAATTATTTTCTGACTTCCTTTATTTCCCTCCATTGAAGAGTACAAGAGATGAGGACACTCAGCATCTCACAAAATTTGACCCAGTGTTAACTGGAAGCTCCTTGTCCCAAGGAGCTCACAACATATTTCAGGGGCTTTCAGTACTGTTCAGATTCTACTCTAGCACCTTTATTAACTGTTTGATCATGGCACAAGGGCTTTTCATGTGTAAGATGAGGCAGCCAGTGCTTCAAAAGCGAGAACGATGGTGGTAAATTCTGAGAATGTGGGGATTGCCACATGGTTGCTATCTTGAATTGCCCCTTCCTGGCATGAAGTACTTTGCAAGCTTCTCACCTCTTTCCTCTCCTCAAGAATACTTCTTAAGCTCATTCGTAGGCTAGTAACATCCTACCACTGGGTAATTTATTAGTATGGGCATCTCACATAACAAAATAAAGTCCAGTATCATAACCTGATAGTGCTCCAAAGACCAATGTGGTTATTGGAGTGATAACGATAATGATAACTCAAACAAGGAGTCCGGTGGCACTTAAAGACTAACAAAAAACTAACATTGCTGCCCCTTTGGAACATAATAACAGTAACTATAATTTGAAAATTTTGGGCTCTGCTGCCCCCATAGGTATGTCTTCATCTATTTTTTTAGTTCGGACTTGCTAGTCTGAACTAAAAAAGTCCAAGGTTAGTCCGAACTAACCTTGGGCTAGTTCAGACTAACCGTGGCTGTTTAGTTCAAACTAGCCATGTGTCCTAGTTCCAACTAACTTTTTAGTTTGAACTAGTACCTGTGGCTAGTTCAAAATAACAGCTTAGTTTGAACTTTTTTAGTTCGAATTAAGCCTTAGTCCATGTCTACATTGTGCCTAATTTGAACTAAAGTTCAAACTAAGTGCTTAGTCTGGACTAACCAGGCAAATTTATTAGTTCAGACAAAGCTTTGCTTAGTTCCAACTAAGAAATTTCTTAGTTGGAACTAGGCAAAGCCTAATGTAGACATAGGCTAAATTAGTCCAGACTAATTGGTAAATGTGGACATAGCCCATGTGACTATAGGCTCTTCATCAGCCTTCATATTCCTTCAGACTACCCTTGGGGTTCCCTTCTAAACTTCAAAAATTCGAAGGAAGCAATCATTTGTCCACCCACTTTGATCTTAATAAAATTCTAATGTCATTTCTCCCTCTTGTGCAGGACAGTGGTCACACTGATGCTCCCCTGCGGTTTGCTTTTGTGCTGAGTCTCCTCCCTCCAGCCTGTCTGTCTGTTCCCAGAGCATGCCTGCAGTGCTCTCTGCGGCTTCTCTCTTGGGCAGTGAGAACTCCACAACTGACTCTCAGGCCTGTTTCACTTGGTCTCCCAACTTATAGGGCCAAGGTGATGTCTTTTGAGAACAACTGGAATCAGTTGACCAATCACAGAGGCACTGGCCTTTTCCCTGGTAAAGGATCAGTGCCACCCTGTGACACCAATATTGTTGTCTTCTAGTTGCCATTCAGTAACCACAGGGATTGAGTTATGTGAAGCAATTTGGCAGGAGATGGAGAAGCATAAGAACCCCTGTAGGCTGAGGAGTTAAAGTCCTAATTTTTTTTTAAATAAGTGAAATACTAATTATCTATATGTGATGTTATTAGTAGTGATGCTTTTCTTTAATTTGTATAATTTAAACAATAATAATTTAATACATCTCTGGAAAGATGAATGTTTCCAAATTAATTATATACTTTTATTTATGATTATGTTAAAACATACATTCAGATAAATATATGAATGGTATCCATTAAAATAATAAGTATTATTTAATTTGATAGGTAGAGCTAGTGTGGCTTAGTGCAGTGGAGGTAAGATCCATGCACCACTGATTGTCTGCAAGGGTACTGCAGGTGGTCTGTGAGGAGGAAAAAAAGATAATTTAATAATAATATAATCACATGTTCCTCTGATGTATCATATTCTTTGTTACAGCAAGAGTCCTGTGGCACCCTAAACACTAACAGATGTCTTCAGGCATAAGCTTTCATGGGCTCCAACTCACTTTGTCAGATGCATCTGACAAAGTGGGTTGGAGCCCACGAAAGCTTAGGCTCAAAGAAATCTGTTAGTCTTTAAGGCGCCACAGGACTCTTGTTATTTTTGCTGTACACAGGCTAATATAGCTACCCCTCTGGAAATTCTTTTTTACATTATTATTCACAATGTAATTTGCTTCACAAACATCCTTGTGTAATATAACATTTTCTGACTTTAAATAGTGGCACTTTTGCATGATGTCAGTGTGAACTGACCCACGTTACACATTTGATGGTTAGAACATGATCTGCAAAAGCTTTTGGTGATAATGTAATGGTCCATGTGGAGGAAAGGGTTGGCAGCCACTAGCATAGTGAATAATTGAACTGGGAAAGGAGAAATCTGGGTTCTATTCCTGGCTTTGCTGGATGAAATTAGGTTCTTCTGCCTTGGTTTTCCTATTTGTAAAATGAAAATTCCAATGCTGACCTCCTTTGTAATGTGCTTTAAGAACTATAAATGAAATGCACTGTATAAGGTCTAAATGTTGTTATTATTACTCTGTTTTTAATGAAATGATAACATAAACTAAATCAATGTTAAAAATGATTAGATCAATATTTTACAGTGTGGGTAGTAATGTCATTGATGGGCTAGCTTCTGATCTCCTGGCCTTCATTGAGTAGTAACTGACGCCACAGTAGTCCATCTGAGGTCAATGGGACTGGTGGTGGGATTCTATTTAGTGTGAATGTGGGTATCAGAATCTCATCTGACACAGGTGCTTTGCTCAGGTTTTTTTCTTTTCCATGTAGAATTAAAAATCTGCATTTACTAGTATGCACGCTCAGAAGTGACTGAATATAAACCCACCCTCCATAATCCTGAATGCCAACTGTCATCTTCACATCTGATTTCTCACAGGGCCTCAGAAACTTAATGGTCCTAGCCCCATCTCCTGCAAAGAGTTATGAAGCAAGTAGTTATAATCCCTTCAAAGAGAGTACTCAGATGTATAAAGTTACTCATGTGTGTAATTCTGCAGAATCGGGGGTTAGACAATAAATCTAATTATTAGCGAGACAAGGTGGATGAGGTAATACCTTTTAATGGGCCAAATTTTACTATTAGTCCAATAAAAGATATTACCTCACCCACCTTCTTGCTCTAATATTTTGTGATGAACAATACTTCATACAAAACCAAATATCTGTTACTTTAGCAAAAGAAATATTATCAACTATTGTTGATAAATCCAGTTCTGGTGCTGCAGTTAAAATGAATGTAAATGATTAATTAGTTGTTGTATTTGATTATTTTTGACAGCTTAGTTTTCTACAGATGGAAGAAGTTTACTTTTAATATGAAGCAGAAAGTTGATAGATCTAGCAGATAATTCTGTTATGTCTACTTAGTAATGATTAATGCTAAATTTCTGAATACAGGTCTATGCTGAAAAGGAAATGTCACCTGTTCAAACATCGCTTTGTATTTTCCTGTGCTAATGTATTTAGTGCTTATCAATGCACTGATCTAGCGGGAGTTTCAGGGAGTACATTTAAGTTGCAGCAAATGAAGCCTGCCCTTACAGATCCTTATTCACCAAAATTGCTATTAATTTCAATGATAGCTTTTCCTGAGTCAGAAATGCAGGATCAAGCCGAGCAAGAGAGTAAATGAAATATATGAGCAAAACAGCGTCTAGAATAAAGCAATTTCCAAAGGGATAGCCGTTTTAGTTTAGTCCAGCAAAAAAACCAAGGAGTCGTGTGGCACTTTAACAGATTTATTTTTCGCATGAGCTTTTGTGAGAGAAAAGAAGTGGGATTTTCTCCCATGAAAGCTCATGCAAAAAATAAATCTGTTAGTCTTAAAGTGCCACACA